>JAXDDX010000009.1:5037500-5587500 GCA_034670405.1 Hoplostethus atlanticus
TCTCATGATAGTGTTCAGTTCATGTGCTGTGCAGATTACCTCCGCTGCACATGAACGACGTGTGTCTGTCCTAAAGTCTTCATGGGAATGTGTGTTTCTCTTGTCTAGTATATGAGGCAGGTAAGGGTATAAAGACAGGCACCTCCACCCCTCAGATGGCTGCCTACCCTCCATACTTCGTGTCTGGTGTCCCAACCATGATCCCCATTGCTCCACCCTCCCTGGTAGACAAGATGTCCTCTGTCCCCCCCTCTGACAGCACCCTACTAGCATCAGGTGAGGTTCATGAGTGATGGGGTGTGTGTTTTTACAGCGATTAACCACTAGTCACACAAACACATACATGCACAAACAAAGACACGGACATGTTCTCCCTTGCTGACGGTTAAGTGTGTGTCTCCAGTGCCAATACATGCAGTAGGGGTTCCCTACCGCCTGCCCTCATCTCAGGATCAGGACTCTCTCAAGGTGCTACAGTATGTAGAAAAACAGCTGGCTCACTTCAACCCTGCCAGGTCCACCAGCCACCAGTGTAAGCTACATAAATCAGTCCTGTGGCTTTACTCTTGATATGTAGTCGAGATCTACTATGCTATTGCAACCTATACACTTTGCATGCTATACTATCAATACTGTCTAGATGAGCTCATTTGAACTTTTATTCTCTCCTTGAGCTTCTAGTCTTGTCTTGGCATGCCTCTCTGCACTCTACATACTCCTATGAATTTGTTGTAGTTCAGTCCTGTCATGCACAGTAGCATGCCTGGCTGCCTGTGAGAGCATGTATCTTATTTCTACACTTCATATAATCACCTGCAGATCTGCATGACTTCATTCCCTTTCTGCAGCGTCCCCATCCCCATTCTTTTTTTATCCTATTTGAGTCGACTTCCTCCTTCATTCATTCATTTATCCATTCATGTGTGGTTGTGACATGTCAGCCTGTAGCCTATCAGAGCTGAGCTCTCTCCACGAGGGAGACTCCGGCTTCCGCCAAACGTACCGGAACGTCCAGAAGAAGGCTCTGCCTGCCATCCCTGACCACGATCCTCAGCCTGAGCCCCAGCGCTACCGTGACAACTGCAATCCAGAACAGCAACGTTACCGCGATGATCCTCCTTCCCCCCAGCGCTATCGTGACGACCCTGATCCAGAGCCCAAGCATTACCGCGATGAGCCCCTTCCTCCGCGGCGTCACAGTGATGACCCTCCCTGCTACTCTCCGACGCGCAGGCCCACCCGTAACCAGCACCAACGCAACCATAGCCAGGAGGAGCACCAAAACAGGTATGGACACACATGAACACACACATGCACACACGTACACACACACACACACACACACACACACTCACTTCCTCTGCTCTTATGTCCCGATCTCTCTTTCCTCTCTATGCCTCATGTTGCGTTTGCTAGGTGGAACCCTCGTTCAGAACACCTGCACAGGAAGACGTTCCGTAGGGCTGGCCGGACCGGCTCATTGGACGAGCTAGAGGAGTTTGCTGACACTTATAGGCAGGGGGGGGGCAGAGGGGTGGAGAAAAGGGAAGAAGAAAGGGAGGACTATGAGATGGAGCTTCTGGAGTACAGCCGGTACCCTTCCTATCGAGATGGCCCACCACAGCGCTACCACAATGATGAAAACGATCTCGGCGACGACTGCGACCGCGACGACCATCCCAGACAAGAGAGGAAAAACGGACACCACATAAGCCCACTTCCCTCGCCTACAAAGAGGAGGGGCACGTGGGATAGCGAGCGCCCTGTCCCACCTCCCCCAGTCAGCCCACCGTTGTCTTCTTCCCGAGAGAAGGACTACGACGGCACATTCCTTACCAGCCTGTTGGAGCGTAAGGCCAAGTTGCGAGGGGCTGGCCAGGGGAAGAGTGCGGCCCGGGGAGAGGACCATTCAGACACGCCCTCAAAGGGCAGCTCTAAAAAGAGCAGCAGTGAATCTAGCCGCCACCGTAGCCGCTCGCCCAGTAATAGGCCTGAGGTGGGGGAAGGAGATTCACTAGCCCTGTACTCAGATTCAGAGCGGAGCAGAACTGACAAGCCCTCTCCACGGCCACTCCCTGCATACACCTCTCCATCTCCCACCCACACCCTGCCCAACCGCAGAGAGGAACCCAGAGACAAGTCTCGGAAAGTGGTGAGTTGCCTCTAGGGCCATGGCCCAGTGTTATGCGTAGGCTCAGCATGGTATATTGGTTCTGATTGATACAGGCGATGATACCAGACCTGGTTAAAGAGGGTTATTTGCTTTCTCAAACAGCAAACAAAAGAGATGAGCAGAGCTGTACAGCCATGGTTAGTCACTACTCACTGAAGAGTGACAGGCATTATGTGAGCTAGTGCAGCACGGGTGTGATTGATTTTGCAATACAGTATTAAAGTGTTGTTGTTGTACCTTTGACAGGTCAGGTTCAGATGCTACCACAATGAAAACTAGGTAGAATATTCTGTTCTGTATGTGTGCACTTTTTTAACACTACATGTCCTTCCTGGTCGCCTCCTCCCTGCGACACCTGGGCCAAAATAGTATTCAACAAAGCAAAGCAAAGCAAATGAATTCACCAGAGCCAACTTTGTTCATTCTGGCACTCCAGGAGGGCTTAAGCAAATCTTCAAATAATTTGAAAAAAAAGTTGAAATGCAATTTGTCCCAGGTTCACCACCTCACTACCCTAACACAGTTTGGCTAATGTCCAGTATCTCCTCACTGTCTCACTCTACTAAAGAAAATCTGTTTTGATGATTGCTTATGCTCTGCTGTCTCTTTGATCGCTTGTACCTTTTCTTCTCACCAGAACACCCTTCTCAGCCGAGATTCTCTCATCGTCTGATTGACTGAAAGCCACGGTGACCGAGCGCTTAGGTCAGACCAGAGCGTACAGCCATCAGTGAAGACGGGACCGGCATGTCAACCAATAGGTGGATAGGATTACCTTTGAGAATATCCACAGTGTGGATTACATCCACTAATGCTGGGATCAGACTACACGATATTTGTGTTTGTTACGATGGTCACTGTGTCAGATTAGGACGATATAGAGTGATAAATTCGTGCCGTGTCTCGGCCGACAGACATAACAGACTACACGTTGGTCACCGACCAATAATCGCTTGCCTGACGTGCGTGATGTCATCGGAAAGCAGGTGCTAGGCAACGAGAATGTAAACAAACAATGGCGTCCGAAGCGGTATGTATGATATTAGCTGTCTTGTGTTCCGAAAAGGCAAAAAAAAGAAAAAATGACTGTGGACCCGTTCTTGGGTCGCATGAAGAGAACAGTATGGGTTGTCAATCCTTCAAAGAGAACTTGAGGTAAAAATAACCATGTTTTAGCCTGTAGTGAAACCTAAATGTAGCTAGCTGGCTAGGCTAGCCTCCACAGCTCCACAAACCTTTCCTCTGTTTCATAGTTCCACCTAGCGGCACCAACAACTTCATTCCTCTTTCGCTTCGCCATGTTTGTTTATAGCGCGCCGTGCTCCTATTGGTCAACGTCACGGACGAGACGGAACACGTTGTGGACGGCAAAAAAAAATTCTAACATGCTAGTCTTTTGTCGGGACGTCATGAGGCGTCCCAGATGGGCGTCGGTTGTCGTCCACTATGTCACACTACACAACATAAAACGATCGATTGTCGCACCCTGTCGTTCCCGACTCGACCCGACGCCCTACGTCTGCCGAATCGGGCTCTAATCAGCCTGATATCGTGTAGTCTGAACCCGCCATAAGGAAGGCACAGCTGACCGTGAAAATATTACATTTTGATTGGAGGAGAAGTGAAGCCAAATCAGTGCAGATGAATGAAGGAATGGACACACACACACACACTGTTACAGCACCATAGACTGTTACAGGGCTTTCTATCAGTGATGATAGAATGAAGTGATGAAGTGATGACCAGCTGCTCCATATAGATCAGTTAAACTAACACTGAACTAATGGGGGGGATACTGTCCAGGCTGCTGCTCCCTTTAGAAAATGCCCTGATCCAGAGAAGCTTCCTTTACGCTCCCAGCACAATGCGTCCTTTTATTTCCACTTGATGGGACAACCACATTAAACAATCATGGTTGTGAAACAGTAGGTGAATGATAACACCATTATTGTAGGGTCAGTCCTGAGACACTGTACTATAATACACAGACTGTGTTGTTCTTTGTAGGCAATGCAGTAATGCATTCAAAGACTAAAGCAATTCATTCAAAAAACATATGCCAATAAAATTAAGTATTTAATAATATCAGGATTAGATTGCAGCTGGACCCAGAAGCAGACAGAGGCAGAGGCTCTCAGGAAAGAATACGGTTTTACTGAGAGTAAACAGAATGAATACAGACAGCAACTTACTATATTGGGAATGAGCTCAGAAGTCAAGATACACAAGAGTAGGCATACAAGACAACCAAGCCATGAGCATGTATGAGGGCAGAGCTGATATACACAAGGGAAGATGAGGGATTGGAAACAGCTGAGAAGATCGGGCCTCAGGGACACGCCCACCAGCCTGCAGGGAGGGAGGGAGAGAGAGAGAGAGAGAGAGAGAGAGAGAGAGAGAGAGAGAGAGAGAGAGAGAGAGAGAGAGAGAGAGAGAGAGAGAGAGAGAGAGAGAGAGAGAGAGACAACAACAGGTAGACAGTAACAGACAGACTAGAACTCAGTGAGGGTAACGGCTGAGTAGCCGTGACAAATAAAATTGTTCCAAGAAAGTTGCAACTGTAAATTACCAAATTTAGATAGTGATGCTTATCTGTGCTTATGGTGTTTTTCATCTTGGATAAAAAAGGTAATAGTAATTATTTTCTCAAAGGGACTAAAGCTTGATGGAAATTTGAAAGAGTTTTTTTTTACATTTTGATGGTATTGAACTGCCACTTGCCTTGAAAAGATTTGTATGCTTTTTTACATGTAAACTCGACCTATTTATGGATGTCGCATGTGTGATATTTTATGATCGCTGTAATTTGTAAATCATTGCATTTGTCTAAGCACTTGTGTATGACTGTGTATATAAGATGGTGTGTTTTTCTTTTGATTAATTTGGCCTTTTCAGCCTTATCACTGCTGTGTCAACAACTAAACCAACACCTTTATCTGATATCTAACACACACACACACAGACAAATTACTGATAACATCATTTGTGCAGACCTGTCAGTCTTATTTCTATAAAATTAGATCTTATTTCATTGTGTCAGTTCCATTATGTTGGGTGGTCTTCCCTTAAGGCAGGACTAATGTTAGTGTATTGCTCTGGTTTTATGCTGCCATTGTCTTGATTGTGTTTTCCGCTATCTGGTACTGACTTTATGTGTGTGTGTGACAGAGACAGATGACTCCTTAGTTTTCTGTAAAGGAGACAATGTGTAATTGAGTCTGACTCATGACCCACAAAGTCTTTGTCCATTGTTGTAATCACAGACTGCCTGTCTTTACTATACAACCTCTTCAAAACACACATGCACACACAGTTCTGTTAAAATGTGGTTCTGCCAGGACAACTACAGCTTTCAGCCTTATGAGTTGTTTTGTCATTGACATAAATAATTTGTTCAATAACGTGGTCATTTTTGTAATTTCATTTTTGTAACAGTTAAAATTGATATGATACCATTGATAATCTATTTATTAAACTGGCGAGATGCAGTGTAGCTTAACACAGACATCAAGACCAGCAGAGATTATCTTTGTGTCAATAAAGTCAACAGAAATAGTGAAACCCATGTTTGTTAAATATTATTTTTGTCCTTTTCAATCAGCCTGTTGTCTTAAACTCGCCAGATCTAAGAAATCATGACACGCAGGGATGATTTAATTGGATAATGTGCCACTGCAAGAGGAATCCTCACAACATTCAGCATGGGCAGAAGAAGAACCGCTCTGTTGGGTCCTGTTGTGTGTGTGTGCATACTATCTGTGTGCATATTGGTGTGCATGTGAGAGAGAGACAGAGTGCATGTAAGTTCACATATGTGCGTGATGGGGAGGGGGGTTATCAAAGTGACCACTCACAGCTTATGACTATGCCAGGAATGTAGCTGAGCAACTCCCTCCTGGGCTTCGCAGAGACATCAGCAGGGAAACATGACATCATCATACTGAGGATACAAGTGTGTGTGTGTGTGTGTGTGTGTGTGCGTTCGTGCATGCGTGTGTGTCATGTAACAACTGAAACTTTACATTATATCAGTCTCTTCTTACACCCCCCCACTACTGTGAAGTGCGGTTCGCATCGCCACTGAATGGAGTGAAGTATTTGTGTTTCAAGGTCTCTACAGAGCAAAGCAGAGGAACAGGATACAACTGAGCACATGTTGGAAAAACAGCGGTTCTTGGCAGAGTTTCCTAGAAGGAAAATACAATAGCAGGAAAATTACACTGGAGGTCTGTGCTCAGGTGCAGAGTGGGTGTGCTTAAGGGAGAGAGAGGAAAACAGTGTTTGGGAATTTGTAGGACTCAAAAGATACCTTAGAAAATACACACACACACACACACACACACACACACACACACCAGGTAGCACCGTTCATATGCAGATGACCACGGCTACAGTCTTTTGTCAGAGAGGCCATGTTCAAAATCATCTTTCTACTGTGGAAAAATAACACACAGATACCAGCTTTGGTGTTTAGTTTGAATTCCAGAGTATTCAACTGTTACTTTCCATGGCCTCAAATCACAGCATGAAAAAGTCCAAGTCCAGAAAAAAAAAAGAAGAAGCTTAGGCTGACATCTAGTGGTTTTAGCCTGAAAGATTTTGTTTATTTGGTCTGGAAGAAGAAGAAGAAGAAGCTTCATTTATTACATTGCGGGTGGAAATCTTGTGGCCTATTTAAAATATTGAGATGTTCTATTATCCCTTTAGGAAGGTAGAACAAATAGAGTTTTGTACAATAGCTACATTCATGTTATCAAACTAATGTCTAATCAAACACATCCAGACAACCTGGAAGGATGTCTGTTATCTTAAACATAAACCCATTGCTATGGAGCAAATGTTCCTACTCAATATAAAATGGAACCAATAGTAATCAGTGTCAAGCTAGCAGGAGAAAGGGCTCGTGGCTGCCAACCATACGTACATACATACACAGACATATGTGGCATATTGCATAGGCTCATCAATAATATACCATGAAAGTGACCTTTTGAAAAAAACTATTGTATTTTTATATATTGCAAATTTCTCCTAGGTAGTTGAGTGCCTCACCTCTGGGACCACATGTGAGCCATGGGTGCCTGGGATTGATTCCCACCAAAGCTCCTGCATCAAGTGCATTTAGTCTTGCAATACAGTGAGTACTTAAAAACAAAAAGTACCTACCAAAAGTACCTGATAATTGGAGTTTCAGAAAATTAGATGTGGTTCTGCCATATCTAGACAGCAGGGATGTGGATGTCACAGCTAGCCTCATTATTTTTATTAAAAATACTTTATGTGGAAGAATTATTATATAGCATGTTGAAAAATGTTGAATAACTTTGTTGATGAAATACTGTGTTGCTCCTTTGATCGTTATGCTTTGCTCTTGAATCATTACGTTTTAAGGTCCCTCTGTGCATCACAAAAGGTTACTCCTGCTTCTCCCAGATCTCTATCATGCAGCTGAATTGTCTGGTTTGTCTGATCTTCCCTAAAAGTTGTAAGAGAGTTGTTAAGAGTTATAGCAGACTATACCATGGCAGATTACCAAAGTGGGACTAGAGAAGTTACACCTCTTGATGCATGTTAACTCCACTCTCCCTATAAAAGATGTACACACTTAGCGTATTGTCTATAGGCAACAGGACCTCATCTACACTTGTCCTCAACACAGGAGTACCTCAGGGTTGCTGCCTCAGCCCCAGACTGTACTCCCTCTACACCCATGACTGTACAGCTAAGCGGAGCAACAACCGCATCATTACATTTGCAGACAACACCACAGTGATTGGCCTGATCTCCTCGGGTGACGAGTCGGCCTACAGACAGGAGATATCAGACCTATCTATGTGGTGTCAGGACAACAACCTGGCTCTGAACGTCAACAAAACCAAGGAGATAATTGCTGACTTCAGGAAATTCAAAGCGAGCCACCCCCCGATCATAATCGAGGGAAAGGAGGTGGAAGGGGTCAACTGCTTCAGGTTCCTGGGGATGCAAATCTCCGACGACCTCACCTGGAGGGTCAACACCTATGCCATCCTGAAGAAGGCTCAACAGCGCCTTCACTTCCTGCGATGTCTGCGGAGATGGGGCATGTGCACACAGATGCTCGTGAACGTCTACCACTGCATCATAGGACATGTCCTGACTACTGGCATCACAGTGTGGTGTGACAGTACCAGGAAGAGGCAATCCAGAGGGTCTTGAAAGCGGCGCAGAAGATCATTGGTGTTGAGCTACCGGCCATCAGTTCACATCTACATCTCGTGCTGTTTGGGGTGTCATAGCAAAAGGTGTGAATACTTTAAATGAGATATTTCAGTTTTTCTATTTTTAATACATTTGCAAAAGATTCTAAAAACGTGTTTTCACTTTGTCATTATCGGGGTATTGTGTGTAGATTTTATAGCAAAAATTAAATATAATCCATTTTATGTCTATATATCTATAACACAACAAGCATGGAAAAAGTGAAGGGGTCTGAATACTAAAATATAATATAAATTCGATATTCAGGTACCACAGAAACTCCATAAGTCAGTGATACCATAGGAGATAAAAAAACAGGGTAAGGTCACTATAAACGCACCATCCATTGTGGTTTACCACATACACAAGTCTATGGTATGAATCCCTATAGGGTTATGATATATTTTCGTTGTAGTTTCCATTCTTTCCACCTCTGATCATTTGTCCTTAGGCCTTCCAGACACAGACCTTCATTTTATGGGAATTTATATATACCTGGAAACGTCACCGGTCAGAAGGACACTCACCTGTTTCGGGGTGTGGCCAAAGATGACTCCACTTCTCAGGCATCACACAGCAAGATACTCTAAAAACAAACTCACCCCGGGATGGAACAATGGGTAGTTTGTTGAGAGGGCTTTTCGTTTCAAGTTAGGATTTCAACGTTTTTCTTTTTTGAGAATCCACAATTTGTGCTTAACTCACTTCCCCAGCTTTCTTCGGAGCCGGTCGTTTATTTGAGCGTTTAATTGCTGTTGTCTGAGTCACGCACCATGCGGAGAATACTACCTGCCGCGATCCTTCTCCTTTTACTACCAAAAGGTAATTTCCATTTCTTTCACTGTAGGCCCTACGTTAAGTATTTATCTTAACTTATTTTATTTATGAACCAGCAACGTTTCAAAATGTCCAGTGAAACGACATAACTGCGGGTATCGGTCACATGACAGTGTTTGTGTATTTGACGGATGGATACCTATCAGTCTCTAGCCTCATCCTACTTGTCGACTAGGTGTTATGTCTTCATTTTGTTTTTATAACTTGGGGTAATTTGTTAACCTACTGGTTACCTACTTACACTTGGCTGTTCCGGGCCTATAGTTTGTCTAGTTATGTTTTTAAACTGTACAATCCTTAGCCTCAGTCAGTCAACTCAGCAGGTCTCATTCTACCGTTTGAATGCCTGGTCGGTGGTTTCAGAGTAAGCTATTTCCTGTCTCTTTGTCTGTCACTAGTTTTTCTGGTTCTGCCACATTGAACTGACTCCTTGGTTGTGTGACACACACACACACACACACAAAACAAAACCTGCTGCTTTCATTCCCTCCCTTCCTCTTCAGACTTGTGGCAGTATCTCTAAATTGCCAACATCTTCTTGTTATGAGTTATGAATTTCTCTCTTTTCTTTCTCTCTCTCACTCTCTCTCTCACTCTCTCACTCTCACTCTCTCTCTCTCTCTCTCTCTCTCTCACACTCACACTCACACTCACACACACACACACACACACACACATACACACAAACTACTGTAGCTAACCATCTGATTGCCCTCCCTCCCCAGACTTGGTGTGTGTTCAGGTGAATGTTGCCCAGCAGGAGCGCAGCACGACTCTGTTTGCCTCGGTGACTCTACGTTGTGACTACTCCACCTCAGCTAACCTCCAAGACGTTCTGGTCACCTGGAAGTTCAAGAGCTTTTGCAAGGACCCTGTCCTCGAGTTCTACTCCACATGTAAGAAATTACAATTAAAAATCCATGTCTGGTGAACTGTCCACTTGTCACTGTCATTTCCCCAGTAACACACAACAGCACAGCTCTACCTCAGCACTGCGTCACCTTGAGATGATGTATGCATAGCTAGTTGCAAATTTAAAGGTTTGTTGATGTGAAACCAAGGACTGAGACTACAGCAAGATCCATCAAAGAAAAGAAAGCTGTGGAGAGAAATAGACCAGCCATGACACAGTTTCTTTCTTGTGTATAGCCAAGGCCAGCATGATGTTCAAGTATATTATCAGTCCCAGAACCTGTTCCCTGGCTCATGGTTGATGATGAGATTTGGAGATCAAAGTGCCATCATTGTCATGTGGGGGTTATAGATACCCAGTACTATCAGTATATTTGTATAAATGACAGAGGATGGAGAGTCACTGCCATCCTGTATAACGTTTCTTTACTACTAAGACACAATGAGGATTTGACCATTATACTGGTAGTTGTAATGGTCAAATCCTCATCGTGTCCTCACCTATCGTAGACAGGTGTATGAAAGGCAGGGTCAAACAAGGGTGGGAATCGTAAAAAGCCTGTTCTTTATTATAATCTGTGTTTTAATTAAAACATTGCCTCTGTTTTCATAGCATACCAGGCTGCGTTACAGTTGGGGCAGGACCCATCGAATGACTGCCCAGATCGCCAGCGGACGGTGCGCACTGTGGTCCAGAAGAAAGGAAGCAATGAGGCTATACTGGGCGGAGAGTACCGTGAACGCAGGATCTCCATCCAGAATAGTGAGTTCATACGATCACTTGTACTTGTATGGTGCCATCCAACACAGCATTGTTGTGGTGAAGACCACCTCAGTCAAGACCAAGATCAGGCCAAGACTTAGCAATGGGTCTTGAGACCAAGCCCAGTCTCAGGAACTACTGCAAGACAGTCCTCCTGATGATACACAGCAGGCTTCACTTATGATACACCTCTGCTTCTCAGCAAAGTTGGTCCTCAGGGGACGTGAAACCTTCAAGAACAGCCACCCTGCTCGCTGACAGGAAGAGAAACAAGTTCCACTTAAAAACAAGACCAGATTCTGTGCAATCCAACAACACATGACATATAGTTCTCCCTGAATACACAAAGAGGATTGTGGGAGTTGTGTGAAAACGTGCTACAAGGTGATACATTTTCTCCGGTGCTAAACAGTGATGATAGTGCTCAGGTATAGGATTGAAGTGTCTTACCCCTAAGTGGCTGACTGGAATTAGCGCTGTGGGGAAAAACGTCTTGCATTGTACATAAAATAAACAAAATATCAAACTGCCCCAAAAGAAGCACCAGATGTACTTTTACTCCAAACGAACCACTGCAGCATGAATGCTCCTTAACACCAAGTGAAGTCAAAAACTGTGTGTGTGTGTTTTTACAGGGGCAGATCTGGTGATGAATGAGGTGATGTGGTGGGACAACGGGGTGTATGTCTGCTCTGTTAATGCTCCGGGAGACACCTCTGGAGACTCTGACAGAGATATCAAACTCATCGTCTACCGTAAGAAACCAAACAACATAATAATAGTTACCAAAACACAACATGAGCACTCAGAAATGACCCATTGACCAAGGCTATGTGTACATTTCTGAGCACAACACTGTGATGACAAGGAGATATTTTTGCCATTTTGTCTCCGTGTGTCTTTCCACTCTCAGACTGGTTAACAGTGTTGTTCATCATCATTGGAGCCCTCCTTCTCATCCTCCTCTTCTGTATCTGCTGCTGCCAGTGCTGCCCTCAGAGATGCTGCTGCTATGTCCGCTGCCCCTGCTGCCCTGAGCAATGCTGCTGTCCTGAAAAAGGTACCCCCAACACACACACACACACACACACACACACACACACACACACACACGAGCAGCTCCCAGGTGTGAATGTGTAGAATTGCATGGGTTTACAGCAGGGCAGTGCAGGGGAAGAGCATGCATGCTCAGTAAAGACGTCCCTTGATAGACAAAGGTTTCCAAATGTTTCCTCCTTTCCAGAGGTGATGCAGCATCGTATGATTAAGGAAGCTCAGAGGGCTATGGCCCCCTGGATGGGAGGACAGCCTGTATATGGACCCATGAGTCACGCCTCCTCCCAGCTGAACCCACTGCTCTACTCAGGTACAGACGGACACACACACACACACACACACACACTGCTACACTGCAAATCAGTCGATAAGCATAGCTCAAACACTTTGTTTAATGGGGATCAGTTATATGTCAAATGCTTCTGACCTAACTCTGTTTTGTGAATGGTCATGCCTCTCCAGGATCTGCTTCAGGGAAGAGCATCCCTATGAAGCCTATGCCCCTCCCTCCTCCACAGCTTTCAGCCTACAGCATACCTCCAGCCAGTGTTCATGGGAACTATGCTCCTCCGAACGACAATGCGATGCTTGACTACCTGGAGAGCCAGATGAGGGGGATGGACATGACTAGTCCTCTACAGGTATGTAACTGCCCAAGTTTTAAAATCGGTTTAAAAAGAACACACCGACCTCCACGAGTTTTTCCTCATCGTATTCAACTCTTTCTTTATATAAACCCTTGCTGTTTACCTTGTCACATTTATTTATTTTTGTAGGATGTTTTTGCTTACCTTGCAGCTCACATTGACTCTAGAGTTCATAGGGGCATCTGAAACAGGGTTGTCAGCTTGTGTATGCACTCGTACGTTGTGTTTGCAGAGGCAGTGTTTTGTGTGGGAAGGGGGATGGATTACCAGGACTATTCCAAGGACTATTCTGCACACAAGCTTTCACACACTGAGGCAATGGATGAAACTAAAGATGTTGGTGGCAGATAGAAAGTCACTTGTACGCACTGCAATGAAACCTTGTGTCTTAATAATTAGAGGATTTTATTTGTATTTCAATCTCCATTTCTTCCTCTTTTGCCCCCCTCAGCCGCTTCCTCCCCCACACCTCCAGCAGATTCCACTGGCACCTCCTCACCAGCACATGCCCAGGTCTGTCCCCTTTTCCCCCGGCCCTCCCAGCATGCTCTCTGCCCTTGATGACCGCGGCCCTGCAGAGCGGCATGTCATCACACTTCCACCAATTGGAGGGCAGCATCTAGGCAGAATCCCACCCCCCGCACCCAGGACGCGCCCCCCAAGCTCCAGTGCGAGCAGCCATAACAGCTATGCCCGTCGCCGTGACGACCGAGGAGGAGGAGGGGCGAGACGTTATCCATCACCAGCCCGGTCCAGAGGTGTTCCTCGCAGCTACAGTGAGGAATCTCTGGATGGACGAGGTCGCAGTGGGGCACGGGGAGGGATGGACCGCCCTCGCTCCCGTTCCCGGGATGACCTGTTTGAGACGAGGTCCCGAGGAAACTACTCTCCCCCGGCATCACGGCGCTCAAGAGGGGGGTCCTGGAGCTCAGATGATGAAGGCAGCAGTCGGAGAGGAGGAGCGAGCAGAGGAGGCGGCGTCTGGGTTGACAAACCTCCCAGCTACACAGAGTACGAGCCTGGGCAGAAACCAGGAGCACGGAGGAATGAGCGCTACTCTGTAAGACACTCGCTGCTTTAGATGGTAGACACACACTCTTTTTAGATGACACACACTCTTGCAACTGCACACATGCACTTACAGCAAGGTGGGCACACACACACACACTCACACTCACACATGCAGTCACCAATACAAACTTTGAGTTGTTCTCATTGCTAATGGAGTGAATCTAAAGTCAGTGTGTTTCTCTCAGGGCAAGAGTTCTCGCAGTGGTACCAGTGTCGTCATCTGAAACCGCCTGCTGTGAAACAACCTATTTAAGAGAAACACACCTCACACCTCACTAGAGTTGGGAGTCATTATTTATCTTGGAAAAAACTGCTATGCTTTTAATGTGCCATATTTTTAAAAATATCTCTAATAATGTAAAGGAGATGTTAGCTAACTGTTATCTTGTAAGTTCTAAGTTCATTGGTTGACTTCACTTTAACATAATGGCAGCTGGCTTACCCAGTACTGAAGGATTCATGAAATATGGAGCATCTGTCACTTGGGCCTCATGTTGATTTGATAGATGTTTTAACAGTTGCAGTTTTAAAACTTAAACCCTTTTTGACAATTTCAGGAATTTAGTGTAATCTCCACCCTTAAAGTGTGCGGTTGGTAATGCAAATATTGGATGTCAATAAAGAAATCACCTCGGTATGAATAGTGAATATTAAGGCCCTGATTTAAGAAAGAACTCTTCACTGTGACTCCTTACTTTTACTTCCTGAAATGTTTTTGTAGTACCTCCCTCTGCTGGTTCAGTCATGTAATGGAAATGTTATGGGGGAGGTTTTGACTAAATCTGCTGTTACAGATTTGTAATTGCACATTATTCTTGTATATGTGTTTTTAGGATAGATATGTGTTATTCCTTTGTCATTTTACATCAACCTCTATTTTGTTGTCTGTAAGATAGGTCACTACTGTATTTTTACATTTTGAATCAAGCCATAACCTATACACAAATATCACAAATAGACCCTTGTGAATGCTCAGGTTTGCCATTTTTGTGCATTTTGTAAATATACATTTTTCATAGCTCCTGGATGTCTTGAAACGACTAGTGTGTTGTTGTTTTTTAATAACCTTTTGAAGGAAAACCTGTTTGCTGTAATAATGTGTAGCCCAGGTTCAGACAATCATGAATTGAAGTTTTGTTTTTTTTGGAAACTATGTATATAGGCTAAATGGTGTTGGTAAATGTCTTGTAGTAATTGAAGGACAATAAACAGCGGCTAAACAGCGTTTTTTAAAAACTCATAAGATATTGGCCTAAGCTGAAAATGTGATGCTTTAGCATTTCTGTACTTGCAGTACTCTGAGCTGCAGAATTTCACCCTTTTTGTTTGTGTCATGGTATTTTACAGAAAGAGACCTCCAATGAAAAATTACTGTAATATTCCAATATGGACTTATAGTGTGTCTATGGTATTCAACAATGAGTTTATACTAAGCTTATTGTACTTTATCATATTTCTTTATTTTGTTTCTATGGTATCACTATTACATTCATATAGGGACTAATAGCTTTTCTGTGTTATTTGTATAGTGTACTCCCAATTATAGGATTACTTACTATCATTTTTGTAAGGGAAACACTGAATACATTTGAACTAGTGGGGCCCATTCAGTTTCAACACTTTCCACTAAAATGTTACAAATATTAACTAAAATCCAGTGTTGGGAAGGGGTTTCACCACATGTAAGTAGGTTAACTATACATTTTGTGGTAGCTTGATGGTAGCTGCGGCTACCAACAACACTAACACAGACTAGTTATTTTAAGTAAACACAAGTTTACCATGTAAGTCAATATATTGTAGTCAGTTATTAACATTAACCTAGAAAATGCACTGAAAAAGACAGGTAACAAAGGTGACATGGCAAGGCACAAGAGACACAAATCAAAGTTATCAAATGAGAAGACTTGGCCTGGAATATTTTCTCCTTACTATTCCTGGACTTCATCATCTTAACAGACAAAAAGTATTTTTTATGAATATGGTAAGTACACATGAGAATAATTAAATTCACTAGATCTAATAGATCCATTTAATAAAAAATATATATGTATGTAAATATGTATACATTCGAAAGTAGCCAGGTAGGTAGGTAGGTAGGTACTTTATTAATACCCGAGGGGAAATTTCTTAGTCACAGCAGCCAAGTAACATAGAACAGTAACAACCTAGAATAACACAACTAAGATATGTAATAAAAGTTAAAGAATAAAAAATATATAAGATATGCTCTACAAAAAATATACAAATGCTTAGTGCAAAAGAAAAAATATCGCAATAATAATAATATGCAAAAAGAAAAATATGAAAAAGTGAAAATTATTAACCATCCATGGATATCTGACCAAAATTATAACACTAGAATTGTTTCTGTCTGCGGTACAAAAAATACAAGGAACTAACAATAATAGACTTATAGACTTATATACTTAAAGACTACAACAATAAAAGACTACTACAGTAAAGGATAAAAGAAGAACTGACTCCAGGTCAGCTGTCTGCTTTGTCAATCTGCGACTGTGCAGTCTTTAGTACAAGTCGCACACTGATGACGTTTTGCTAGAGGAGGTGCAGGTTTGCCACGTCGGTCTCTGTACAGTGCGTTACACTGTTGCTCATCCAGCCAAGGGGCTAAGTTTTAAACCCGTTTATGTTTTCAATCGGAGTGAAAGCAGCACCGCAACATCGTTGGTGGCGTCGTAGCTTGATACAACATCGGCGCAGTTTCGGATATTGAAGCTGGAAGGCGGAGAAATGCTCGGTGCTGTCTGGACTCGTCAGTCTGGAAGCCACACAACTGACTGATGCATCCTCGTTTAGTTCACCCTCCGCATGTTGTCGATGCTGTGTGAGTAGCGGTGTCTTGTCGAAGCATTTTGTTATGTCTGATTCTGCAAACTAACCCAGATGCGAGGTTACTTCTTGTTTTCACTGTCTTTGGTAAAGTGCGTTCACAAGTTTTCCTCATGTCGGAAATGTCAACAACCCATGATGTCACGATCCAGACGGGTCTATTGCAGCTTAATGCATGTCATAGCAAGCCTCCGCACATAGTAAGTGTCTCCCAGCGAGCCACTTCACACATCACATGTGTAACACACCACAGCTTGTTATACCGCGATACTGCGACTGTTTCACTTTCTTTCTTGCTCTTAGAAAATACTTGAGGTGTTTTGACTATGACAAGTTGAAGTTTTGCACTTTAGTAAAATACGCCCAAGGCTTCCTTCTACTAGAAGATCTGCTGTCCTGTCACCCCTGCTTTGTACATTATTTCTCATGCTTTCAGTTCCTGTTTTCGCATCTGACTCTCAACTTTTTGACTTGATGTCTTGCAGTGTACTGTTAGGCTGCTGTTTCCTGCAGAAAATGTGCAGCTTTTAGTCTTAACAATCTAACTATCAGATGGTGATAGTGTGCTATATTATCACCCTCATTTTCATAGGCTATATCTGTATAAGGGGATGTTGTTAGTGAAAACCTATGATGTTATCTGTCACTATCAGGGCTCTTGCCAGGGTCGACTGATTAAGTGGGGCGGGACTAGAAAAGCAAGTTTTTTTTCCCCCTTTGAGAAAGATTGATGTGATACATTGTATATAAAGGCCACATTATAGCAATATTAAATCCACTGTTAAATTGAAATAGCACATTAAGTTTTTGATTATCTGGAGTTCAGTTACAGTTGACATGTTCAGAGGTAAACTGTGGAAAGTGTGGAGAGCTATAGAGAATGAATTAGTATCATTCTTTGGTGTGACCACGACATACTGCCCTTTGTGACAAGGATGTGCGTGTTTTGTGCTGATCGCAGAAGCAGAAATCGCTGCTGTGTGTGTAAAAAAAAAAAAAGGCACAGGCCTGTAAATAAAATAAATACATAATAAAATAAATAAATCAACTGACTTATTATCTGTAAGTAATTGGCCTTTTGTTAATACTGTTCAAATATCTAACAGCACCAGCATCTTTTTTGAGCATCCTTGGTTTTGCAATCCAACGAAAGAAAATGAATGCACAGACTCAAGCAAAATGCGGTTCGGTTTTTTTCTATTCTATATCAGTGTGCAACAAAAACGCCTTTTGATAGCAGTTTCAATCATGCATAAACTAGACCATAGACCATATATTATTCTAATATATTGCAGTCAATGGAAAAAGACAACAAGACAGATTAAAGTCCCATTAAAAAAGAAGAAGATGGGCTTATAGCAAACAACTTACTCTTTCCCTTCCTTCTGGAAAAAGCAGGCCCAGGATTTCCAGCAGAACATCTCTGATGGCAGCAGCTGTTGTGTCTCCTTCAATTTGAACAATGCCAAATAATCTCTCTCGCCCTACATTAACTGCAAGATTCACCAGTATTGTTAAGTGCCCTGGGTACCTTGAAAGGCGCTCTAAAAAGGTATTATTAGTTATTATCATTATTACACAATGACAAGCTGGCAGTGCGTTGTTATGTCATTGGTCTCATCAGCTTGTACTGACACAAATTTGGTGTTCTGCAGGTCCTGAATAATGTGCACACACATCACAGCTAGCATAGTTGAGAAGCTTGTTCTGCATAGTTTTGAAAGTGTCTTTTCATTGCATTCCCCATCATTGACACAAAAGCAACCAGCCCCCTGAACACTCCAGGATCAGATTTCATCAGGCCCCCCAGTTTCAGTGATACCTCCATATGCGCTTAGCTCCTTCCATGCTTCTTTGTTTTCCGAAAAGTGCTCAATATCACTTGTCCTGATTTTAGTCCACAACTTGTCACCTTGACCATTACCGGAATGGAAGAGAAGGCAGGGGAAGCCACGTAAACAGGACTTTTTCTCATACCAACTCCTTGAAAAAATTCTGATATAGGCCTTGACTCCACCTTGGTCACTGGACTGTTGCTGGATGTTGATTTCGGGCTTATCTGGACCAAGTTGCATGATGTGGAGCTTTTCTTGCAAGTTTAGTCTCTCAAAGTGTATTTATCAGAGCCTCCACACTATTAGGTGCTAATGCTGCAGCCGACACCCGCTAGGGTGTAATGTAATTCAATACTAGTGGAACTGTGGCCAGTTCCAGACACCGGTGGCCAAATTGTGGCAAGATGGCCCACTGACACATGCACTTTTTGTTGCGCTGCAAGTCCCAAAGTTAGTTTTTGACATCACTTCCCCTGTTGCTAGTCCTGAAGTTATAAATCTCCCAGAAAAAAATAGCAGGTATTTTGGACCATTCCTCCTTACAGAACTGTTTCAGTTCATTGATATTTTTGGGATGTCTTGAACTGCTTGCTTCAGGTCATGGCACAACATTTCAATAGGGTTAAGGTCACTCTGACTTGGCCATTGCAAAATGTGTATTTTCCTCTGTTTGAGCCATTCTGAGTTTTAGTAAAGGACTTCACAGAAGGTGGTTTAAATATAATTGATTTTGACTGCTATTAACTGAAACTATTAAGATGAATTGGCTGAAATAATTTCTCAGTGGTAGTGAATCCTTTTGGAGAAATATTTAGGAAGAGTGGTTTGGTCTGTCTGGTGACTTTGATTTAACTTAGATCAAAACACCTGTTGATTCCTTTAAAAGGAGGTTGAAACCACAGACCAGTTGTTCTGTGTTCAAATCATTTCAGGTTTGCACTTGTGGATTCATTTATGTGGTCACCTACTAATCTTACAATGAATTGTTATATATATGGTGTCATCAAAGATGACCCCAACTTAGGTTTTGTTATTAATATAATTATTGTTATTGCTTAGTTTTCAATACATAAAGCTGAATTCATGAAGTCTTTACCCACACTTGCTGTTTTTAAAGACATAAATCTATAAATGAAGTATCTTGCATTTAATATCCTCTTAAACAAACTCGACAGTAGATGGCCTCCAGGGCAGCCTAACTCTTTGAACCACAAACTGTTCCCTGAGAGATGCAGAGGTCGAACTTTCCCAGTGACAGGTCATTCACCTGGAGTGGTAAGGATCGATCAAGGCAATCCTGGAAATAGTCTATTGGTTAGGCTCTAAATCCATCAGTATTGACCAAATTTCAGTTAATATTCTTCCAGGCCTCTGACTGATCACAAATCCATTCTTATCAATATAAATTTATCCGCACCTTTCAAGGCACAGTAGGTTCTCTAGATTAGTCATTATTTAATAAACTACCAAGACTTTGAAACCCTTTACAAATTTCCTCTAACCCCAAAGTAATTTGTCATGTTTTTTTGTAATAACAATAACCGAGTTGCATCATTTTTTGTAATTAATTTGATTATTATGTTAGCTAAATGGAAAACCATCTTTGGTAATTTGTGTAAAGGAATTTGAGCTGTACATCTCCACCATTCAGTCCTCTTATAGCAAAGCTGTTAAAGGTATAATATCATTGTGGCAAGTTGCCACCGTACCGGGGTTCGTGACAGACAGAGACACAAGGCATGAGGAGGGTTAGTTGGCCAGCAGGACCGTTTTATTAACACCACCAATAAACCCGGCCCGGTGTTGACGGCAGTTGATTGCGCCGTCTCCCTCCGCCGACGCACCTCAGTCCTCCCCGGCGGGTCAGCCGCGGAACCCCAAAGCCGGCCAGCCTGCTAGGCTTCCAGGGGCATCCCGCCCCAACCCCGACTGTCACCAGCTCTTGCAGGCGGCTCCCGACTGCACCCCCGGGGACCTCCGTCGGTTGTCGCCGCGGAGGGAGACGCGCACTCTCCCACTCCGTCCTCTGCAGCTCGCGCCCTCGCCTCCGTCCCGGCACTCCAGCCGCAGACCCTCGCTCAGACTGCTGGTTCGCTGTCCGCTCCTCCAGTCCGCCGGCCCTCGATCCTCCCGATCGCTGCCGGCTCCCGCATCCACGCCGCCAGCCTCTCACACTGGCGCGTCCCTCTCTCTCACACATCCACACACACACACACACACACACACACACACACACACACACACACACACACACACGTTAAAAAGGCCCGGCTGCACTCAGCCTTAATTGGCCGCAGCCGCTGAGTCCAGCCGAGCCTACCACCCTCCCTCCCCCAGTCCGCCACAATCATTTTAATTTGGTATAATTTCCCTTTTTCATATAATGTATGTCACCGATGTGTTTGCAGTGTTACCTGTACCCCCTGCCTTGGTGCATTTGTATACTTGTTATGTGGTTTTATTCTCAAAGCTTTTAAAAAAGAATTACAAGGTGAAGGCAATATTCAACTTAATGGACAAATGGAGCATACCTTTTATAACCTCACTTAACTGCACACGTAAATATCTAAGGTAAATACTTTGGGCTAGTTGTAGTGCCTGATTAATGTTAAAGCGGCGTTAAGGTGCTTAGTTATTGTGTAAATGTTGAATAAGCCTAAGGTTTGTCGGTCTTCTTTTATTGTTTGTGTGTTTTCAATTTTTCTTTTTTTTTACTAATTCTCCTCTATTCGTATTCTCCACAGTGGTCTGGGTCTATTCGGTGGCTCATTGAGGAGAAGGAGAAGGAGTCCCAGTGGCAGTTGGTTGGTGGGCGGAGTCCGTGGTTGCCACGGTAACTGGCGACCATGCCAGGTGGTCGCAGGGGTCCCAGCAGACAGCAGCTAAGTCGCTCTGCTCTGCCATCCCTGCAGACTCTGGTTGGAGGCAACCTCAGCAATGGCACAGGCCTCAGGAACAGGTACACACACACACACACACACACACACACACACACACACACGTTTGTGGTACAACTTCCTTTAGTAATGGCTTTATCAGTTTCCATCTTCCCTTCCTTCCTACAACATATGTGTCATCTGTTGCCTTGGCAGAAATATTGAACTGAAATGGTTTTACCTAATAACTCAATTTCTCTAATCTCTTTGTGAAACGGCCACAATTTTACGTTTGTAGCAGTTGTCTAACAGTGTGACAATAATGCTGCCCCTTTCTGACACGTCCTAAAAATGATCCCAAAATGCTGCGATAAGGCGTTGCCATTTCCGCCTAGCATGCATGCCAGTAGAAATTAGTAATCCTAACAGCTCCAATGTTTGCCATACAATGTTTGCTACAATTAACAGCCTACAATGTTTGTTCTCACCGATCTAGTTTTCAAACCGTCAAGACTTAATGCTGTTGCTTGTTGGTGAACTCTAATGACCACAATGCATTGCACCTATGACACAGCACATCTGCGCTCCTCCAACACAAACCGATGCCGCCAAAGTAAACTGACAACCTGTGGGGGGGAAAAAAAAGACTTCCCCACGTGCAAACCACGTCTTCTGTGAACACACTGTCAAATAATTTGCAGTGATGGAATACCAACGCAGGCAAAACTGGAAGACTTGACAATGCTTCATCATTTTAGATGCATTTCTAAACTATATAGCCTAGCCTAGTCCCTACTAGGCCAATCAACAAGCTCATATTTGTATGGAGGGTTAAATGTGACAATATTAAATAAATAAATCATTAAATAAATAATTAAATGTGGAAATAATTAAATAAATCATTAAATATGGAAATAATTAAATAAATGTGGAAATTAACAATTAAATATATTATATTCCCCATTTTAATTAATTAATTGTTCATATAGTTCCCCTTTTATTTAATGATTTATTTAATGATTTATTTATTTAATATTGTCACATTTAACCCTCCATAATTTGGAGTGGTTGGTTTACTCTTAATGCTGCTGTCAGATTTAAGAAGCAGAAAACGCTACTCTATTAATGATACTCTATTCTAACTGATCGCTTAAGGCCCAGGGTACACTAGACCAGTGGTTCCCAAACTTTTTCAAACCAAGGCACCCCTTCATAGTCAATTTCTTTTCACGGCACCCCCCACCCCCCCCCACCCCCTTTAAGCTAAAAATGACACCATGAATATGTTATAAGAATGTATTTTAATGAACTGGCATCAATATGAAGTGAAATAAAATAACTTCTTAAAATGAAACATTATTCTCAACCACTCAGCTAATGATAAGAAAAAATAGATGTCAACCATTTTGATTGACTTGTTTGAACTGAGGCTATATTTGTTGCTGTGTGTGATTTATGCAGATTTACAGATCAATGTTTAACTTAAAATAATAATAAATAATTATGTTAATTGGTAAAAATAGAAAAAAGTGCATTTATTTTGCTTTGTTCAAAACGTAAAATAAGCCTACTTTTTAGGTTAATAAGAAAAACAAAGAAAGAAAATAAGTCCGCGTATGGAGCTATCAGGCATTTTAGTGGGAGTGTGAGCTGCTGTTGAGAGCACAGTCTCTTGATGCAGGGAGAGATTGAAGAGAGCGCAACGCGTAGATCTGACTCCACTGACAGGCGATGCCTTCTCTTGCTGTTCACGTATGTCAGGGATGAGAAAGCTCGCACAAGTATGATGTTGGGAACGGCAATAGCACACTGGTCGCGCAGTTTGCCAGAGATGGATATTCGTGTCCCACAAGCAGCCAAAACTTGTCCGACTACATTTCTCCAACCTTCAGTTTCAAAGTGCGATCCATTTTCAGTTCTGCAAGTTCTTCCTGGGCTTTGATTGTCAACTTCTTTGCTGATTCTGATGATCGGGAGTTCAAACCTTTCATCCAGCGTTTTCAGATGCGCCGCTATCCCTTTGAATAGGGATGCTGTCTTGCGAGCGGATTTTTATGGTGTGTGTGTGTGTGTGTGTGTGTGTGTGTGTGTGTGTGTGTGTGTGTGTGTGTGTGTGTGTGTGTGTGTGTGTGTGTGTGTGTGTGTGTGTGTGTGTGTGTGTGTGTGTGTGTGTGTGTGTGTGTGTGTGTGTGTTTTTCAGGAGCAGTAATTCAGTGGGTCTGTCTGCCCCGCCTCTCTCGGCCCTCATCACTCCAGAGCCTGTCCGTCACTCAAGGATCCCTGAGCTGCCATTGGATAGCAGCCTGCTTTTTGAGTTCCTGCTCTTTCTTTATTTGCTGGTGGCCTTGTTTGTCCAGTACATAAACATCTACAGGACTGTTTGGTGGTACCCCTACAGCCACCCTGCTGCCTCTACTTCCCTGGTGAGAACACACACACACACACACACACACACACACACACGTTACTACTGTAGTTGTGAAGATGTTCAACTGACTTGCATTGATTCCCTATTCACTAGTATTAACTATCACAAATACATGCCATTGAAAATGGGTAGGGCAATTTATTTCTGTGAAAAGATATATATATATATATATATATATATATATTTATTATTTTGGCCACTAAGTTATTCTTGGCCTGGAATTTTGTTAGTTTACCATCCCTCGGCAAACGTTCAAAATGTAACACGATAGCCGAAGCCTACTACGGAACTACCGAACACACTTGGTAGCCGAACAGATAGTCCACCGCCTCTACCTCGTAGCTTATAGCGCAGTGTCGGTCTGTCTGTTCAACATCACGCCTCACAACATGATCATCTCCTCCGTTTGCTTTCATCTGCTGTGTCCGTACAGAACTTTCATCTGATGGACTACCACCTGGCTATCTTCATCACAGTCATGTTGGCTAGGAGACTGGTTTGGACTATAGTTTCAGAGGTACACACACACACACTCACACACACACACACACACACACACACACACACACACCTTACTGGAAGTATAATCCTGTATATCAGTGGTCCTCAAATCCAGTCTTCGGGGTCCAGAGTCCTGAGCTACAGAGCCATTGTGCTCGTCTTGTGTGTCCACCCAGGTGTCTCAGAGCAGTGGGGGATCGCTGGTCCGCTACGTGGTTCTGATCGCGGCCCGACTCAGCCTGCTCACGCTGTGTGGCTGGGTGCTTTGCTGGACCCTGGTCAACCTCTGCAAGAATCACTCTGTCCTTAACCTCCTCTTCCTGGGATACCCGTGAGTCTTTCATACATAGCAGTTATCACGCCATCATATCATACACCTCATACTCATACCCGCCCCGTGTCCATTGTTCTGTTCCTCCCTCTTCGCCGCTCCGTCCCAGATTCGGCGTGTACGTCCCACTCTGCTGTTTCCACCAGGAGGGCGGGAAGAGCCACGCGGCGCCGGTCGACTGCGATTATCAAGCCGAGCACCAGCAGACCGACCTGACGGAGGCGCCGTTCTTTCGCCCGCGCGACTTCCTCTTCCTGCTGCGAGAGAACCTCAGAGAGCAGTTCTCCAGCCCCCCCCACGCGCCCACCCACACCTGCCCCCCGCACACACACTCGCACACGCCCGAGCTGATTCGCGCCGAGGTGGAGGAGCTGAAGAGCGACTTCAACCGGCGAATCAAGGAAGTGCTGTTCAACTCTTTGTTCAGCGCTTACTACGTGGCCTTCTTGCCCCTCTGCTTTGTCAAGGTTGGTATCTGTCACTTCGATTTTTATTTTTTTTACCCCCCTCCATTCCAGTTTTAACAGGCAGCAGCTCCTATTCATTCCCAATGAAGCGTCGTATTGTCTTCTCCCCCCACCCCTCGTGATTTCTACCTCCATGATACCTGCGTTTGTGTCCAGGTGTGTGAGTTCACCTGTCTCTAACACTCCTCCCGTAGAGTACCCAGTACTATGACATGCGCTGGTCCTGTGAGCATCTGATCATGGTGTGGATCAATGCGTTTGTGATGCTGATGAGCCAGCTGCTGCCCCCCAGCTACTGTGACCTGCTTCATCGCTCCGCAGCACACTTGGGCCGCTGGCAGAAACTAGAGCACGGCTCGTACAGCAACGCACCTCAGCATGTGTGAGTGGCCCTTTTTTTCTACACATGTTCCAGGGTGTCTGCATTTTAAGTCGTTAAATTCAGTTTTAGAGGTCTTAAATATGTAAGATCAGGTCTTAGATTTGATGCTAACTGGCATAAAAAAAAGTCTTAGATTTAACAGGCCCCACACAGAGGGAGACAATCACACATCTACGAATGATTTGTGGTGTTTTCTTTCTTACTACATGTAACAAAGCTGTTTGTGTGTTTTGTAGGTGGTCAGAGAGTACCATTTGGCCTCAGGGGGTGTTGGTACGACATAGTCGCTCTCTATACAAGGCAGTAGGGGCCTATAATGTGGCACTGCCCTCCGATGTTTCCCATGCAAGGTTTTATGTGAGTAACTGTATGTTTGTGCTTGGTGGCCTTCTATCTGTTCTGTTTTCGTAGTTCATCCCATCTGACGTTCTCCTCTTGTCTTTTTGGTGTTGTAGTTCCTGTTCCACAAACCATTGCGGATCCTTAACCTGTTGATCTGGATCGAGTCCAGTGTGGTCCTGTACCAGTTATACTCTCTGCTGCGCTCTGAGCGCTGGAACCACACCCTCTCCCTGGGCCTTATTCTCTTCTGCAACTATTATGTCCTTTTTAAACTGCTCCGAGACCGCATTGTCCTAGGCAAAGCCTACTCCTACCCTCTCTCCTCCAACGGCTTGGGGCTCAAGTCACAGTAAAGGCACCCCCATGGCTACCCCACCACATGCCCCTCACCGAAGAACTCTGGATGTAAAGGGGAGATGGGTGACGGTTTGGTCAGGTGGAAGGAGCAGGCCAGGGGTGTTGCTTAGTGCTGATGCTTGGAGGGTAAGGGACGGACTGTGAACTCATAATTGTGTTTTGATACGGTTCTATTTTTCATGCAATGTTTATATATACCTATTTAAAGAGTATTTTTATTTTGTATACTATTTCGAGTTACGCCGGGCATTACCACGCTGACAACATCAGTATGTTGTGTTATGTTGTTGCTAGGCGACAGGAAAGTCAGGGAATGCCAGGAGGTGACTTCCGCCAAAGATGTTTTTAAGTGCAGGTGGCCAATCGCAGACTAGATATGGCCTCTGTCAGTCAGTTAGATTGTTTGCACACCTAGTCAGTCACAGAAAAGATCCAGAGCAGGGGAAGGAGTCGTGCCTAGATACTGATCCCCGATTAGGTTATTCCACTAATCCTGAGGCCCTTAAAGCTTAAATCTGGGGGCCGCTGTTTGAGGTAGCAGGGTGGCGTGGTCAGCATCGCAGCACATTACTCTAACTCAGTACTGCTGTTTACATCTTCAACATGTCTATATCCCTGATTTCAAACGGGGCCCCAGACTGTGCTTTTAAAACCAGGTAGGGTAAAAGAGAAACTCTTACTCTAGATCAGTTTGTAGGAACAACACCTGAGGTACTCCCATCCACTGCCTCTGTAGAGAATGCTGTATTCTTCCTCATTCATTTGTTACTGTATTGTTGTATCTGCTTATTTCGCGGCAGCGGCTTTCAGGAAAACCGCTACAGCACCAGTCTTTACAAAGTTACGCTGGGGTTTCAACAACTGAGCAGATATCGCTTTCAGGGCAGGCGTATGCCGTTGGCATCCTTTAAAACTCAGTGCACCCACTTGGAATAATGTCCAATACAATCTGACCCAGGATGTCTCTCACCCTGCCCTGGTTGTGGGCAGTGTAACTTTTGAAGGACCGCCGCTGTAGCCAGGTGATGAATAGAATTCACTCTCTGCCTATCATACCGATATCTCTGCATGTGTGGGGCAGGCATGTTCACTTCTCTTCCTTTGATGCAGCCCTATGTCTCATTTGTCACCCAGTCACTGTTTATTTTATTTGATCTCTGGGCCTGAATGCTAAAACCATAACAGAATTGACGACCATATTATATCAGGTCCACCTTTTTTTTGTTTTTTTTGTGGATTGGATGCAGACAACAGAAAGAATGTGGCTCATAGAGATGTCTGTCGGTACGTCCCAGGACTTACGCCCCCCCCTCTCTCTCTTTATTACTATGTACTTGTCAACACACCCTTGTATGGATTTGACAGCATAGGATGTCCATTAATCGCGTTTCCACCAATGCTTTAGTTTCATTTCCATGGATGAGGAGAGACTCGAGGGCGAAGACAACTGGAGGGGAAAAGAGTGTCGCCTCATTACCAATACATGTATTCTCAGTTACCAGAATGGTGTTACAAAACACGTTGCCTTTTTGCCTTTTTTGTTCAGTCACACTTCACGTGCATCTCCGTAATCTCAAGTGGTTTCCTCTGCTTTGTGCCTCCCCTCTTTCACCCACAACGACCTGCAGACAATTAATAAATCGGTAATATGGACGGGCCACGATCAGCAAGCTGCGCTGTCCAGATAGAAATGGATTCAACTTGAACGGACAAGCCTGTTAATCACGAGGTTGACATGAAGCAGTGTCCGCGAGGATCGATCTGAGAATCAATATTTTCCGCGGTCTAGCTCGACTTTGTGAGTGTAAACGAGGAAGAGGAAACCGCTTTCGAGATGAACCCAAATGTATCTGGATCACCATACATGTCGCCTCAACTGAAGTGTAATTGACTCTTGGATGTGCTCAAGTGCCATACGTGTGCCCATTCTTCTGCTCTGTTGGTATACTCAGTCCTAAATCAACTCCTTGGTGCCCCTTTATGTACTTGTGGAGATCTGAGTGAGTTCGATCATTTTCCACTTGAATGTAGCAAACCTTACAAGTCAATGGTGCTGTTGAATTGGCATGTTTTTGTAGTTGGTGGCAGGAGCCATCATTTTAGCACGATCTGTGAAATGTCAATTCGGAATGGTCATTGTGTTATATCATCTTGAACTTACCCATATCTCCATAAGATGAAAAGGGCGACGGTTTATTGGTTGCTTTGGATCCACGTTCTCTGTTGTTGAATCTCAAGTCTGTCTTCAGATGACTCCTCTCTGCCTCCTCTCTTCAGAAATGACATTGGTTGGTGGAGCCCATAAGATTACTTCTGCAGTAGGGATGAAGA
Source organism: Hoplostethus atlanticus (assembly GCA_034670405.1). Classification (NCBI taxonomy): domain Eukaryota; kingdom Metazoa; phylum Chordata; class Actinopteri; order Trachichthyiformes; family Trachichthyidae; genus Hoplostethus; species Hoplostethus atlanticus. Next base: position 5,065,900 of record JAXDDX010000009.1, read on the forward strand.
GTGAGCTTTGGAAAGAGTTGAGATTGATCCCTTGTTGCCTGTGGTCTCAGTTCTCCACATTAAGCGTGTAAGTGTATTTGTAACTGATGCGTGTACACTTCATGATGACGTTGTAGAACTGAGATGCAGGGTTTGTTTTTTAAGTGCCATATCCCAGAATGCAGTGTACTCCTGGTTGATCCTGTTATGGAATGTTGTGTGGGTGCCTGAGAAACCATAGGAGCTGGTCCTCATATTTCAGCTTTTTACTGTGTTCTGTTTTCCCACAGCATTTCTAAAAATGCCTTTGACATCTGAAACAATAAAAATGGTGTTAAAACAAAGATATCGTGTGTGTGCAATTGTAAATGAAATATGGTGTATGAACAGAGAAACGATCCACACTTTTTTTTTATTTCAAAGCATATATTTTATAAATTGCGCCACTCTCCCAATTCTGAAACATCAATAACATAATTTCTTAAATGTTAAACAATGGAGAATGTCAAAAGTGCTTATGTAGGCCTTGGCCAAGTTGGGATAAAATACCTGCAGTATTATGTCTTCCCACCAGAGGGCGCTAAGTGTTAATGATAAAGTAAAGTACAACAGTCAAAGAAATAGAACAGATAATCCATAGCCTCGGTAAGAGTCTTCTGCATTCAGTTAACATCACTTAATGTATAACAATTGGAATGTTTTGCCAGAACAATATAAGTTAGCTGACAGAATATACTATGTATATGGACATACTATGTCCAGTGAAAGGAAATACATTATGGTTTGGAGAGAAAGAATTAGCACCTTTGGCAGCTGGCAGTTGTACATTCATCCACAAAAGATAATCGTTTACAGTAGAACTTCAAGAGTTAACAGTGCAATCTTTAGTATTAGCACAATAAAGAGGCTATAATGCAAAGTAAGACCGTATGCTCTGCGCCTGTCCTGTCCTGTTCCTTGTCGTCCTGCTGAGTCCTGCAAAAAGACGTGAGCTTATCGTTCGTCTGTGGTTGCAGCTGAATGATCAATATTGTTGGAATGTGTTAGTGAACATGCACTACTACTTTGTAAATTAAATGAACAAGCTTGCCTCCTTTTACACTAGACACTGTCATCGCTGGCTTTGTGTGTGACATGTCTGTGTCAATGTCTTGTTGGTGTCTTGTGTTTTGACCTGTTTTTGTTGATGTCATCCTCACTCTCCACCTTCCCTTCACCCCTCTCTGCAGTCCACATAGTTTCCTTTTATCCAATAGCAGATCTGGGCGTATTTGAGAGGGGTGATTCTCACCGCTACATTAAACTCCTGAGACGCCCCTTGTCGCTCCACCCACTGATGCCCAGAAAACACACCTATCACCTTCCGCTCCCAGCGCCGGCGCCGCCCATCCCACATACGGGCGTAGACTCCTGACCCACTGGCACCGGGTTGTGCGTCACAGTGCTGGTACAGCAGGTCCGACGTCTCCTCGCCAGCCCGACAGAACCGGTACACCAGCTGGCCTGGACGGTCATTATCGAATCCTGAGAACTGGACCCGTCGTCCGGGCAGTTGCTGAGTGGGGGGGCTGACTCCCAACTTCATGTGGCGGCGCTTGTGGGGTTTCTTGAGTTCAAGCAGAGCATAGTCATAGTCCATCCCGATGTCATTGGCGTTCCCCTTGATCCATCCTTTAGGCACGTGAGTGCGCTTGGCTCTGATCCACTGGAACTTCATTCTGTCATTGGATGGTGGGGAGTAAGGGGCAGGGCCACCTTCAACGTGGTTAGTGAAGTTGGAGAAAAGGGAAGAGGAGTGTGAGTCTCGTTGCTTGGGTTTTAAAAACCCAACGCGCAGCTTCTGGGCTCCTTTCACGTAGTTCTTCCCGTCGTGAACACAGTGGGCAGCCGTGAGAACATGGCGGTCTCCCACCAAGGTGCCAGAACACCCAGTGGACAGTTTGACAGCCACTGAGAACGGAAATTTAAGTAGGAAGTTCTGCCCGGCAATGCTAAAACGCCCATCATGGCCAAAGATTTGTCGTTTTCGCCTGACGTGGGATCGCTGAGCCTTCTCAGGTGCCTCTAAAGAATAGGCGGGGCTGGTGTTAGCATTGGGGTTGTAGCCATAGATGCCAATGGCAGTCTCAGTGAGTCGTCCATTAGAGTGGAGTGTCTCGTAGGCCAGGAGACGCCGCAGATCCCAGTAGCTCGGCCTCGGGGCTTTCTTGTGACACTCTGGGTCACAGGGGGAAGTGACCTCAAGGCGGGCCTGGGACAGGAAGTGTGGGGCTGGTCGATCCTGTGTGTCCTGTGCAAGGACCACAGGGACACGCTGCAGGGTCCACTGGGGGCGGGAGGAAGAGGAAGAGGAGGAGGAGGAGGAGGAGAAAACAGGAAGAAGGAAGAGGAGAAATAGGAGGATGGAGGTAAACCTGGGGGAGGAGAGGAGGACAGAGCAGGTGAGACAGGCATATTGAAATACTTCACTTGAAAGATGGCGTGTAATTCCCCATCCCTAATTCATTGGTAAGCTTTCCTGTAAGGCGCTGTGCTGTACCCACTCCCACAGACCCAGCATTTCTGCCACAACACAAAAGACTGTGGTTCTGCCTTACGTGACCGGATGTCTGGGCCATCATACAGTCACCATGAAAACATTCCCATTCCTTCAACCGGCATCATGTATTTATAACTAGTTGAGGGACGTCACTGCAGATATCTCATATTTTGATCTACACTGGAATTTGTCCAGCTTGTAAACTTCCACTGTTTTAATGCTAGAAATATGTCCGGCAGAGGGCAAAGATCAGGTCATAGGCTGTGATGGAAAATTCCTTAAGTGGCTGAAAATTGGTCTCAAGCCTGAAAGCGTGGCTGAATCACATTGTATTATAGTGGCTCTGTCATTTTTGAAATATGTAACGGGTAAACATGTCACACATATGTTTGTGATAGCGCAACCGTTTTGCAAAAAATAAAACTTTATTTTCATTACACCTATGTTGTTGATGCGCTCTCTCTCTCTCTCTCTCTCTCTCTCCTGTATTTCTTCTGTCATGAAGACGTGAAAATGGTACAGAGATGTAATGGAGGGTAAACAGAGCTAAACTCATTTTTACCGATACTTTTATTTACGATGTGACGTATCAAACTGATACATTGAAGATATGGTCTTTTAAGGTGGGGGAAAGCATAATAAATGATTTTCTGAAAACAAAATAGATGTTTGTTTATAAAGATCGCCATCTGGAAGTCAGACTTCATCCATCTTTTTTTTTTTTTTATTCACCACTACATCACTGAAACGGTAAGCATGCAGGCTAGCAACACATTAACCCAATGTTTGCAAATTTCCGTCTCGCAACCAACACAACCAAACGCAACACCGTTCACTTACCGGGAGAGCGCTGCCCAGGAGCGCATGGTTTACTCTGCAGGTGAACCGGTGGCAGACACGCAAATGCTGGGGGAACCCCTTCAGGATCAGACAGACCTGCGGTGGGAAACTCCTCTGCTGAAACAGGAGACCTTCCTCTCCGCTCTTCCCTCAGGAACTGAGTCCTTCAATTACTCCGTGAGATGTTAGAGCAACCCAGACGCAGTCAGGCCGATAGCGGTCGAGATGAGCGTCACTTTGAACCATGGTGTGTTGGTGGAGGTGGGTTCCCGTCTGTCTGTCTGTCTGTCTGGAGAGTGCTAGATCTGCCTCCTAGGATGTGCAGTGTGAGCATATCAGAGGAGAAGGTCATGTGACGGATACAAGCAGCGCTGCAATTTAGACTTGTTGCACATCATCTCATTTCATAGATGATAACCTTTATCTTCAGTTACTGGGCTTGTGACTGATGAAGTATTAATACAGTTCATGCCATCTGTGATTTATTTATTATTTGTGAGTGTTTGCACTTTATTTCAAGGGAAATTTTGATGTACTTTTGGTAGTAGCGCTGAATTTTCACATATCTTTCAAGTAAAATCCCTATAATATCCCTATGATATTCCTAAAGGGGTATATGGTGTGTCTGTGGTACTCAATAGTGCGTTTATAGTGACCTTATCATAATTAATTGATCACCCATAGTATCACTATGATATTTCTATTGGGACTTAAAGTGTGTCTGTGATACCCAATAGTGAGTTTGTAGTGACTTTATTGGCATTTTATCTCCTATCATATCACTATAATTGTCTTATAATATTCCTATATGAACATGTGGTAATAAATATATAGTGACCATATCATAGTTCATAGCATTTTTTATTTCTTATGGTATCACTATAATGTTTCTATAGGGACTTATTTTGTGTATTGTCTTTTATTACAGAATTACTAAAGCTCTATAGAGGATGATGAGAAAGAAAGAAGAATGGATTACAGAGGTGTGTGTGTGTGTGTGTGTGTGAGAGTAAGATAGAGACGCTGGTCTGTGTTGGACTGTCCAACTCTGACCTGCTGACCTACTCATCACACAAACACACACTGACCTTCATCCTGCTCTTTGTGTAAAGCGTCAACACATTTCTTTGGACAAGGCAACACAGCCCCATCTGTCTCTCTGTGTCTCTCTCTCTCTCGCTCTCTTTCTCTCTCTCTCTCTCTCTCTCTCTCTCTCTCTCACTCTCTCTCTCTCTTCATATCCCACAGCAAAAACTCCAGATTCCAGGCTTGATTGTTCTCTGAAATGTGAAATTCACACAGGCTGCCTCAGACATCAAAAGTGACCTCGCTGCTAATGGTGACATTTCCAGTGAAGAGACATACCAGCCTTAGAATGACATTCGCTGACTACGACTAAATGTGTTTCAGTTTGAGCTGGAGCTTTTTGCCCCCGGCGTTCCTCTCTTTTGTAACTAAAGAAACTGAAGGAACTGTGCATATGGGAACGGTAGGGGGATGACAGTGGGGTGGGAGAGCCCATGAGCTAGTCATCGTGATTTGTCATGACGTGATGCTGTGAAGTTTAGTGGGCAGAGTGTGGCGCTCATACTGCCAGGGTTTGATTTCTACTGGTACCACCCATGCTGAAACTGTAGCTGTTGGTACATATTATGCCATGTAATGATTTCATCATGAATAACTGCTACCAGAAAGAGAGGGAGACAGAAGAGAGCAAGTGGGCCTCATGCATGGCTGGACCCCTGTTGCAGTATATAGTATTGAGTTTTCTTTGAGATCCTTCTCTGACCTCATGGTCTCATAGTCAGGAGAGTTAAATGACACTTATTTCAGATCATTTGGAGATCTCTTGTTTTGATCAGAGTGAGATCGACTTTGTGGTTGAATTTGAAAAATAGGAGAAAACGCCTTTAGTCTCATCTCAGTCTTTCCTATGGCCAGATGCAGAATTTGTGCAGGGATTTTCAGAAGCAAGGCCAAATATTTCAACTCTTTTGCAGCAAAAGATGAAATTCAAATCCGGACGGAGGCCTTCTGTGACTGATTATAGATCAATATGTTTGCCAGGACACAGGGTGGACCTGCTGGCTCATCAAACACTACTCTGAATATCCCACCACCACACCCATCTCGTAAGACAAAATTTACAATCAACACATACACACACACACACACATATCTTTCTCTCTCCGGGACAGAAGGTTCTGCCGACTAAACCTCTTGTCCTATTAACTCTGATGATCTCTGGGCAGTCAGTGCTGCTTTTGCTAATTGTGAGCTGGATCTAGAGTTGCCTATGGCGTCAGGACAAGATGATGCAAATCCTCTCCAGAGATGTTCTATTATTCAAACTCGATCCAACAAATTAGGTCCACCTCCTGGATAGTTATCTTTTCTCATCTGGATATGTACACAGACTTGAAATGTGACCATGGAGCACAGTGGCTAAAGTGAATGGAAAAGAAGAATCTGGGGGGGAGGTGCATTTCTTTTTCTTCCGCAGGACAGCAGGGAGGGATGCCTCATTTGGCCAATGTATGGGTGCTAATAAGGGAGAACTTTCTGTTTGTTTTGAAATGTTATGAAAGGGCCCGTTTGTTTGGCTATGTCCGCTGTTGTCACGGAAACCCACATTCCCCAGAGTACTGTTCATGTTAATTGTTTTTTTCCTCCTCCTCTCCTCCTCCTCTCGCTTGTGGCCACAACAACAATCAAGCAAGTGTGGATGGCCTTGCGTGTCAGAATTCTCTCTCTCTCTCTCTCTCTCTTTCTTTCTCTTTCTCTTGTTGTCTTTTTCTGTATCCTCTCATTCTCTCACTCCTTATTTGAATCATCTCTCCCATCCTGGACCCCTCCTTCCATTCCTTTTCCCCAACGGCCATGAAACAGCTGTTTGGCTAAACTAGATTACCGAAGAGGCGCAAAGTTATTTACTGTGAAATTTAGAGGAATGCAAACTTGAAAGCAAGCCATTTTTAAACCCAAAGCAAAGCCAATAGAAATACAATAGAACTGTTGGTGGAGCAGCTGGCACATAACTGGACAAATAACTTTCAATTCCTTATCTCAGTCTTTGCTCAGTTACAGTTAAAGGATACTCTTACACTGTTATATATCATCAGTCTGTGATGTTCAGTGCATTCCAGGAGTTATTTTGTGTTGTAGTGTTGTAGTTAACTTTTTTTCATGTACTCAAGTAGTACTGAAGTAGAAGTAGACAAGGCAGGATTTCCCAGAATGCCTTTCAACAACCCCCAGAGAACATGCCTGAACTCGTTGCATCCAGTACATGTAGGTGGAGAGAGAAATAGCAACATGTCTTGTGGCTGAATTGCATTATGGTTCAATTCTTCTAGTTGCCCCCTGGAAGTTTCTGCCTCAGAAGGAATGATTTTTTAGTGTTCATTATATCTTCACACCAAATCATGCACACAGTATATCTCTTTCAAGTGATCAAATGAAGGAAGCAACACTAACACAACAAATAAGGAATCAGAATGGGAAACAGCATGCAAACTGTCCTCCAGGTATAAAGTCTTCACCAAGTCAACTACAGTTCTTTCACTCCTGTCCAGACAAATGCTCCTGATGACTGAGCAATAAATGATTTTAGCCTACAGGAAGAGCATTTTGTACCATGACTGGGTAAACCCCTTGTCTTTGGCAAGGCATGTGTTCTTCTGGCTGCTCATAAAATGACTCACATCCTTGTGAAAGATATATGGCAGAACACTTATGAGGTCCACCAGGAGTTGCGGTTAGCTGTTGGCAGTTTTTCTTGTTTACAATTTGATATAACTTGATGTTCTTATGAATTTGAATTATGAATCCTCTCCTCTCCTCTCATTTTGCCAATGTGTCTAATTAAATCTAAAGGTAATTTGATTAAAACATAGTTTTATTATGCTGAGGCCTGTGGTGCCCATCCCATCTCGGTGGTGTTTTCCTTCTAGTGAGGGACTGACGGTCACGGGTGCGATCTGTTTCTAAATGGACTTGTGACTTGACTGTACAGATGCAGGGAATGACTGGGAGGCTAATTCTATGATTATGTCTCTGTGATGTATCTTGCATATATTTTTATTGAAACATTTTTTAAATGCTTTTTAAATTTTCATACATGATCATGTTTGAGCAAATACCATCATTATGTATTATAGCAACTGTCACTTATTTATAAAAGTAAGCTAGATATCAATGAAAACTGTTTTTCCTCTGTCCATTTCATCACAACCTTGTAATTAGCCAAAACAAACAATAAAACGAAAGGCATTCATTGCCGATACACCAAACATTAGGTGTGAAATAACACATTTTATGTATGTCAGGGAAATCATTGTCAACTAAGTGACCAATTCAAAAACCTCCTCGATAAGAAATGGTTTGTCCCGAAAGCATCAAACCTGCACCACCTGATGCCATTTGCCAGTGCTAGAAAGTATCTTCTTTCTCCTTTTGCTCAAGATTTGTAGTAGAAATAGTGTCTGAATCAAAAGAATTTATTGAAAGTCACCAGTGTTCCTCCAATATCATTTAATCACATTTTAAACAAATATTGTAATATTGTGTAATATTTATTGACATTTGTTTTTTTAAATGCCATTTGGTATTTGATTCTAGGCCTCCACATGCACAAAACAGCATAAATATCAACTATATATAGATGTAACATAGCTGACAGATTAATCAGTTAACATTTCTGTTTCAAATAAATATCTGAAATCGTTATAGCTTGAGCTTGGCAAGTGTGTATATTACTTTTCAGGGATGCTTTGTGACAAACATTTACTTTTTTTCCACTGATTTACAAATGCAAAAAGTCTCACAAATACAGAATCAGCCAGGGGTTGCTCTATACGACTGTATGATTGCTGGCTTCAGGTCTGTGAAGACGCACAAACAAAGGCACACACACTAAATGCAACACATGTCCGGTATGAAACATATTTCTGACTGTGTGTGTAAAATGCATCATAGCTCTGGGCTCTAGCTTGTTTACACAGCTGGATATTTTTCTCTGAATTCATAGCAAGAGGGCAAAATACCAGCACAAAATACAGCCTGCACTTGGCTGAGCTAGTATGGTATTTCATTTTGGTATACACACATACACATACACAAGCCAGCCTTGATTGTGCCTTTTTTCAGGGTCTGAAAGATGTCCATGAAGATTTGAGCACTTGGTTCCTACTAAAAGATAAATTATCAACTGGGTTCTCAAAATGTTCTGAACAGAGAGTGAGTGCTAAAAAGCCAATCAGGCCAGGCCAGTTTGCAGTATTTGAACTGACTTCCCCTCACCAGCCTCCCCACACCATGGAAAGCCTCCACTCAGTAGGCTTATCTCATTTGATTTAGAGGTGCTGGTATTTTGTGCCAATCAGGGTCCAGTGCTGTGACTGCTTTGTCTGTGAAGACTTAGTCTTCAATAAATACCCTTTTAACTACACTGCATTTATTTGCAAAACATCATGAAGAACATGGAAAAATGAGGATAGAAAATTAAAGCAAACTGAGATGACTATTTTCAGTAATTGTGCAGGATCAGAGCAGAAATGTTACAGAACAGAACCATGGTAAAAGAAATCTAACCCAGTTGATGCATGCAGGCCTACTGCTTGTCTTCTTCTGCACCAGAAAAGAGGTCAAGCATAATACAGTGGCTATTTGTTTTTTTTGTCAGCCTCTTTGTGAAATAGTGACATACAATGTGGCCTTGGGAATTTTAGAGGATAATTGCTCTGTTCTTACAGCTTCACTTAGACTGGAACTAGACTGGAATATGAAAACAAAGAACCAAAGCACACATGTTGAGATAAAGTACAAATAGTTTATCTGTTAAAAGTAAAAAGACAGAGGCAGACACATATATGGTGTGTCTGCTCAACAGGGGTTGGGCCCACCCACTTGGCAACTAGGCTCACCCAATTATTTTGCCAAATATGAACTCCACATGCGGTCAAAGTTAGATCACCCAATGAGTTCCTGCCATGCTGTCATATTGACAGGACAATGTGACCAATAAAAGAACGGTAAAACTATTTAGGCCCACCTACGTACTCAATTGTGGCTACACCAGTGGGCTTCATTCATAATTTATGTAGTAAATGTAACTGAGATAACACCAATTATATCTTGGTGGTTTACATCTGTGCTTTATCTCTACATTTAGCTTTTGTACAAGCTTTCCAGCATTAGTGTTCAAAGGGGAACAAGTCCTAAATGTATTGTATTTATGGTGGCACATTAATATTAGAAGTTGAAGGAATTAAATCACTGTAATCTGGATTAAAAACTGGATATAGGAAAGTTTACATCACATACATTATTACTATGGAATTAGAAAACCATAACCTTTTTATTATTTTGTTCAATTCCCCTTTATATCATATGAGATCAGTGCAAGAACCCAAAACATCAGGTTGCCATACTAGATCGATTACACCATCCTTAAACCTCATCAAAAATAAACATGCCTTAGCATGCATCCAAATGCACCTCAGTCAAAGGACACTGTGACTCAGACAGTATCTTATTTGCTTGTGGTTGTTTCCATCCTGTTCCAAGTTGAGTCACTGTGAGAATCCACCCATCCCCGAGAGAGCAACAACACACTGAGGAAAGTGACAGTCTGCCAACTACAGATATAAGAAGAATTCTTCTGAATCCAATCCATCATTTATCCCCATGGGTCTTTACCAATGATCATTCAGGGATGTCGTCCAACGATTGTCTCATTCTCAGAGCAAATTATATTTATCCCTGAGTCTGTATCACTCATGAGTGATTGAGAGGCAGTTCCCACTGTCACCACATCGTGAGATAATATCTCGCTTCACAATGATTCAAGATGATTTGTGTGCATGCATGCAGACTGGTTAGGGAGCAAAGGGTGGTGTAGATTGTGACACAGTGTCAGAACATTGTAGAGAAATGGTTTCATTACTGTTTGGTTGGTAACCAAGCCTGAGACAAACACCAGGCTGAAGCTTTGTGAACGACAGGAGACATGGTATAAATCTCAAAGCTCACCAGTATTCCAGCCAGAGCTGGAGGGACAGTGCATGGTAGTCTCATTGAAACCATCTGTGACTCAGATAACCCGAAACCTCATCAGCACAATGACTGTTATTCAGCAGAAGGTTTCCTGTTATGTTCTGACTTCTGATATGGGAGAATGTGACAAATTTCTATTCTCTCTCTCTCTCTCTCACTCTCTCTTTATCTCCCTCTGTGTGTGTGTGTTATGATATTGCTCAGTGATAATACCCAGAGGTCAACTCTTCCAGCCAGGCAGGTGCACGCTATATCAGCATCTCCCAGCTTGACTGATCACTTCTGACAATGAACACCCAGCATGGCTCAGCAGAAGCTGCCAGGCCAGAAACATCTCCTTCAGCAAAGTTTGTTATGGAACGAGTTCCTTTCCTCTGGACCAGACCCAGACATCTCTACTGTACCGCAGGAAAGTTGTGTTGGTGTCGGGTCAGGGGACGAGGCGAGGTCGGGCCTGGGGACTTGTGACTCACTCCTGGGTTAATGAACTGCTCAGCTCTTGCCTCTTCTCAAAGCCATGGATCAATCAGCGCTGACATATATTCTACAGGCTGCATATGACTTTTTCTCTGAATGACTGGGTGTGGGGTATGTGTTTTTTCACATTTAACATGATCTACAATCTTTCCAAAGATAATATTATATTGATGATGTGTTAGTGGTTGGTAAGTTGGTAAGCAGAAGTACTGCTCCTGGATATGTTTTGCCATGGAAAAGTTGAGATGTTTGTCTCTGCTGAAAAGCCATGATAAATCAGGATAGTTTCATGTTCACAGTCACAAATGACGTTAGCTCTCAGCTGATCGCTAGATGCCAGGAGGGGAAATTTCATGGAGACCCACTAATGTGTTAAAGCACAACATCGACTAAACAGAGAAAGAGAGAGGGAGAGAGATAACTTACTGTAACTGACCTCTGGGCTTTAGGTTGTTTTGCAGACAGCAATGCAACCAAATGGAAAGTAAGCTAATACTGTTACCTTCACATTCATAATGGTGGGATTTGCCTCTTTTCTCTTTTCTCTCTTTTGACAAGACGAGTAGCCTCCTAAACAATGCTTGCGATTTAAATTCCAAAGTGCTAAAAGACAAAAATGCTGTTGTATTTGCAACCATTAGACTGTTCCTTGAGCAATGACAAAGCATGAACAAACAGACAGGGATGAGCTGCTGTTTTGGCAAGATACAGTATAAGCATGTACTGTCTGCTGCATGATCCTCTTCTTTGTCTGCAACAGACAGACATTTCTCTGTAGTATCATCTGACCTTTTCTGTACCCACAGATCCTCACAACCACAAAACACACTGTTACCATCGCAACCCCTTAACCAGGGCCCAGTCGCTGACCAACAGGAAGGGTGGAGCTTTTCGGGGCTAATGAGAGCTTCCGTGTGGGTGCACGTACAAGTGTGTTTGTGTGTGTGTGTGTGTGTGTTTGTGAGGGGTGTGTTCACAGCGGGAGGGAGACCTCCTTTGCGTCATTCCGGCAAGGGGGTTTTCCATGTTTTTCATGGCGGTGGGAATATTGTTCCAGTGTTATTCCGCTGATAAGTATCACACCGTCAGAACATTTTTCTGTTCAGGCTATTTTTGTTTTTCCTGTCTGGGCCCTGTGCAGTTTCTTACGTTCACTGCGTGTGTGATACGATACCCTTAATATATTTCTTCACACTTCTTCTTTCTTCACGAGTGAGAAAAATCTGCCATTGCTGTGAGATCATTTCACTTGTTTTTCAATGTAAATCAACTAGTTTCAAGAATTATTTTTAAGTGTCAATTGATACTAGTGGATAGGACTGGGTGTTGTTAGGATTTTACAAATTCCAATTCCATTTTCCTTTATCAGTTCCTATTAGATTTTATTACATTTTCCTATTAGAGGGAAAAGACTGCATACAGCTTTAACAGAGCGCCCTAATATCGAAAAATATGTCATTGTTTGCAATCAATGGTACACTGAAAGGCTCAAAGGTCTGTTGTGCAGCTGTCTGAATGAACACCATCCTGCTGAGCAACAGCCTCTTGACACTGATAAGAGGAATCGATAGTACAGGAGCTTATCAATTCTAAGGAATTGGGCACTTTGTAACCGGGACTAAATTGGAACCAGTTCTTGATACCCAGCCCTACTAGTGGCTTGACCTGCCTCCTTGTTTCAAGATATTGACACTTGTTTCAAATGAAACTGCATTGGAAACCAGAGGAATTATCTCACCCCGTTGGCAGCATTTTTCATTTGTTCTAAAACCATAGGATTTTAAGACTGAATATGAGACTAAATGACTTGTCAAGATGGATGCATGTATCAGAACGTGGTAGTGGGGTGGGGGTTCGGGCGTCGGCTGCACCGCAGACAGTTGCAGTGAGTTAGAGATTACTCAGGTATATCTGCTCTCTCTTGCAATGAGGCTGGGAGGAATGGCGCATACTGGCCAGAGACCTGGATCTCATGACCTGACAACTCTTTGCTATTGGGCTGTGTGTGTCTTTGAGAGAATAAAACCTGTGTGCGCCTACACAACCCTGAACTTGTTACACACAGTTTGTCTCTCAATTGGTTACAGATGTAATCCAACATTTCCTCTAAGGATCCTTGCATGTACCATTTCTGAAACAGGTTTGACTGTAGTTCACTTATGTCTTTTGCTGTAATTCGTCCAGCAAAGTTTGAGGTGTTGAATGCAAAAAGCCCTGATCCAGGGGCTCCAGCAGGAGATGGCCTGTATCCAGTTTGGCTCGACTCCAGATCAGAGAATAATGGTGTTGAGTGATGTTATTTAATGTTTATTAACGTTAAGGTGATCCGAGACCTGACCTGAAGTTTACACACCTGCCGGCAAATTCACACCAACACATACATGCACATACACACAGTGGTCAGCATAATACATACGTAAAACTAAATGCTACACAGATTCTTGGTTTTGGGAAATTATCAACATTAATCCCAGCTCCATCTCTTCCACCTCTCTACCTCTTTTTTCCTGTCCATTCCTAGCTGTTCCCATCCATCAAGACTCTACTCATTACCAGCAGGCAGTTAAGGGGAATGGAGATATTGTACTGAATCACATTTACAGACAGTTACAAAAAAAACACACTCACACACATGTGAATGTGATATTCACTCAGGCACAGAGCAGCAGTGTAATCAGTCACGCTGTAATACCTTTACCCTAATCTATTCGCAGCTGGATTGTACTGAAACCTTCAGAGTCTCCTCCGTGTGTTATCTGCCAAACCACTGTGCAGCAGAACCTATCCACTATCTGCTGACACCCCTGCTGGGCCCAGAACATCCTCTAACCCAATATGCACTGTCAATTATTTTCCCTGTAAAAAAAATAAACAGAACTGGCAGCAGGGTTGCCAGCAAGTTACTGTAAAATTAACAGTGTCTTACTGTTGCTGAAATTTACAGTTTGCTACTGTATGTTTTTGCTACAGGATACAACTGTATTATTTTACTTTTACAGTATAATACTGATAACAGGATTAGCAGTTCCCAAATCTCCCGCCTGCAAATTCAAATAGTGTAGTTCACTGCTTATGTTACCACACACCAACCACTTCAAAAGCCTTAGGTCTGTTACCTTGCTATGGTGGGCAAGATAACATTAAAGGGGGGCATTTTACTCATTTTGGGCTATTTAAAACTGTTTCTGGGGGTCTTTACAAGACGTTTGTGAAGTCTATATAAAAAAAATCCTAAAACCAGCTTCTGTAGTGTGTGTTTCAGTCTCTCATTTTCTCCATTGTAAAGAACAGGCTGTTTTGAGGGCGTGGAGGTCGTATGTAATGAGCACTGCTCTGATTGGCCGCCTCACACCTCACTCACGGCGTGAGGCAGCCCAATCGCCTGGCGGAGGCGGAGAGCAGAGCGCTCATGCTGCTCAAGGTAAACAAATAAGCTTGCAGAAATTTACCATAACCATGGCGGCCGCTCCAGAACCAACACTGAGACCGTACATGTTTGAGCCGGAGTCTGAGTCGGAGTCACTTTTTCTCGGCTACTTAGGTCAATTGTAACACGTGGAACATGTATAACGGCCAGGAATAAGCCGTTTTCCATAATATGTCCCCTTTAACGTAACACTACGTGCTTCGTCCAACGCAGGTGACGTCTCAAACATGTTGTACTTTGTAGACACTAATCTAACAAAACTGTAATTGTGATTTACACTAACAGTTATATTATTTAGCTACACAATACAGCATATCATACTTCATCACTGCAAATTCACTCCCAGAAAGCAAGTTTAACTTTAGCCAACATGATCCAAAACATCACAAGTAATAACTAACAGACAGAAATAAACTAATTTATAACTAACTAACTAAAAAGATCTTGGGCTCAGGGCTTATAGATAGAAATAGCTATGTACAAATTAAAACAAGTTTAGCGTTACTCACTGCACTGCATGAAAAGCTGCGTTTCCGACTCCGAAGAGAGCCGCGAAGCTCCACGCCACTTAATGTATTCAGTAGTAATCAACAGTTAATGCATTAAAATTATTACAATTATGCGGCTCCCAAAACAGGCGGAAATGTAGTGAAATGAGTCGTTTTCACCTGAGGAACATCTGCCATCAATCTCGATGCGGGGCAGAGTACTTACCTTGTTAGAACAATGGGAATTTTCACACCTGCGTGTCCTATCGCAGTTCACGCCAGACCCACGTGGGGAGTACCATGCAGTAATGGCTTTCAATTTCATTGGAAGACCAGCTAAGAATGATGACATTAAATGGGATTTTACTGGCCATTCATATGTCCTAGGACAAGTTTCATTGGTTCTGTGCCTAGCTTAACTCCTCCCAATTTATGCCCATAGGCTAGGCTATAGATTACTTATATTATTATCATAATGTAGCCTATTCATTCTGAAATAGCCATTTCAAAATCAGACGATTAGTTGTTTATTACATTAACTCTTGTCAGCACATAATTAGTGTACTCCAACCCCAAAAAAGCAGTAGGCAATATTATGTCTATAAAAGTTGTGCATTTACAAAAAAGTGACAGTGCAAGGAACAAAAAGTGAAATCAAGTAAGTCAAATAAAAAATTAAATGAATAAATACATGTGCAAACCAGTGAAAGTAAGTGGGTAAACACACTCAAACAAACACACACACAGACAGGGAACACTGCAATGCAAATATGAAAAAGTGGAAAAAATGTACAAAATAATAAAAGAATGGCTTAAAGTTGGCGTCTGGGCTGACGGTCTGAAAGGCGGCAGACTGCTGCATGGGGCGATAGCTGTGTAGATAGCCGTGGTCTTCCTCCAGCCTGCCCTGAAGAACCTGGCAGAGCTCCGACAGTTGTGCTAACTTGAAAATGCCCTGGAAAGGCACGTTAGATAGGACTGGTGTGGTTCTAATGTGGTTCATTGGACTCAATATCAGCCTTTAACACCAGGCTAAATTTGAAAGGTTTTGCTCACCCGTGATAACATCCACATCAATATCTTCCTTCTGCAGTGACGTCTTGTTGTGTGGAGAGATTATGCTGTTGAAACAGAAACAGATTGTTCAGTGTTGGTTGTTTCCTAGGCTGTAACGTTACACTTCTAGCGATCTAGCTCCAACAAGCAACCGTCACAACAAACATTCATACCCTTATTGTGGATCATATCATTGGATGTTGTTCTCATTGTTGTGCAGCCTCTGTACCGCTTCCTGTAACACATTACAAATTACAAATCAGTAAGCAACATATCTTACATATTACTTAGTGAGAAAACTTTCCCGCTGAGGCTGTGGTCTAACTGGGTTAGCTATAATGTTAGCTAGCTAGCTAGCCAAGTTTAACACTCACCGCCATGTTTGGACGTGTCCGTCTAGTCGATGGCGCCGGCCTCTTGGAGGGGGGAGAGATTATATCCGTGTCATTGTGGTGCTTGTTATGCTCCTCAATTGCATGCATCGTGTATTGCATTGCATCAAGTCGTCCATTGATTTTCCCTACTTGGTCACAGGTCACTCAAAGTCTGCCCAACTCTTCCAATGGCAGCCATGACCAAATTAG
The DNA here is from genome assembly GCA_034670405.1 of Hoplostethus atlanticus. NCBI lineage: Eukaryota > Metazoa > Chordata > Actinopteri > Trachichthyiformes > Trachichthyidae > Hoplostethus > Hoplostethus atlanticus. Next base: position 5,082,346 of record JAXDDX010000009.1, read on the forward strand.
CATCGTCTAGATGCCCCGAGCTAGGGCGAATCGGAGTGGCATCAGCTGACTGAACCAACGTCGGGGTGGTGAAAGGACTGAGAGGAGTCATTCCAAAATCTCTTGAAAAAAAATCTAGTAAATCCGGGTGATAATATTTGAATAAAACGGCATCTTCTTTCCAATAGTATCCAGCAGCAGCCCCGGAGACAAGTCCCTGGCGCGACGGAAGTGGCTGTCACATGTTTTCTTTTTCACAAATTTAATTTACAAACCTCTTATATATTTTTAAACAAATTTAATTTACAATCTTCTTATAACTTAGCCATTGCCGTTATATATTTTTTGTATAAAATCTAAACCGGTGGATCAGATAGATCCACCGGTTCTTCACCAACACACTGGTGGGGAATCGGTGGAATGACAACACTATACACTATACTATATGAAACACTATATATACACACACACAACAACAACAATATAAACACTATAATATTGACAAATGTTAAATTCAAGAAGAAGCGCGCTAAACTATCGTTAGTTTGGAAGTTGGAAAAGTATAATTCGCAATGGTTTATGGGATGAGTAGTTCGTTCACTCTTAAAATAATTATGTACACAGTCTTGTACCTTTGCCTTTTTTTCCATTTTCCGATCTTTTTTTTGCTCAGAATCAAATGTTTTATGGTCACGATTCATCTCCTAGTTGGTTGGCTTGGTTCCAGGTTTAAAACTCTTTATATAAGGATTTTCTGAAATGTCAATGTAGTGGATGAATGGGAAATTCACTTCCGGAACCGGAGCTGTTCAAAAAGTGGGCGGTCACTGTTGCGCTCTATTGGACCGGGCAAGACTGGCCTGTAAACAAATACAAGTAAACGGGGAGCTGCGTTTTTTCTGGATGAAAAGCACTATAACATTTACATTTCTCAATCGATTTCAATGAGTCTTTTTTTATATTCAAGGGTTTATGATCTACGTGGAGTAGATTTTGCAGAACTTTACAACTTATTTTGCCTCCACAGCCCAGATGACGAGGGCTGTGCCGATCATGAAGAGGGAGGCGATGATGATGATGCCTTCGAGGATGCTGTCCTTGCACCCAAGTCGGTTTGCGCGCCCCCGTCGTGGGGCGCTAGTCGGCATCTGGTTGCGTGGATCCATTCGGGTTTGCCTTCGACCTTTACTGCAGTTCTGGTTGTCAGCAACACCTGGAACGGTCCTTTCCACCTAGGAGAGAGAGAAACCTTTTCTAGTGATTTTATCAACACAAAATCTCCAGGTTTAAACTCATGGGTGGGGTTAGAACCGGGAACTGGTAGGCTACTGGCTACTCTGAGGTGGTTTTCTCTTAAAGTATGGCCTAAACCCAGTACAAAGTCAGTGAGGTGCTCACTAGTCCAAATTAGAGTAGCTCTGTGTGGTGGTAATGGCGGGCTGAACTTTGGGGATGGTAGGGCACGTGCAGTTTCCAGTCTATGCCTAAGACTTTACACATACTCTGAGTGACTTTTGAGGTGAAGGGTGTACCTCTGTCACTGTTGATCCCCTGTGGGAATAGCCTCAAGAAGATTGTTTATGAGCAAGTGATGTTGTATGGGTTTACCAGAGGACGTGACAAAACCACGGAGCTTCCACAACACTCCGAAATCATGTGTGACTCCGAATGCATATCTGGAATCTGTAAAGATTGTGGCAGTTTTACCTCTAGCAAGGATTGAATTTTATTAAATTGATTAAAGCATACAACTCTGCAGCCTGAGCAGATGTGCCCGGTGGGAGGGCATGAGCCTCAATCACCTCAGAATCCGAAACTATAGCATAACCAGCACGGTAATCGTTGTCGGAAAGACGAAAAGAAGATCCATCTGTGTACAGAACAAAGTCAGAATTTGAGATCGGTGTTTGTTTGAGATCAGGGCGAGGTGATGTAGTCACATCTATCACCATTTCACAGTCATGCATGTCAGCGTCTGCAGATTCATCAGGGCTAATGGGAAGAAGTGTGGCTGGGTTAAGAGGAGGCGCTCTTTTAACAGTTATGTGAGGTGCAGAAAGGATGATGGCTTCGTACCCAGAACGTCTGGAGGCAGTGAAATGCTGAGTGGCTGCAGATTGCAACAAATGTACCACCGAATGTGGGGCAAAGACAACACAGTCATGAGCCAGAACAACAGGGGCTGATTTTTCAATCATTTCAGCGACAGCAGCAATAGATCTGAGACACGCTGGCATACCACAGACTACCGGAGAGAGCTTTGAAGAATAATAGGCAACCGGCCTGTAATGAGAACCATGTTTTTGGACAAGGATGGCATTGACAAACCCTTTGGTTTCGTGTACGTAGAGATGGAACGGCTGGGTGTAGTCTGGTAACCCAAGGGTAGGTGCTGATAGCAAAGCCTGTTTGAGCTGTGTGAATGCGTCATGCATTTCAGGAGACCACACAATGTCTTTGGGGGCATCTGCCATGGTCGAAGCTCGTAGGACAGCGTCCATTGATCTGTAGTCATAGATCCAATGTCTACAGTAGTTGGTCATTCCCAGAAAAGACAACATCTCAGTCTTGTTGCGTGGAGGGGTGGCTGTACAGATAGCCTTTACTCTGTCTGGAGAGAGTAGTCTGGAGCCATGGGATAGACGATATCCCAGGTAAGCAACAGTGGGAAGACAAAACTGCAACTTCGCCAAAGAGGCTTTGTGTCCCTTCTCTGCAAGATGATTAAGCCGAGCGATGGAGTCAGTCTCACAGGCTTCCTTTGAGGGTGAAGCAATCAACAAATCATCAGCGTATTGCAGCAACGTGCTTCCGCCTGGGAGGGTCAATGCATCCAAGTCACGCTTAACAGCGATAGAATAGACTGTAGGGGCTCTCTGTGTAGCCCTGGGGTAGGCGTGTCCAGGTGTACTGCTTACCGTTGTATGTGAAGACAAAGAGGTATCTACTGTCTTCATCCAACAGGATGGAAAAGAATGCAGCACACAGATCAACAACTGTGTAGTGTGTGGAGTCTGCAGGTAAGCTAGCCAGAATAGAATTGGTATCTGCCACAAGAGGGGTCATAGGGACCACGATCTCATTCACTGCCCTCAGATCCTGAACAAAGCGCCATTCATCTGCACGACCTGGTTTAGGAGGACAGGGAGAATAGGAGTGTTGCATGGACTGTTGGTTTCAACCAGAACTCCTTGTTTCAGCAATGACTCAATGACAGGTTTGATACCTGCAATGGCAGCGGCAGATAATGAATATTGCCGAATGCATGGAAGCGCTGCTGACTTTTTAAGTGTCACCACGTGTGGTGGTGCTGAGGCAACAAAACCTACATGATTTTTGTGGAGCGCCCACAAATTGGGAGGAACCTTTGATAAGGCAAGAGGGGGTGAGTGATGGGGAATGGGGGAGGGGGTTTGGAAGGAAAAGGAAGTTGGAATGGGAGGAAGTGTAGGAAGGGTTAATTTGAAACAGTCGCCAGGTAGTAACCCAAGGATCCCACAAGGGGTCGACATTTCTTGAAAAGGAGTCAACTGTGAAAGCGCAACACACATGGGGCCCAAATCTTGAGGCTGATAGCCAGAGGCGACAGCCAAGGACACATGGGGAAGTGAATTAGGCATTTGAAAAAATGCAAGTTGTTCTGTAGACAGTGGAAGTACAGCTGCACAACCTTCAACGCCTATGAAGATTGTAGATGGAGCGCTTAAAGTGTCTGGTTGTGTCAAACGCGGGTCAGCCAATTCAGCATATGAAGACGATACAGTTACAGTGCCATACAATGCAGGTACAATGCAGTGAGGTGAGATGAGACATTGATAGCAGTTTAGTAGTTAGACTAGGTGACTGTTTGGACATTGCAATGATGTTTGTTTCTGAAAGAAAATCAGAAAAGTATGGGTAGCTTCCCATAGACCAGGAATAAAGAAAATCAGGAGTTAGCATGTTGGCAGCCTGAAAAACATTTTCCTCTGGTAAATCCATAAACAGTCCATCAGGGGTGCAATAAATCACAGCATTCAATTTACACAAAGCATCTCTGCCCAATAAGGAAATTGGGGTTGTGTCAGACATTATGAACCTGTGCTGCAGTTCATTCCCTCCTACTGTTACAATTGTAGGTTTAGACAGTGGCTCAGTCATAGGAATGCCCATGACCCCCACCGTCGTGACTGTCTGTCTACTCTGTTTCAAAATATTTTCATCTGCTTGGGTTGATGACAGTGTGGCACCACTATCGACTAGCATAGTTATCCTCTTCCCTGCTACACATACATTCACAGTGGGGTCTTCTTTTGGGGTTTTTGAAAGCCGAATTCGTGTGAACTGGTGAAACTGATCGTGTTCTTCCTCTTGGCCTCCCTATTGCTGGGGGTGACTCATTGTGTGAGCGGGAGGGGCTGAAGGCGGTGGAGGAGGAGGGAACTGTCCACATCCACCACACTGTGCAAATTGTGTTTGCTGTTGAGTGTTATTTTTCTCTTTGTTATACTTGTTTTTCTTTTTGCTTCTACACTCCCTGGCCCAATGTCCCTTTTTCTCACAGTTGTGACATTTATCATTAGATTTATCTCGGGGTTTTTTCCATTCACCTTGAGCCATGTTTAGAGCATGTTTTCGGGATCTACTGAAAACACCTTGTTGATCTAAATTGATCAACAATGTGGTGACTGTTGAGAACGTCTGCATTCCCCAATTTGGTGTGGTCAGTCTGACCGCACTGGAGATGTGAGGCTGGAGGCCATTCATAAGGGTTTGTACGGCCAATTTGTCACTTTCTGTAAGTGGGATCCCTGCATTTGTGTCCCAAGTTAGGTGAAATCTGCCGATGTAATCTGTCAGGGACTCCTCTTTGCCTTGCACACAGCTTGTCACTGCACTGAAATCTCCTGCAGTTCTTGCACTATTGAATATAGCTGTTTTACAGGCCCCATTTAACCATGTGATTCTGGTGGGATTGTGGTCCTCACTATCATCTGGAGCCCAGTCTCCATCCACACCAGCTGGGACATGAAAATGAGTCTGTATATTCGGCCATATTGCGCCATAGGAATGTTTCAATAGCAACAACATGTCTGAGGGAAGCACATCATATATGTTAGAGTTTTGGTATAGCCAATTATGAAAAGCTACAGGCCTCTGCGCTGGGGATGGGGCATCAGCTAGCATTTGTTTAACCTCAGCCGGTGTCCATGTCTTTCTTATGGCCACCTCCCCTACCATTATTTTTGGATTCATTGTTGGTTTGTGACCTTTAAGCTGTCTCTTTTCCCTTTCCTCATACCTCTTTTTCATCTCCTCCTCCTGTTTTTTCTTCTTATCAGCCAGGAGAGCCTTCCTCCTGTCCGCGGCGGAAAAGTCCTCCTCCTTTTCTTCCCCTTCCTCCTCCCCAGAGGGGGAGGAGGGCATATCTACACCACCCATTGCCCCCTCCTCTGCCTGTGGACCAACATGTACGCCTCCCTGCCCTTGGGGTGCTGGGTTGTCTGCCTGTCTTATCGCTGTTGCTATGGCCAACGTCTCTACCCAATTATCTTCAGGCTCAGAGGGGGATACAATCTTTCTACCGTTTTCTTAGGAAACATTCTGACCCCCCCGTCATTTGCATTTGTTGTAAACAACCCTTCCATTTCCAAACCACCACGTCTCAACATTTCACATATTCTGGGAATCGTTAACCCAGATTGTGTTTTAGCCCAAGCATATATCAGTGCTCGGGCCTGTAAGGACGGGGAGGCAAGGGCATTTAACGGCAAAGCAGGCCACGGCCTTATCTGTCAGGCCTACAGCTGCAATGACTTGGGGTATTGTGCAGAATGAGCAGTTGTAGGCGATTTTTTTCTATCGCCATAGGCACCTCAGGGGACCAGTTTCGCGACGTGTCCAATGTTTTACCTTTAGGAGGTTGGGTGGTTTCAGGGGTTTTAGCCTCTGATTCATCTCCCTGCTTTGGGATTTATTGTGTTGCTTTGGGGGCGGGTGTCGTTTTGCGACAGCTCGCCAAACTTCCAAACATTTTTTCATATAATCATAATCCCATTTCGGATCTCCCTGACCACCCTCGATATTGTCTGTCAGAATTTGCATTTTCTTTGGGGCAAATGATCCGCCAATTGACCACTTCCCCCCAGTCCAGTCATACATATCATGTGTGAATGGCACTGCAAAGATAAGATCTTTTTCTTTGATTATTATCTCGGCCGCCGAGCCTTCGGGTACAATGGTTTTGCCAAAACATTTTTGTATGTCTTGGATCTTGCCGCTCATGGCCTTACTACATTTAAATGGAGGTTTCTGGTCCCCAAGTTGAGTCTTTGACAATGCGCTGCCCATTTTGCAAGATGGTGGCTTACACTTACACTTTAGGAAAAGGAAAACAACTCCTTACCTTAGCGCTGCTGCGGTAGTCTTAAAAGTGTGTCTTATCTTTCATTCCTTTTGGCCTTCGCTGTCTGCTGTCTGCAGGGACCGGCCAGGCTCTGACCCTCGTCTCCGCAACTCACTTTCCGCTCACGGAGAGGTATCTGTTATCTGGAGGGATCGGTCAGGCCCTGAAAGAGACGCTCACTACTTTTCACTTACCTTCGAGTTAGTTTAGACACTCATGCGCTCATGCAACATGCAAAACAACATTTCAGACAATTTTACTTAAACAAATGTGCTCAATACATGACAATCAAAACTTTTGACTTCACACCACACATACACTACTATCATATAGTGCTTGATTGCGTCTAGAACTCATCCAGTCAAGGTATCTTGCTTACTAAACGTCTTAACAGTAGCTACTTAATAAATCAGACAGTAATCACCAATCACTATTGGGTTTTTACTCTCAACTGCCTAAAGGTCACTGAGTGCTATTTCAACTCCGATATCTTGTTAGGGCTTAACCAACACACCGCTCTCAGTCCTAAGTTTTGTTTTACACCAGTTATGCTTTTGGAATGCTTTCGTTGTGATATCAGCCAGGTAGCGTGTATGAGCCGCGTACCCTTAGAGGCAGTTCACCACCTCAGACACTGATTATCACTCAGAAATGCATTTTGATTTGGTTTCTGTTCAAAATGAATTTTAATCAAATTTGTTCGTTTTTGGATCTCGTCAAGACACACGTACGTGGGAGGTCACAATAAAATTATGTACTCACCCCGTCAGTAGTCTGTATTGAGATCCTGTTCGTGACGCCAGTTTGTTGAATAAATTCAGTTCTAGACAGAAGTCTTTCAATCATGAATTACATGAGCAACATTTATTAACACAGAATACAATACAATACAATACTATACTGAGCTCAGGAGAGATACACACACATGGGTATGGTATGCGGATCTCTGCCAGAGAAGCCTCTGAACAGAGATTATAAAGCTAAGGAAAACAAAGAAGGGGGGGTAGCTTCTAACACACTAACACAGTAGTTTCTAAACAAGGGGGTTACTTCTACAAGGGGGGGTTGCTTCTACACATCTGCAAGGTCGTTCTAATAGTTTGGTCTGAACAATGTGTGCTGTGTCAGGACGTTCTGGGTAAAGGCTCTCCGGTGCCTTCTAGAGGGACCGGCCTTCTAGTATGGTTTATACGAATCCTAACCTTTGGCCTACAGGGCCCTAAGTCAGTTGACAGTCAAACAGAACGCCCTCACACACGCACACCTAATTCACTCCTCACCTAAAGCTCCTAGACGCTACACTAAGGATGCAGAGTCAGCACAAAGATACAGAATCAACACATGATACATAAATTCTTCCACAATAACTCACCGAGTTTTTGCAGGATGAGGATGAATACAGAAAGAATCCAACTCCAATCCCGCCCGTGTTCGTTCCCAAAATGCAATGGTTTTTTTTTTTAAATGTATATTTCCTCGATACATTTGACGCCGTAAATCATTGGTACTAACGGTAAAGTGCTGTATTTAAGAATAACGGGACACTACTGTTGAAATTTGCCTGTTAATTAACATGAATTTGTTACAGGAACATCCTCTAACCCAGTATGGAGGACCATCCTCTAACCCAGTATCATCCTATAACCATGTATGGAGGACCATCCTCTAACCCAGTATCATCCAATAACCCAGTATGGAGAACCATCCTCTAACCCAGTATCTTCCTCTAACCCAGTATGAAAGACCATCCTCAGGGATTGGAGGGAATGCACTGCACTGCTGTTGATTCCCAGGTGTTGACATAGGGAATGTCCTGCATGCAATTACTAGTGTTAATATGACTCATACTGTGTGTGTGTGTGTGTGTGTGTGTGTGTGTGTCTGAGTGGATGTGTGTCTGCTCCACTGGTGCACATTACTGCTACAGGTAACTCGTAAATTTGTAAAAGAAGAAGAAAGACGACTATTTTTCATAAAGACCCTTCATGCCAAAGCCTTCAACAGGCTTATTATGGCAAAGCCTCTACATGAATGTAAAATAAATGATTCACTATTGGAGCATCAAAGCTTATAGTTTTGGGCAAAGGATCTGGAGGAACACTGGTGAAGTGGCATATATAGCAGTTGCACATATTGTCCCAATCCCTCTGTCTCTCTCTCTCTGCTGTGCTCTCTGACCCAGCTAGCATAGTTTGTCCATAAACAGGCATGAGAGAAGAGCTGAAATCCCAGCATATTCATTTGTTTTTAGTCAGAAAATGAACCAGTTTGCAATGCAAAAGCAGTCTGCTACTTACGTAGTAAATACAAACTGAAAACAACACGATGCAGCATGATGCACAGCGGACTAGATGTTTGCTACCCAGGCAGCTCCGACTGTTAGACACTTTAGAACAGATTCATTCTCCCACTCATATGGAAAACATTACGTAAAGTGTGGATTGCAGCTTGCTGCTTGAGCAGTGCAAAGCACTGTGAAGTAACTGTCAGTTTGAGAAATAATCTCTGTGATGATATATTCTGCTGAACATTTCATGGCAATATACCACAATGACCCCCCCACCCCCACCCACCACCACACACACTAACGTGTGCACACACATATTGGCATAACCACGTTGACCTCCCTGTGTCGCTGCCAAGATGGTTTCCCTGGAGCAGCTGTGGCTTTATGCTTATAAATGAAGACATGTGTGCTCGTACCAGGATGATGAGAGAGAGACTGTGGAGAGGAATGGAAAGGAAGATAGGATAAGTAAGTGGAGAGGTGGCAGAGGAGGAAATTCAGACAGTTGGGAGGAAATTGAGATTAATCGATGTAGAAAATTAACAAAAATATGAGAGGAGCAAAGAGGAGAACACCAATGACTATCTCACGGCTGTGTTCTCTCTCATAGGGAGAGAGAAGGGTGGAGATGGAGAGGAGAGGAAAGGAAAGGGGAAGGGAAACAAGGAGAGGGGCGTTCCAATGTCAAGACATGAAGTTTGGTCCAAGTGCAACCACTGCTGCCCTTGGGCAATAAAACAATTATTTTGTGTGTGTGTGTGTGTGTGTGTGTGTGTGTGTTCAGGTTATGCATGTGTGTACCGTTGGGACGTGCCTCATGGTCGGAAGAGGAACAGGATAGGTGGAGGCTGCGATGGAACGTGGGAAGTATATTTCTTTCAGGAAGTGACTTTTTGACATGCAAAGACAAGACAAAACATGCCCATGCCCTGGATGTGTGTATGCATGTGAGTGAGAGAGAGACAGATATTGTGTGTGTGTGTGTGTGTGTGTGTGTGTGTGTGTGTGTGTGTGTGTGTGTGTGTGTGTGTGCACACGCACTCACATGTTCATGTGCAAGACATACTATTAAGGGACTAAGGGAACAGGCGGGGTTGTTTCTGTGTTCTGGCCTGCTCTCAGACCAGCATCATCCCAGGAAACAAGCAGCTTGTAGGTCGCTTACAGCTCATCCCAGACCTGCTGAATATTACCCTGAACAAAGACAGATCTTGCTCTTGAAGATACATTGGGTTTTTTTTTCCTCTATCGCTCATTTTTTTCAGACTCACTGCAATATTTTATCAGTGCAAGTATGTCCTTAGATATTTAACTTCTGCTCATAGTTTCTCATTCAGTTATCAAATATCCCAACAGCGGATGTTTTTGTCCATGAGCAGATGTAAAACTTTTGTAAAGAACTTCCTGTTAGGCATTGATTTTGACTGCCACATTTGAATCTAATTGCAAAGGAACAATATATTTCATGTTGGAATTGCAAGATGTGAACTTTCATTCCATGCACATAACCCAAGTACAGGGACTTTGCCATTCATTTCAACAGTAAAGCCATGCAATAGGTAATAGCCTTTAGATAAAGTAAAACTGAGGTTTAATGAAGGAATTTACCCAAAACATGAAACGGCACCAGGATGTTCCTATAAAGAAGTTTGATTTTGCTCATTTCACATTGTCCCTCTATCCAGACCCAGACAGCTTATACAACCTTCAGGGAAATACTATAGAAATACTGTAGATACAAACTGACCCCCGTGTTTTACTGCTCCATCTGACCAGATTCAGTATAGACTAGGTTGTCTTCTGGTCAACAGACACATGTCATTTGTTACTGTCATAGTATGAACAATTGATCTTGTGTTATCATTCAAGGACACAGACAGCCCGCTCTGAAGGTGTGTTTTGGTTTACTGGGTATTCTGGTCATTGTGGGCTGACGTGTGGTGGGCTGGGTGGGAACATCTGGATCTGTAATGAAGCTCAAAGATTGTCAAAAAGCCAACTACAATCTGCTTTCCAGTAACACTAGAATCGATATCCATTAGCTCTGCTAGCCTGGGGATCTGGAAACACACACACACACACACACACACACAAACCCAGATAAACCCAGAAAAAATGAGAGGGAGGAGCCATGTTCACATTTAACCCAAATATAAGTGGACCCTTATGTTCTGATCCAAATCGCCTCCTCTTCCTCCTCCTTTTTGTGACCTCCCAGAGCTGTTGAGCAAACTTGCCCAGCTCAGCGCAGCCCCTAACACTGAGTGATACTCTTTTCCAGGGACCTGTAGACATGTGTTTCAGGGTGGATCCTCAAGTAGAGCGCATGTTTTTCCTGAGATAGAGTGTTTCTGTGCCACCAGGGTTAAGGCAGGGTGCATACATGTGCATGCTATAAATCAACCACATACATTCAAAACAACATAATACATACACACATACACACCTCATTGTTCACCCGTATAATCTATCAGTCAGTTAGTCAATTAATCAACCAGAGTGCAGAGGACATTTGCTCAACTCAAACATTATGGTGCATCTGTTTTAGCATAGCGATCTTCAAAATGCCTCTCTGAGCTCATTAAAGGGGAATTCCGGTATTTTTAAACCTGGGCTCTATGTGTACAAATTAGTCATTTATACCGCAAAATAGGTACAAAAAGTTTTGAAATTGCTCCGGTAGATCGCCTCAGTCTGCAGTCGCGAAACGGGCTGCTATGGCTGCAACATAATCTGTAACGTACTTTGATCGGCGCACTTGCCCTCTAAGGGGGAAAACCCCGTGGAGGCCTGGGGTACTTCCCGCACTGCTAACAACAGAGGATCTAACCATTTATCCCAATATCCTCGTGGACGAACTTACAAACCATGTTCTTTAGGGTTATGTTGAACCGCTACACGAGACCATCTGTCTGTGGGTGGTACACGCTAGTTCGAATTGACTTAACCCCCAGTAGCCCATACAGTTCGCGCAGTGTTCGTGACATAAACGTGGTGCCTTGATCCGTCAGAATCTCTTTCGGGATTCCGACGCGGGAGATTATGTGAAACAGAGCTTGCGCAACACTTTTTGCCGAGATGTTGCGCAACGGCACTGCCTCAGGGTATCGCGTTGCATAATCCACTAGGACTAACACAGTCCGCCGTCGCAGCGCGGTCTGACTCTCCTGGATGTCCACAAGGTGCCGAAGTGTTTGCCCTAGCGGAGACTCCGCGGGGACATTGGGGGGAGTTCCATCCATCATGGGTCCCATCTGGAGTGCCACTGTGACAAGTGTCTTGTCGCGATCGGGACCGGATGGATGGAACAGAGTTGGAGTTGGGAGAGACAGGTGGTTTTATTGTCGACAACAAAGAATGGCCCACTGAGCTCGATTCTCTGCGTTGAGGACTGGTGTCTCAACTCGGCCAAACCTTGAGTTGTAGGGCTGGTGCTCTGGAAGGCCTGTGCTCTTACTATCCTCCACCTAAAAGGACAGAAGGTCAAATTACAACCTATATCAAAACAGCACTGAAATAGATTCACCACCATTTATGTAGACTGGCTTCAAACCTTTGAACAATGTTCCAATCCAATCCAATCCAACTTTATTTATAAAGCACATTTAAAACAACACAGTTGACCAAAGTGCTGTACAATCAATCAATCGTAAAAACTTAAAAACACAATAAAACACAAGGATCAGTTTAAGAGACAGAATGACAGTAATATAAAAGCAACAAGACCAAACAAAAAGAAAAATGCAACTCTCATACTGAGTTAAAAGCCAAGGAGTACAAATGTGTTTTGAGGCGAGATTTAAAAACAGACAATGTAGGGGCCAGCCTAACATGTAGAGGCAGCTCGTTCCAGAGTTTGGGGGCTACAACTGCAAAAGCGCGATCTCCCCTGAGCTTAAGCTTTGCCTTAGGTACAACCAGGAGCAACTGATCAGCGGACCTGAGTGACCTTAATGGAACATATCGCTTTAAAACATCAGAGAGATAAGGTGGAGCTAGCCCATTTAATGACTTGTAAGCAAACAATAAAATCTTAAAATGAATCCTAAAACGTACAGGGAGCCAGTGGAGGGAGGCCAGTACGGGGGAAATGTGCTCTCGCTTGCGCGTTCCTGTTAAAAGACGAGCTGCAGCATTCTGGACCAACTGCAGGCGTGAGAGAGAGGCCTGGCTAACACCAACATACAGGGCATTGCAGTAGTCAAGTCGGGTCGTGATAAAAGCATGTATAACTCTTTCAAAATCGGCAAACGATAAAAAAGACTTGACCTTCGATAAGAGCCTCAGCTGGAAAAAGTTAGATTTTACCCCAGAATTTATCTGTTTGTCCAATTTAAAATCACAGTCCATTATCACACCCAGATTTTTTACAGTGGGTTTTACATATGATTCCAGGGAACCCAGGTCCATATGAAAAGCGTCACAGGCACTACTGGGTCCAAACATCAGGATTTCAGTTTTACTGTCATTAAAATTTAAAAAGTTTAAGGCCATCCAAGCTTTGATGTCCTTGAGACAGTCCATCAAAGGTTTTAAAGAGTTAGCATCTTTCCGTTTTAAAGGCAAGTAAATCTGTGTATCATCTGCGTAACAGAATGTTCAGAAAGTAAAGAACATATATAACCTGATTAAGATCCATTCTTCATGTCTACTTAATAATGATCCTGACCTTAAGTTAAGAGTAACCAAACAAAACATGTTATTTCCAAAACAATAAAGATTTCGATTACTGTTTGTTATGGATATATTCTCTGCAAAATATGGTACACCTGGGGCCAAATGTATAAACCATGCATACGCACGAAAAGTGTACTTACATCACTTTCCACGCAGTTTCCGAATGTATAAAAATCCACGGGCGGCGAGAATGTGCGTACCGGTATGCATCCTTCACACCATTTTTTTGAGTTTTTAACCAAAAAAGGATAATAAAAGTGTGAATTTGGGTGACATTTTATTTAGAGCTTTTTTCTTTCACTACATTGTGTTAGGATGTAATCTATAGTTTAAAAAAAAACCTTCACTATGATTACATAGTGATGCGTGAGTGGTTAACAACCTTTTTTTTGACAAGCCTTCATTTCGTTCTATCTTGAGTAAATATGTTTGTCACTATGCATTATAAAAATTATAATGATAATGATCTTTATATAAATAAACAAATAAATACATGATCTTTATATAAATAAAGATTATTATTCTGTATTATTTGGGAGTAAGAATAACCTACACTATATAAAGGCTGTAGCCGTGCGTAATGGCTGTGCCAAATGATACAATGGCTGATTTGGCGTTGCTGGAAGATATTGCTATTGCGCAATTTAGGCGAGAACGTTTCTTCAGAGACCGGACCTACTGACCTGTACTGGCCCATGATGATGACTGGCTAACGCGGCGCTTTTGATTTCCAAGAGCTGTTCTCTTCGAATTGTGTACTGAACTGGGCCCTGTGTTGGAACGGCACTCTCGGAGAAACCCTGGCCATCCCCGTCCATCTCCAGGTATTGACTACAATCGGGTTTTTAGTGACGGGGACGTTTCAGCGGGAGCTTGCGGACAGATCAGGGATATCCTGAGCTGCCCTGAGCCGGGTCATGCCCATGGCGTGGGGTGACATCATTTCTTTGAGTAATAGATACATCAGGTTCCCACACAGCAGCTGAACAGGCCAACAAAATGCAATTTGCAGCGATGTCCGGTTTCCCAAATGTAATATATGTATATAATATTGTTTATGTATATAATATTTTATACCCTCAGGTGACAATGGGTATGCATTGAAGCCATGGTTATGCCATTTACAACCCCCCAGAGCGCACAACAGAGGCTGTAATGTGGTGCACAGCTGTGCGCGCTCTGTGGTGGAGCGTTGCATTGGGCTTTTAAAAGGGAGATGGTTTCGGTTACTTTCTGCCATTCCACTTGTTTCATTTGGTTGGTAATGCCAGAGCTTAGGCTTCCAAATAATACGCGTTTTCTTCTGTCATTTTGATCAACCATTATTTCAAGTTCACAGTCGGTAAAATTGCGTTTCTTCTTCTTCTATTGCTTCTTAAATGCTTCCGCCGTTTCTCCTCAAAACTAAACTAAATGCTGGCCCTTTATATGCAAACCAGGCAATTGGGGGTGTGTTGGAAGCCATTTATAGTAAATTGTGGGCATGGTCAGAAGGCTCGTGCACGTGCGCACAATTTCAGGATGATTGAGATGTATGAGGAAAAAACACGTGGGAACAGGCGTACGTGGGGTTTTATACATCTGAGCGTTTCCTGTTTTGTGCGTACACAGATTTCTACACCTAAATCTACACAGAGTTTTATACATTTGGCCCCTGGAATGTATCACTGCCAGGGTAAACAAAGTGAAGGTTTACAGTAGAAGCATAACATTCTCTGTCAACTAATATTTCTGATTTTATCATATAAAAGGGTGAATAACTTAATGTAATTTCTTAATATCCTCATGTAGGGATGGGACGATATACGATTTTATCTTTTATCGCGATAAAAAACACTCAAGATAATTCTATTGTGGTGAATTTCCATTATCGGCATAATCGTGAATATCCTCACGAGTGACTTGAAAAGGCTCAGTAACGTACAGTCCTATTAATTTCCTGATTCATTTTGAATTGCCATTTGCCACTAGTGGCGCGAGATCACAGTCGTGATCTTGTGATCTCGCGAATCCAGCAGTCGTCGTCTCATCACCATGGCTGAAGGCTCGGCTTGCCCATTGTATCCCCCACAAAAAAAAGTCAAATGCGATGTGTGGAAATACTATGGGTTCAGCAGCAAGGAACGACAGAAAGATGAGGCGCCCATCTGCAGAACCTGCTGGAGGAAGGTGTCTGCCCCGGGAGCCAACACCTCCAATTTACACACCCATCTCCGTGACAACCACCCAACTCTGTTCGCTGAACTAAGGTAGCAAGTGACTACTGTTGACGTTTATTTAAATGTTCGTTACGTTATGATATGTTGTGAACGTTAATTAAGGTTTTGGTCACCAGTGAATTTGTGAAGATGAAGCAAATTAACTATGTAGCCCATAGCTCATTTGCTGCACCTTTTAACGTTAACGTTACCTCAGGTTTTCAGGGCTCGACAGTACGAGCGTTTCACTCGCATTTGCGACTAAAAATAGATGTGTGCGAACTGTAAAATGTATTTAGGAGCACGCGTGCTTATAAAACGTATTACAAAAATTACAAATTCACTATGCGAAAAGGTAAGATAAGAAGACCGAATGCATCTACAGATAACGTCAGCCAGCAATGCAATCAGATCGGCCACCGCTAGCTAGCTCCGTAATTACCTACCTTAGCTTAGCACCGCTAACGTTAGCTAGCTAGCTACGTTCACGTGAACGTCGTTACGGCCGGTGAAATCATTTTTAAAGCTGATGAAAAAGCTGTTCCTCTTTATAAAAGGTGCCACCGCGACAGTTCTTCTCCAGAACATAGATACCACGAATGTAAACGAGATGAAAGCTGACATGACCAGAAGGTTGGCACAGGGCACTTGGTATGCTGCCACCACTGACCTGTGGACCAGCAGTGGAGATGGGGGTGAACCATACATAAGCTTCCTTTATTTATGCAGGGGGACCTTATAATTTATTTGATTACCTTGTTTAAGATTGGGTTTTTTTTGGCATTCATTCTGCTGTCCTTGCTGTACAGTTATTTAATATATGTGCAATAAAAAATATTTGCTTCTTAAGTAAAGTGATTCCAGTAAGTTTTAGTGCTATTTTAAGAGTTTTAAGCATATTTTGATGATTATCGGCATAATATTGTGAATCGCAATTATTTTGGCCAGGATAATCGTGACATGAAACTTTCATATCGTCCCATGCCTATCCTCATGCGATATTTGACAATATTCTCCTTGTCCCCCCCCTATCCTGACCCCCCATCCCCTTCTCCCTTTTCTTTCTTCCATTCCCATATTGTGACTGGTGATGATTGTTTGTATTGTGCTGTTTCTTGAAAAGCAAAAAGGTTCACTGGTCCTATCACGGTCACACAGAGCCCGGGAGTGGCAGTAGCAGAATAAAATATATTTTGAGGCCACAATTTATGATATTGAGGGCACAAGATGATATTGTGTACATACAAAATAGACCTTTTACCCTCATTCTGATTCATTTGAGTGCTCAAGATACACATTGTTCTCTCATTTTCATTGCGTTCAGAGGTTAAGAAAATGTGCACACGTTTTAAAGCGTGTGCTCGATTGAGCTCCTGCAGCAACTTTCAAGCTGATTTCACTCACTTGCCATAATTACTTGAATTTACTTGATTACATTGATTTATTTAGTTTAATTACCCTGACTTTTTAATGAAGATATATTAAGTTGAATGAGGCTTTTGATATGGTATAATGGATAGATTTATTGATAAACGTTTACTTCAGGTAAAAAAAACTCAGGGGATGAGTTATCCAGGCATTAGGCTACATAAAGACAAAGCTTACCATGCGGCTAATGGACTATAGCATTATCACAACACCCCAGAAAAGAGACTGGTGTGGTTGCACTGGCTCTATATATTAACTTATCATGTGCACATGTTTATATGTATTTGCACTACTTCATTACCATGAAATACATTTTTTCCCTACAGGGCGGCCACTCCCCGGCGCCATACAATCATAACCAATTCATAGTTGTTTTTTTCTGTTGTATCTCGACCCCTTACCATCTCTTCGGTTGATTGGCGGCCTTGTGTAAAAAGCCTTTTCACCCTTCCTGTCTGCAGCGGACCAGGTGCATTGTCCATCTTTGCCAGGAGAGCAGATGCTGGGCAGGGTGATCAAGTCAGCAGTCTGTGGCCTCTGGAGGCTCGACAGTCCCCACTGTTTGGAAGCACTGCTTCCAAATCTCTGGAAGGGCAAAAATACAGATATAGTATGCATGCATACATATACACTTACACATGTGTATGGCACAAACTTACAAGCACTATGTACACATGCAGATACAGTATACTGTATCGGCTGTTGTACACACATTCCTCGCTCTTCATCTACTCACATTGGAGAATTCTACAGGCAGCATGCCACCTGCTGTCCATGGCAATAATAAACTCTCTGTTGAACTTCATCAGCACCTTGGAATTACATTAGATTAGATTTAAAGGAAAATCAATCAATAACACATCAATGTTCAGTGAAAATGTGAGAACAGGAGCGTCACCTTGTTGTCCTTAAAGTACAGAACTCCAATTCCCTGGAAGGTAAAGAATACATTTCTTTTGGAGGCCAGAGCTTTCCGGAGGAGCAGCATTGTTTCTCTAACGCAGCCCACCACCACATCACGATTAAAAGGACCCTCTTGTGACACATCTGTGTAGTTCAGCTGCACCACAGGGACATGCATTGCTGCCAGGGACACACACACAAATGCAACAAATGACCTTTAGCACATATTTCACACTGCTAGGTAGAATGAAACTGAACTGATCTTCTTATATTTCTCTCTCAATCGGTGCAGCTACCCAACCCCTCTCAATTGTCCAACTTCTCCTCCTCAGTTTTCACTCCCTTTTTCCTGATCTTCCTATCTTTCATTGTCTCCCTTTTTAAACACAAATATCACTGTTTAGCCCTGGTCACCTGCAGCCAGTGGCCTGGCCTGCTTTAGGCCCTGGGAGTGGGCCAGTTTCTCTTCCAGGAGGAAGATGGGGCGCTGGATCATGATGAACTTATTCCCCATGTCCAGTTTTTGTTGAGAGAATGTGAAGGTCCCCAGCCCTGCCATGTGGACCCCCTGGCACAATGGATCAATCAGATAGATAGATAGATAGATAGATAGATAGATAGATAGATAAGTATCAATTCCAAACACAAAATTAAGTTTTTTTTAATAAAATATACTCCAAAAATATACTTGACGCAATAGCTTACTAAAAAATGCTCACCTTCGTTAAGGTCATCTGACCTTCAATATAGGAGAACACATAACTCCAAATACTGTCGATATCTAAAAGACACAAGGATATATACAGAACATGCAGACTTAACTACACATTATGATACACATGCACACTTATTTCATGCACACGTCCTAGAAATAACAATGTGTCTTGAGCTGATCGTTTTCCGAGAGCTGGGAGGGCACTGGGAACGCCTTCCTCTCCGCCTTTAACACAAGACGCAGTATATCAATCATTTCAGGAGAGGTCCAACAGTCATCACACTGTTGAAGTTTATTTCATTAAGAAACCGAGCAGACTTCCCTGAATCAGCCAGTATGCTTCTCCAAATCTGCTCGCTCCCGCTAGGTTGAAAATTATCCAAAAGAAGTGCTACGCACCCCCGCAGGGCTCAGACCAGTACCTGGTGTCTAGAGCGGGCTGGCCCAGGTTTGCAGAAATAGAAAATCTTAAAATAACAACGCAAGAACCGAGATTTACAGTTTTTTACTTGTAACAGTTTCAATGTGCAAAACTCTTAATACAGAATGCTATACTGCTCATTTTGGGTTCAAAATCTAATATAGCATGTAAAATAGAAATACCGGTGTCAAATGAGAGAATATTATATGCAAAAGTTTATCATAGCACCAGAACATTGGATATGTTCATCGTTGAAGTTTAATTATTGGTGCATTTTCAAATACAATGGCCATTATCAAATAATGCTGTCAAACACTAAATAATTGTCATCAAAAAAGATTATGCAAGGGTCATTTACTCATAAGGGCTTCAAATGAAGTACAGCAAGCATCTCCTGTGATAGACTGCAGTATGTATATATATATAGGTGGCAGCAGGCTCAGCAGAGTATCCCAGACATCCCTTTCCCCAGCCACAGTCACCAGCTCATGCTGGGGGATCCCAAGGCGTTCCCAGGCCAGGCAGGATATATAATCCCTCCACCGGGTCCTGGGTCTGCCCCGAGGCCTCCTCCCCACTGGACGTGCCCTGAATACCTCCACAGGGAGGCGTCCTGGAGGCATCCTAACCAGATGCCCGAACCACCTCAACTGGCTCCTCTCCACGCGAAGGAGCAGCGGCTCTACTCCGAGTCCCCCCCGGACATCCGAGCTCCTCACCCTATCCCTAAGGGTGAGTCCAGATATCCTACGAAGGAAACTCATTTCGGCCGCTTGTATTCGCGATCTTGTCCTTTCGGTCACTACCCAAAGCTCGTGGCCATAGGTGAGGGTTGGAACAAAGATTGCCTGGTAAATTGAGAGCTTCGCCTTCAGGCTCAGCTCCCTCTTCACCACGACAGTCCGGTACAACGACCGCAAAACTGCACTCGCTGCACCGATCCGCCTATATCTTGTGTTTTTATGGAAGACAAACAAAATATTAGATTACAGTAGATTACTGTATATGAAAAAAATCATACAGTAATGCAGTAAACTCAACTGTATTTTACAGTAAAAACAAAAACAGTAAAAACAAAAACAACAGTTACAGTAACAAAAAATACAAGACAAATGCATTTCAGTGCTTAAGCAGCATTTTGCCTCTCTGCTGCATTTGGCCACAGAATTTCATGTACGTCGCATCTGATATCTTCATTTGCAAGGCAGCGTTGGTAAAAATCTTTTTCTTAGACCTTTGTTTACAACATGGTCGATCACAGTGGCTCTAATTTTATTTGACACAACTGCATGCCTTCTGACTGCTTGGCGATGACCGCGACCCCGTCGACAACCCTGTCCTTCATTGCCAACCTCATCGGCCTGCTCCATGTTGTCAGAAACTGCCATTCAGGTTTCTAAGCAGCCTTTTATGTAGTGGTGAAGAGATTATCAATTGTGTTGCAATGCTACTCATCTGGGCAAGGTTGCTGGAAGTAATGAGACATGACAACAAACGCCTGTTGAATTGATTTAGTGATCTGCATTTGTAGTAATAAGCGTTGCAGCATTGTTGTAATGTTGGGGAGCAGAGATGCCCCAAAGGGCTGCACCCTCTCTCTTCTACACCAATGAATGGACCTCTGTTGACCCCTTGGTCAAGCAGCTCAGGTTTGTGGATGACATCACCTTAATGTGCTTCATCCAAGATAATGACAAGTCCATCACCTACTACTACTCATCGTCTTTGATGAGGCACATTGATGTTGTGTCGTCCACAAACTTGAGCTGCTTGACCGAGACTAGCCTACTAGACTAGACTACAGCAGAAAGGTGGCCAGACTGTCATCTTGGTGTGACAACAGCCTTGAGCTTAATCTCAAAATGATGGAGGTGAGGATTGACTTCACAGGCCAATCTCCCCCAGGCTCTACTGTTAGCACGGCAGAGTTGTTCAAATTCCTGTGGACCAACATCTGCAACACCTTCCAATTCGATTAGTTTAGATGAAACGATTAGATTAATTTCTCCAATCTAATCTAGCTGGCCCAACAAAGGATGTTTTATCTGTGTCAGCTTTGGCAGCTCCACATGTCACAAACAATCCTGATCCTATTCTACAGATTCATCATAGCAAGAATCTCACAGTTCTGGTATGACTTTTCCTCCTCCTGGTCCAAGGCAATGCTGCAATCTGTCATTTGAACAGATGAGAGGCGAGTCATCTCGCTGCCCTCCCTCCACCAGGACAACCAGCTGAAGATGGTACATCAGTGCACTACCTACTACCGCAACAGCATCATCTCAAAGGCAATCACCCTCCTCAACTAGCCCCCTTAACGTCACACTAGATGCTTTTAACACTGATTTTAATTTAAGTGATGCTTAAAGTGATCTTTGCCCCGTCTCATCATATGAACAGCTTCCCGACACGACGGCAAGTGACTCTTCAAGTTCCATCGGGCAAGACTTAAATAGTCTGGTAGTCCTAGACCCCAAGCATGCTCTCTTTCGCTCATCCAATCAACAAGCCTGAAATATTCTCTGGTCCAGTGTGCTCTACTTAGGCACAGTGAAATAACAATAAAACAGAGAAATCTTTGACAAACCCAAAAAAAAAAAGGTTTTCTGTTTACTGTGATGGATCGATTTTCAAGTCTGTGGAAGTTGTTTTTCATACTGAATGGCTTCTTCTGAAGGTAGGAAAATGAGCCCTGATATCTCCAACTATGCTGACTGTGTGCAGACACCACCATAATAATGGAAAGGGCAGGATCAGCCTGGACTATTGGCACAAATTAAAAAAAAAACCTCCTTTAAATGTCCTCATGCAAAACACTGAATCCAGCTGAAAAGGTACTGTTCTGTAGCTGAACCTGCAGTCTGACCTCGCTGGGGATGGAAGAGATCAATAAAATGATCAATAAAGTATCACTTTATTATTATTAAATGCTTGTGATGCATATGAGTCAGAAGAGCAGATGAACAGTTCCATATGCCATCTGAAACATTTTTCATCTTCTATTTCTAAATCCCACTTGTAATTACTGGACTATAACATTACAGCTAGAATCATCTTGCTGTAGGTCTGCAAGTAATATACAGGGAGTAAATAAAGGACTAGCTTACTGGGATCTCTGAGTCTCTATCAAACACTGCACTGGAGAGTGTGTGTGTGTCTGTGTGTTTTCCAGGGACCTGGAAATGTGTTTCAGGGTGGATCCTCAACTGGAGCGCATGTTTTTCCTGAGATAGAGTGTTTCTGTGCCACCAGGGTTAAGGCAGGATGCATACATGTGCATGCTATAAATCAACCACATATATTGAAAACAACATAATACACACACACACACACCTCATTGTTCACCCGTATAATCTATCAGTCAGTTAGTCAATTAATCAACCAGAGGACATTTGGTCAACTCAAACATTATGGTGCATCTGTTTTAACATAGCGATCTTCAAAATGCCTCTCTGAGCTCATTAAAGGGGAATTCCGGTATTTTTAAACCTGGGCTCTATGTGTACAAATTAGTCATTTATACCGCAAAATAGGTACAAAAAGTTTTGGAATTGTTCCGGTAGATCGCCTCAGTCTGCAGTCGCAAAACGGGCTGCTATGGCTGCAACATAATCTGTAACATACTTTGATCAGCACACTTGCCCCAACAGATTACGTTGCAGCCAGGAAATGCTTTCTCCTCCCTTTTCTGTCTGCTTCACTTTGTGTTCAAACCTTCTCTCTTAATCATATATATCTTTCAGTCTCTCTATTTATATTGTTATTTTAGTCTGCTTGGTGCTTTCGTCCCTTTGTCCTTTCTGAAGCAGTCTAGGCTCTTATCCTTTTCTTTCTTTCTTTCTTTCTTTCTTTCTTTCTTTCTTTCTTTCCTTCCTTCCAAGCCCTCCCTCTTGCCCCTGCACTAACACACCTGTGTGTCTCCTTTGGGACAACACACATTTGTGTTACTTTGCAATACAATATATACAGTCTGTTGTAATGAGAACCAGTGGAGCAGTGGAAACACACAAGATCATTTCATTAACTGAATACCCTCCGGCCGAGTTTCATAACACATAAAGCATATTAACACACAAACATATCATGTGGGGAGGAACGCACTGCAAACCATCACATCCAAGTGTGCTTCATAGATGCCTGACTTTAATATTTCAAGGGTGGAGGACATAGGAGGTGTTGATAGGTTCAAATGTCCAAGTCTCCACGGTGGAGGTCTTCCTCTTAGCCTGGTAGCAGCGCCTGTACAGCTGGAACTGCTCTACCAGACAATCAGCCCTGACCACAAGGAGAGGATAGATGTATGAATGGGTGAATGAATGAACAAGTAAACATGTCGTCCCCCATGAATGGTGCAGGCCCCCTTTGGGCCAACTGGTAACGAGATCCATCATCCATCCAAGTATCATCAAAATTGTACCTGTGGTGTAGCAGTTATGGCCTTTCAAAGGGTCCTGTGCTCCATTAACGGCCGGATCACACTGATTGTGGCATTGCGTACCGCTGGGCGTGGCCCTGCAGCGATATCTGCATACTTGTGTGCAAACATGGAGGAAAAGCTGATTATCGCTGTCTCCTCAAAGCCAAGTCTGTACGACACAACAGCCAAAGCATACCGCGACATTAACTCAAAACATATCCACGGGGCTGGTCTGGGTACAGCACCAACCAAAACAGCACTTTTTCAGTAGCAGTCTGATTTTAGTGGCCACAAACAGCTAGCAACAAAAACTAGCCTATCACATTAATCCCTGTCCAGTCGACGCATACGATTTGATGTGAATGCCGCAATCAGTGCGATCAGGGCGTTAAGACTTCTCCCTACAAAACTATGTTGAATTTCACTATCCACCCATAAAAATGCATGGGTGATGATCCTACTTCCACCCACCTTCGGAACCGTTTCTCTTCGTCCTCTCTTTGGTGTTTGACATGGGCTCTGCGTCTCCACGTGTCCTCCAATGACAGTCTCTCGTTCCGCATCTTCTCTCCGCGAGTGATGCGGTCCAGTATGAGCCTGGGAAACAAACACAACACAGAGCGACACAAACGAGTTCAGCCTCCCAGACTTCAAAGAAAAGATCTGTTTTGGACTGTGGCTGTAGCTTTGCTCTCCACCGCTTAACCCCTTCTTTCATTTTCCTCTCCCTGTACTCTCTCTACTCACTCCCTTCTGTTGCAGTCGTGCATCTCATTCTCTTTCTTCTGCTGCGCTTGGTTGGTGCACAGTTGTTCCCTTTTCTTCTGAGCGGCAGCAGTCAAATTCTCCTGAAGGAGCTGCCAGTTGAGAATAACATCACATTAACTGAAACATCCTGTAGATCACAGTAAATAGAAGGCATGTATGGCAGATCTCTGGAATTTTTCTTCATGAAATTCTACCTCTCAACCTGAAACTACAATAGAGAGGGTGCAGAAACCTTTAAGGTAACAACATAATTATGACTAGTTAGATTTATGTGAAATGCCTGAGGCTTATGGCCACCACTGAAAAGCAATATAAAACCACAGTTAAGAGCAGCACTGAAAAATATAGATGACCTTCTGGGCCCTTTCTCGACGCTCTGCGTTGAGAACTGGTGTCTCAACTCGGCCAAACCTTGAGATGAGAAGGCCTGCGCTCTTACTATCCTCCACCTAAAGGACAGAAGGTCAAATTACAACCTATATCAAAACAGCACTGAAATAGATTCACTTAAAAAGTTCCAGCATAGCGTATGCTGTGGTGTGTGAGAAGATCATGTGAAATGCAGCAGCTCCTCACTGCAGCCTATTTGAGAATGACAACAACCCTCCACCTTTATTAGAGACCCCCTCAAAAGCCAGATTGTAATTCAAACCCTCCTGACGCACACGCGCACACGCGCACACACGCACACAATCTCTCTCTTACCTGTCCAGCACGGGTGTGGCCAGAGCAGCAAACATTCATGTGCGATTCCTTCACTCTGGGAGTGCCCTCTGGTGGTGAGATGCAGATAATGGCCCTGGGAGAGGAGACAGATTCTCTACTGGACTCTATATTGTACCAATGAGAATGAGATCTCTCTCTGTGTGTGTGTGCGTGTGCGTGTGCGTGCGTGCGTGCGTGCGTGTGTGTGTGTGTATTGGCCGGGAAGGTAGTTGGTGACAGAAGAGGACCTGTCCCTCAGGTAGCTGTGCATCATTGATGGAGCTGGATGCTGCCCCAGGGCAGTAACAATATAGGACCACCACTGAGCTCTCAGCTCTCACTGACTCATCGGCCAGCAACAACTGTGGACTGCAAATTCAATCGCTTGGTCTAGTGTGTGTGTGTGTGTGTGTGTGTGTGTGTGTGTGTGTGTGTCCTCGCTCACTCACCAGAATCATTACAGCGTGCGCTAAATGTGGTTGCCTCCATATACAGTGCCATTGGTCTCCAGATCAACATCAAGAAAACTCAGATAGTCGTGCAAGAGTCCATCCCCCAACCACATGCGCCTACCTTCACCCTTGATGGTCACCCACTTGCCATCGTCCCACACTTCACCTACCTCGGTAGCATTCTGTCTCCCTCCTGCAACATCGATGATGACCTCCAGGTTCGCATTGGCCTGGCCTCTATGGAGTCAGTTAACTCTCATAAGTCACAAATGAATACAACACGATTCACAAATATATTTTGCGATTTATATATAAATGTCTCTGTTCACAAATATATTTTTCAATGCACACACAAATGTGTATCGTTTCATATAAATGTAAAAAAAATATATATATAAATGACAGAAGGTTCACAAATAAATTAGTGTTCACAAATGTCTGTTTCCGATGCACACACAAATACGTCTCGCTGCAGTGTTCATCTAAAACATATTTAAATGTTGTTACATTTATATACAGATTGTCGAATGTGCGTTTAGAAACCTCCAGACGAGTTGTGAATCTCGTTACATTTGTGTGTGGATTTTTGAGAGTTACCTGACGTGGTTAGATTCACAAATGCATTTTTTCTAAAGGGCCTTTCTCTGTAGCCTATCAGACGTCTCTTTCAAGTTCAGCCAATCACACCAGCGTGTAATTTCAATGCTGCGTTCAATGTCCCTAATCCCGACGGGTTTCGCGTCCGGTAGCAGTACTCCAAGTGTAAATTAAACATAACATGTTTAGCCAATAATCCCCTTGTTGTTCGTGATTGAATACATTTGAATTATGATCGTGATCGAGGGGTAGGGCGAAGTACATGGCCCTCCAAACGGAGATTTTTCAGGGGCACACTGCAAACCGAGGGTTATGACAAATCTCCGACAATCATCGGCAAGATGGGGGGGACGCTGCACAAGCAACAAAAGGAAACCACAAATGTAGTATTTTCTTTGTTAATAAAGATTTAAAAAATATTATAAACATCGTATTATCTTAGTTTAATGTCGTTTCAATGTATTATAGACCTTTTCTTTATAACAAGCATAACAAAAAATCGCTAGTATGCCGATGTCTCTACCTCGCTAGTTAACGTTAACATTGTTTTTAGGCTGATTTGTGCATGACAGTCCCTGCATTTTGACATATTTCCATGTCGCATTTCCCCCCTTTGATGGCATATGACGCCGAAATGTAACTAAAGTTCGCCGAAGTATAACTAAGTTGCTGCACTTGTTACGGCTCCTCTAATATCAGTGCAGACTGGCAGGGTAACGTTAGGAGCACGGCTTGCTAGCCTACAGAGCACCGCTAACGCTATTCTGTCAAGAAGTGGTCTGGTAATGAAGCAGTGGTCTTTTTTATTTGATGACTTGTTTGATCGATTGGTAGCGTGAAACGTATAAGTTGTGAACGAATTGCGAACGTCCATGCTTTTCTATCGCCATCAGATGAATGGCAAATGTCACTGTGATAATACCATTATTGCCATAGTAATAGTTGTCCCATTTCATAGGGAGAGATTTCAACCACTACCCCTTGTAACTCTGTTCCGAGGGCCAAGCCGAAGGGCGAGGGGCACTCGAAAACGAGTCGTAGGGGTGAAAGTGAGAAATGGGATTCGACCTTAATGTAGAAGAGACTTTGGCATTGTTTCATGAACTGGGTGAAGGGGAATCTTTTGGTGGACGTTGCAGAACGTGTTTCCCAGTGGGACCTTTGAGGGAGAAACACAGGGGGCGGAGTCCAGTCGAAGACTGTCACGGAAGTCATAGAGCTGTACTGCCCAAGATATGTTTGATATCAGTCAGGTGTTTGAAGATACTTCGTTGTTTGTACTTATTGCTATAATCAAACACTTATTGAAACAGTGGAGAAGTCTCAGACTTGAGCGATGTGGACTGGAGCGAGGAGGAGTGTTCGTCTGATTCTGGCTATGAGCCAGAGGGACCGTAGTCCCTGTTCTACCGGGTAGACATAGGTTATTATCTTTTCACTTAGGCCTAATTTATGTTATTTCGGGTTTAGGGCTAGGTTGAATTAGTTCGCCGTCAAATGGATCGCGCCTCTCTGTAGATTAGATTGGATTGCTCTTTATTGTAGTATAGGTCCTATACATTCATGGAAGCACAGCTGCTTCAAAGTGCAACGTTGTGCAAAGTTTAAAAAAGAAGTCGTAAAAAGCGAAAAAATGTAATCTAATGTAATGTAATCTATACAGAGGCGCGATCCAATTGACGGCGAACTAATTCAACCTAGCCCTAAACCCGAAATAACATAAATTAGGCCTACGTGAAAAAATAATAACCTATGCCTACCCGGACTACGGTCCCTCTGGCTCATAGCCGGAATCAGACGAACACTCCTCCTCGCTCCAGTCCACATCGCTCAAGTCTGAGACGTCTCCACTGTTTCAATAAGTGTTTAATTATAGCAATAAGTACAAACAACGACGTATCTTCAAACACCTGACTGATATCAAACATATCTCAGACAGTACAACTGTATCACTCACGCGACAGTCTTTGACTGGACTCCGCCCCCTGTGTTACTCCCTCAAAGGTCCCACTGGGAAACACGTACTGCAACATCCACCAAACAGATTCCCCTTCACCCAGTTCATGAAACAATGCCAAAGTCTCTTCTACATTTAGTCTTCGGTTTGATCTCTTCATCCTCTCTCTCCTCATCCTCTTGCTCCTCAAATAGCAGGCAATAGTGGACAATCCTGATGCAACTCAAATAGACTACTGCTGTGTTTCGGATTGAGATTGTTTTGGGGTGCTAGTGCGAAATGGCCTAACATAGCAAAGAAATGCCAGCCCGATCGCGGCCCAGTTTTCACATGCCGAGTCAGCTTTAGTTGGCCCGACACCGGAACCCAGGAAATGGCCCGACTTCATTTTGAATGACTGCCCAGAATCGGGCCGAGTACATCGGCCCAGTTCCGTTTGCCGAATCCAAGCCGATTCTGAACCAGAATAGCCCCAGAACAGGCCCGATTTAAGATTATATACTATTCCCTTTCCATCCTCACTGAATTCTTTAATTCCCTGTAAATAGTCTAAAATAACTAATTGTCTAAATTTTCTAAAATATACAACACAGTTTAACAAACATTTACATTCATACAATATATTGTATAAAACCCAAAAAGCACAAATATTTGATAATGAAAAGTTGTGGTATTGATTGACAGCAAACACTGAATTGCACCATTCTAATATTTATTATAAACAATTGCAAGAATATTGAATATATACACACATATATATGTATATATAATAATTAAATAATTAATTCTCTTCTTCTCACTGGTCTTTCCTCTCTTGCCTTCCTTCCTCCATCTCTTAATGTATTTCTCGATCTCCTCATCCACTGCCTTCACACAAAGAGAAAGAGTCAAGGGAAGGAAACAGAGTGAGAGACTAGACAGACAGATAGACCCATACACCCACTAGAGATGAACAAACTTAACAGTAACGCACAAGTAGAGTCCGCACACCATGATAGCCACCTGCTGGTCGGAGTACAGCAACCACAAATATGAGAAAATCTCTTTAAAAAAGGTTCAAAATCAAGTTTTACAGCACCAAATTATAATTCTCCGTTTTTTTCATATTTATTCTGTGGCTTTGGCGGCTAACAGAAACATCTGAAAATGATCTTTCTAAAAACTAGCTTAAATGCATTTCTCCATTCAGAGACCCCTTTGAAGCTACACACGACTTAAAATACATATTCTCTCAAAATGTGGATGCAAAGGACTCAAACTAAAGTCACGTTAGACTTAGTTAATCTTTAAGAGTGTAAATATCAGATTAACTGACACCCGTTAGCTAGTCGCGTTAGCGTGCTAATGTTAGTTTATTTTAGCTGTAACATTAGCGGTTGCTTCTACCAGATTTATTTTTAAAAGATTTGAGTGCAACAACAGTAAAATCACAGCATAAATGGCAATTTTGTTAGTTAAACTACACAAACCTATGATGGTGACATTACTCACCTGGAATTACTAATAAAAAATACAACATTTCGTAGGCTGAAGGATTGCAGCAGCAGAGTCAAAACGCCAAGTGAAAACTGAAGCTCGAGCCCTCTACTCAACCAGATATGTTTCATAGTGTTGCTAGGCAATGAAATATAGTCATCTGCCGAATATTGACCAGAGTTGGTCCAAATTCAGACATCATGATCTGGGGCCAGACTCTTTCCGTGACAATAAACCAGTATTCACCCAAGCCCTCCACTGCCTGAGTCGGCGCGGTTCTGGCTCAGCTGACAGCAGCCGAATCTGACACTCAGCCAATTGTGCCGTCAGTGAAGTGGGCGCTGGCCCGAGTCTCATTGCTATCTATGGTTCAAATATTACCTAGCTAACTTTTCTAGCTGTGTAAATAACACATTGTTAGCAAAATCAGACGATCATAATTCAAATGTATTCAATCACGAACGACAAGGGAATTATTGGCTAAACGTGTTATGTTTAATTACACTTGGAGTACTGCTACCGGACGCGAAACCCGTCGGGATTAGGGACGTTGAACGCAGCATTGAAATTACACGCTGGTGTGATTGGCTGAACTTGAAAGAGACGTCTGATAGGCTACAGAGAAAGGCCCTTTAGAAAAAATGCATTTGTGAATCTAACCACGTCAGGTAACTCTCAAAAATCCACACACAAATGTAACGAGATTCACAACTCGTCTGGAGGTTTCTAAACGCACATTCGACAATCTGTATATAAATGTAACAACATTTAAATATGTTTTAGATGAACACTGCAGCTGTTTTTAAGTATATTTGTGGATTTGTTTTACATTTATATAAAACGAGACGTATTTGTGTGTGCATCGGAAAGACATTTGTGAACACTAATTTATTTGTGAACCTTCTGTCATTTATATATATATATATATATATATTTTTTTTTTACATTTATATGAAACGATACACATTTGTGTGTGCATTGAAAAATATATTTGTGAACAGAGACATTTATATATAAATCGCAAAATATATTTGTGAATCGTGTTGTATTCATTTGTGACTTATGAGAGTTATCTGACTCCATAGGCCTCTGCTGCCTTTGGCAGGCTCAAGTCCAGAGTTTTCGTGAACAGGAACCTAACCATCTCCACCAAAGCAGCTGTGTACAAGGCAGTCTGCCTTTCCACACTGCTTTACGGCTCGGAAACCTGGACCCCCTACCAGAGGCACATACGAACACTAGAGGCCTTCCACATCCGCTGCCTTCAAAAGATCCTGGGTTTGTCCTGGGAAGACAGAGTGCCCTACGTGGAAATCCACGACCGGACCCACACACCCAGCATTGCAGTGCTCCTTGCACAAAAACATCTGCGCTGGGTCGGGCATGTGATCTGCATGCCTGCCCACCGCCTCCCTAGACAGATCCTCTATGGCCAGCTCTTGGTTGGTCATAGAGCTGCTGGGGGCCAGAAAAAGCACTACAAGGATCACCTGAAAACCCTCCTGAAGAAGAGCCCCTGGCTGCTGATCACCACACCTGGAGCTCCACCTGCCACTAGGGAATCACTCACCTTCAGGAGCAGGACACACAGAAGAGAATACAGTGGCGTGCACAGAGGCACCAACGTGCTGCAGGGCCTCCCCTCACCTGTGCTGTATACCCCTGCCCCTCATGTGGCAAGATTTGCGGATCACGCATTGGCCTGCACAGCCACATGGCTATGCATAGGCGTAACACACCCCAATAATCCCCCTCACAAATTAATTTGGAGCAACGTCATCATCGACATCGATGGACTGCCATAGGCAAGCAAGTAAGTGTCTGTCTGTCTGTCTGTCTGTGTGTGTGTGTGTGTGTGTGTGTGTGTACAGTACTTGTCAGTGGCCTCCATGGGGGGGTTTTGGATTCTGCTCTTCAGAGAGGCTGACAGCTTTCAGCTTGGCACACTGCAGCAACTGATGGGATTTAGATTCTCCCAGTTGCATTTTGTTTCCTCTCACCAGCAGGCCACCCTACATACAGGTGTGTTGTACACAACCAGTACTCCATCTGCTTCACCTCTGTGTCTCCATCAAAATATAAAGGTCCGCCCGCAATATAGCAGTACCTGAAGCCAGTGTTTGTGTAACCCAGGTTATTTTCTGTTGCCCAATTTACAGATGTTCCCTAAACGCCTCGCAAGCAGGCTATTGGTAGGCACGTCCTGGGCTACTGCGCATAACCAAGCCTCATTTTTACCCCCCCACACAGCTACCGGAGAGCACGCAATTCAGACAGGTGTGTGAAAAAAAGCGTCTCCGTTAGGTTTGAAAGTAGAATAAAGTGAAGTAAGAAACTCCTAAAGTAAGATTATAAAACGTGAAAGTTGAGTGGAGCTGGCAGTATTGCCAGGAAGAGAGAACTGCTAAGCCGTAGTTGGATGTTGAAAGAGAAGTTATCATCAGGACAAACTCCGTCGGGCGATTCTCTCCAATTAACGTGGATTATCCTGGTGAGTTAGCTACCTCAAATTAGCTGGTTAGCATTCACATTCGATGCAATAGAGTTGAATTGTGTGTCATTTCACTTTTATTATTTTACTTTGAGAAATATGGTAAAGCAAAACCAGTCAGGATTAGGGATGAGTTCGAATTTTCGAATTTTCGAATAGTCGTGCCAGTCTCGACATTCGATTTGCATGTCAGTCAGAAAAAAAAAAGAGGGTTTTTTTCGGTCTAGTCCCTAGTCAGGATAAAACATTTTTGTGTGATGTGAAGTAAATATGATGTTGTAATGAGCCGTTAGCCGCCCACCTCTGTCGGCTTAATTGCGGCCTAGAAGCTAAGTAAATGCAACATGCACGCAGCACGGTTAGTAAAGCACATAAGGCAATGTGTGTGTATTTGAATTGTGGTTAAAGCTGGTGTGTGTGTGCTGTAAGATATGTAAAAGGCCAGATATGTGTATTATTTGTGAAATGGAAATAACAAAATAGACAATTTAGTTCTGAAATGTTTATTATAGTTATTGTAATGGGTTTTTTGTCAATTTGAATATGATGGATAGTGAAACAGGAAAAATTCGGACTATATGATAACTGTTCAGGCTGTGTGCAGGCTGGTTTTTTTTTGAGGGAGGATTCTTTCTGTTGACAACGTGGAGCTGCTTCGTCTGCTGTACGGATTGTCATCGCTGTGGATGCCTTCACCTTGTCCAGACACTGACACTCGGATGTTGTGTCGTTCCAAGGGGGCGGTAGGAACCAAATCAAAGGAAACTTAACTAAGGAGGATTCAATTTATTTACACTTTTTTTTCCCCGAGATCTCAGATTATTTTTTTGTTGGGCCCAACTGATTGAAACTGCTGTTTTAACCCTTACATACTGTTCATATTGCATGCCTTCACAGTATGGTCCGGGTCAATTTTGACCCGGGCCAAGAATTCCCTCATAGTAAGTGTCTTTACCAAATTTTGAACTACAGATCTATTTAGAATGTATAAATAGCCTATCTGACATTAATAAATGGATGATTAATCCTTAATAAATGTTTCAGAGAGCAGGGAGAGTGTATTTTTTAGGTTTTACAACACTCGTTTTTGGAGAAAAACATATACTATCACACAATATCATGTCCTGTTTTACATAAGACATGAAAACATAACAGCCATAATGATTTAAATATATTTTATTGAAAAAGAAAATGGCATGAACATTCTGGAACTGTTGGAATTTATAATATAACCATTACAACCATTAAACGCTGTCCTCACTGCTATATCATAAAAAAAATCATAATTATCAATATTAATTCAACATTAATTAACACTTAACATAAAAAAATGCTTATTCCAAACTAGTCTCTGCATTCAAAGCAGTGGTAGGAAACTTTGCCTGTGTGGAACTTGCACATGTGTTTCCCACATTTGCAGCAGGTTGTCCCTGTTTTGCAGTCCTTTTTTGCAGGGCAGAAGTTGCATCTCCTTCCCTTCTGTCCCCTTGTGTTGGCTTCTTGTGTGACTTGTTGATCAGGGCCAGGCTCAGATCGCTGCACTGCCCTTACCAGTGCTGCTGAAGCTGCTGTGCGGGGAAGGTGGTGTCGCTTTTGCATGCAAGGAGTCACAAGGGCCTTTCCAAGCTCCTCCAAAAAGAACCTCCTCCAGTTTCTCTTGCTTGCCCTCCAGGTAGGGTTCAGCTCACTCCATATGACAAAGGCATTGTAGGTTGATATGTCAATGATATTGTGGAATATCACGAGTTCCCCCATGCCCCTTCAAAGACCAGCAGGTGTCTGTCTCTGCGGGAACCTGGGCAAATGTGGTGGGAACACAGACAGTTCTCGTGACAGTGTCAAGGTCCCCCTTGAACTCTGTCACCACTGTCCCATAAAAAATACACACAGACATGGCCTGTACAGTTTCAAGATTCCCTAAAACCACCATTTTCCTTGATTTGACCCACACTGGTGGATCTAAAATCCATCTCAATAGATACGGGTCAAATTTGACCCGGAACAGCCTCAGTGTACAAAAATTTGTAGCACCTGTACAAAAGTATACAATTTTAAAATATTTTCATTTGTGTATTTTGGGTCACTTTAGGAAAAGTCATCAAATTTCAGGCTAAAAGAATGACGTTTAGGGTATTTTTACTGCTGTCAAAACGGGTCAAATTTGACCCGAACAGGGTTAAAGATACTCAGGGTTGACTAACAACTTTAAAGGAACCTTCAAAATAAAGACTATTGAGAACTGATAACTGAACCAAACTGGTCAACCAGTGAACACATTTAATTTTGTGTGTAAATTTGTGTACATTTATTTGTCCTAATTTTGGTTTCATGGTATATTTGAGCTGGTAATTTTGAGTTGTAAAGCCAATTTGGGTTCTAATTAAAACCTTGAGTTAAACAAAAGGAAGTGTACCAGAGAAATGAAACAGAGGAAACTTTTATAGATATATATTTTTTTATTATCCTTTCTAAACCAGTGGTTGTGTGTGTTTTTGTGTGCTGGAAGTTTTACTGCTCTCATGTAGAGTTGCTACTGCCAATCTCCTTACCCAACCTAGTGAATTTAGTGAACCTGAGAACCAGATAAATTTGTAACCAAGCAGAACTGTATTATAGATATTTTGAAGAACCCCAGAGATTCCCCACCAAGAGGGAGGTTACAGGTCAAAAGAGTTACACTTGAATATGTCAGAAAGGAGCATCCGACCATCTCTGTTGTCCACTTTTTCAGTGACGGCCCATGCACACATTTCTCAGGGATGTGATTTTTCCGGATTAATCCGGATTTTCCGACCTGAAAATGTGACCCACGTGAATCATGCAGGTCCATTAAAAAAATTTGGGGGGGGTGAAATGGAGATAATTTGAGGCGGGGCCGGTTCTAGGCATGGGCACGGGGGGGCAATGCCCCTACCAAATGCTCCCCCTGCCCCACCAACACCAAGCGTCCCTGCCGGGCACGGTTCTGTTCTGCGCATTTTTAAACCAAAACAAATCACCCCTGTAGTGTATTGGCCGTAACTGTGTGCCGTAGTCCTGATTTCCGATTGGTTAGTGTGACTATAAAACTCGGAAACAACGAAACTTCACTGTCACATTCACAGTGTGTTTGTCACAGCCTGTCACACTTGAGAGATTAGCTTGTAGAGAAAAACTTGAGTACGCTTTTGGTAGTAAATGTAAATAATTTGATTTAATATTCATGATTAATTGCATGTGTATTTGTTATTATCGGTTTGTTATTGTTTGCTGTAGTGCTGCACTGCATTAGGAGCTTTGCTGTTGGTGGTTTTAGGTTAATGTTAACATTACTTGGCGAACGTTAGCTACCAAGCACACCGAAGCACAACTTGTCAGACAGTTGGTTATTTTCAACATCGTTCTTGTAGCTATCATTACCGGGTTAGGTAACGTTACAACGTTATTAAACTGAATAGATATCATGCACCGATTTTTGGTTCCTGAACCAAAACAAAGTAATGCTGTTGCGGCTGCTGCTACCTCGGCTCCGGGACCGCCGGCTCCCTCGCATCAAGCCCCCAGTTCAAGCAGCTCACCTTCCCCGCCCACCTCGCACTAACACCGGGCAGTTAGCGGTGCTGCTACTGACCCTACCATACCAACCAATATTAAATTAATTTCCTAAACGAATGTTTAGCCAAATGTCTCGTTTAAGCCAAGCTGGTATCGGTCACGGACGTGGCTGGAATACTCGACAAGACTAGACTCATGCTTCTGCTTCCACTGTTGCAAGTTTTCCGGCACGAATGACAGAGATAACGTTTTTACCAAGACGGGGTTTACTATTGGAAAGCAGCATTAGAAAAGGACAGGTGGTTCCAGAAGCATCTAGCCATTGCCATTTGAACGCTGCACAGAAATGGACAGAAGTGAAACAGAGTGGAAACTGGTGAGATATACTTGGTCTATTGGGACAAACACAGATAGAGCCACTACTATTAACATGACATCATCTACCAGAGACAACACTTAAAGGAGCCTCGCTCCAGTATAAAACCAACGTGACAAAGTGAATTATAATCCAGAGTCCCTAAGGGGTAACCCCCACAAATTCATAATAATGTGTTCATGTATATAGTTCGTAATTGTTCATAATTAGTTTATGCATGTTGCCTGTAGTAATAACATTTAAATAAGGAAAACACCCTGTAGACTGTAGTACAACATACTGTGATATCAATTAAAAGTTCCCCAAATCTGTGATTGCGCCCCCAATCAAAGCAGTCTAGAACCGGGCCTGATTTGAGGACATCTATAGGCTGAAGTGCGTCAAGATGTTTGTCAGCTCAGCTCGAGCTCAACAGGCCCAATTCCACACCTGCACCCCCAGTTGCGCTCGTGCATCAGTACATTCACTTCATCACTACATCACTTGACAAGAGGATCGCCGTTTCGCATCGGATAATTCAGGTATGTCAAGATTATTCCTTGTGATATGTCTAAAATACAGGTCTACTTTGACTTTGTTGTTGATGGATCAATCAGATGATCAGTTATTGATTGATTTTCACTTATCGCAGGGTCCCATGGCTTGCCATATTGCTTGTTATTTCACTGTTT
Organism: Hoplostethus atlanticus; assembly: GCA_034670405.1. Lineage (NCBI taxonomy): Eukaryota > Metazoa > Chordata > Actinopteri > Trachichthyiformes > Trachichthyidae > Hoplostethus > Hoplostethus atlanticus. The sequence goes on from JAXDDX010000009.1 coordinate 5,118,783, forward strand.
ATGTAGCTAAATTACTAGTGTTTGCGTATCTGCAAATTTAGCCTGCTAAATTAATAAACTAGCCAGAGGCCTGTCTCACGAAGCGAGTTTAGTGGGTTAGCGAGATAACTTTGAATTCCGGTATTTTTTATAACTTTGGGAATTCCGGTATTTTTAAACCTGGGCTCTGTGTACAAATTCGTCATTTATACCGCTAAATGGCTACAAAAAGTTTTGGAATTGCTCCGGTAGATCGCATCAGTCGGCAGCCGCGAAACGGGTTGCTATGGCTGCAACGTAATCTGTTAGGGCAAGTGGCCAATCAAAGTACGTCCAGTGAAAGTGCTTGTTTTTGCCACTGACAGGCTCATATTGTTATTCGTGTGTCTGACAACTGTTTGACAACATTACGGAAAGGATCGCTACAGAGATAGACCTTTTTTTTTAAACCAGAAACATGCATGAGGTTAACTCTTCTTGAGCCAGACTTCTGTTTCTGGTCTCATGAAGCCGGAATTAAAATTGACTATTCCTACATTGTAAAGATACCTTCCATTATTCTTGATTTCCAGCATACACAGACTCATGGCCAGGCTAGCACTGAACAGTCCTGAAATAAAAACTATTGATGAGGGGGTCAAGAATCGTTTTAAATGGAGCTGGTTGCAGGAGACTGTCCAAGTTGAAGGAAACACCTTTTCACTGAATTGCTTCAGCAAAATTAGGGAACCAGGCAAGGTTGCAAAGTATGCAACCACCCAATTAACTATGGCACAAGTGGGAAGATTGCACTCCGGAAACATATGGAGCATCCAAAACACATGAAAGCGTGGAAGATCCAACAACAGAACATGCGCATTGAGATCGCACCAGCAGATAATGTTATTGTTGCGGCTCCACACAACAACCCAGAGCAATTCCTCCTCTATGTAACCGTGTTGCACAGGATCAAGTAAGTCATCAAGTAGGCTACCCCTTTAAAATAATGGTTTTCACTAATAATGATAATCAGTAATGATAATAAATTTAGTACTTGGGGAAATTATTTAACGAGAATTCTCTTCCTCTGTCAATCACACCAGGGATTATTGAGTTGGCACAAGAGCTGGCTAAAGATCCGAAAACCCTTGCTGAACTCTCAATGGACAGGACATCTGCTTCATACAAGCTCACCCATGGTGTGAAGAAGACTATCCAAGACGAAGTACTAGAGGAAATAAGAAGTGTCCCCTTCTCCCTCAACATTGATGAGGCCACAAGCAAGACAAACAAAAGGGTATTAGGTGTGCTTGTTATCTACTGGTCCGAGAAACACGAGAGGATGGTTGTACAACACCTTGCAGCTCTGGAGCTCATATCTGTAACAGCGGAATCTCTCTTCAATGCACTGGATGGGCTTTTTGAAAGGATGACTCTCCCATGGCATAATCTGGTGTCCATTCTCATGGACTCATGTGCTGTGATGAGGAGCTCTAAAGATGACCTGGAGAAGAAGATCAGAGACATGAAAGACGGCCTCAGAGAAATTTGCAGCATATTTGGAATCCATTGCTCACGGCCAGAGTGCTATATCCCACACCGGTGGCTCTCAGTCTTGGATGTCAGTCTGGACACATTGCGCATGTGGGATGCATTGGTCATGTTTTACTATGCCTTCCTGAGCAATGAAGATAAGTACATACAAGGACACTGTCAATGCCATTCTACAAAAGCGGGGTGTACAGGAAGCAGGCAGGATCCGGATCAAGGAGTTGTGGAAGGAGTTGGGGAACGGGTCCAAGAACTTCACAAACGAGGGGAAGATGAGAAAGGTCAGGATTTGCAAGAAGGTGAGAAAAATGCCCTAAACATCAACGGTAGCTGTATGGGTGGGAGGAGTGGGCAAAGTTTTAAAATTCAAACAGGTACATTTACTTATTGGTTGTTAGATATTATTATTTATTTTCTCGTACTTACTACTACTGATAATAATAATAATAATAATAATAATAATAATAATGTATTCCGCCCAAACCTTTTCGGCTCAACTACTTTCACACCATTTAAGCTATCAACGCCGTTCAAACTTTGAAAAATTCAGCATAGTCTGGAATCAAGAAGTCTTATTCAAATTTTTGATTACGCTTGTACTTTTTCTGCAATTGAATTATATTTGCAATTTTTTGGCCCCATAGAAATGCATTATGCTTTGACAATATGTCTACAAGCCACTAGATGGAGTCAGGGACTGTTAAATGTGACCCTGGCTGTCTTTCACAATGTCCCCAGACCAGAGCCTCAGTTTGTGGTTTACAGATGGATGAATGAATAGAAAATACAAAGCTGGATATGGATATGTCTACATTTTGATTTGATGGAAGTATCCATACAAATAATTATTACAACTATACTTTTAATTAGGGCTGTCAAAATTAACGCGTTAATCCAGATTAATTAATTTGCATGATTAATTTGATTAAAAATTTTAACGCAATTAACACATGCGCAGCGCACAATGACTCAAAATCCCACAATTCCACTCACTGGCGCGGATTGGTGCTCCAACGCTATCTGGCGGCAGAACCAACTCGATAAAGATGGACGACTCTAAACAACATATTGGCCCTCTCGATGGGAAGTTTGAGTACAAAAAAACCCAAGACGGGACAATCCACCGACATAAAGTAGTTTGCACACTCTGCAGGAAGGAGTTTTCGTTTCACCGAAGCACTTCCAGCTTAAAGTACCACATCAACGCGAAGCATACATTAGTCGGGGATTCCTCTGCAAGTACTTCGGCGACGCCCGGCTTGCGCCAAACCACCCTTTATTTTGATATCTGGACACCATATATGTTCTATAGTTTAAATAAAACACATGTTAAGTGTATATATCGCCTTCTGTCATGAGTCTTTTTGCCCCCACAAAATGAAACACAATTAATAATGAATGGGTATTAATCGTGATTAATCTAAATTAATCCACAGCGGCCCTGTGATTAATCTGATTAAAAATTTTAATCGTTTGACAGCCCTACTTTTAATACTATGTGTAATAGTATGATTTCTATTACATTTTTCAATACTATTACTACAGCTGTAAATACTACCACTATTTCTGTTAATACTTCAACTACTAGCAGTCTCTCTCTCTCTCTCTCTCTCTCTCTCGCGCAAGCACACACATTTTCTTTAGAATAATAATAATAGAAAATGTAACCTTTTCTAGTTATTTTTTTAGAAAATGTAACCTTTTCTAGTTATTTTATCAAGATGCTTGTTAAATGTACATTGCTGTGATTGCTGCAGAGAGAAAATATTTTTCTATGTTTTGGCAGGTGCTATTTGAGGACAAGAAAACCCTCCTTGAGCTCCACTTCTATTCAGCAGTCCTTCCCATGCTGAAGCATTACGTCCTGCTTTTTCAGTCCAAGGACCCAAAGGTTCAAAAACTCCACGATGAGCAGGAGAGACTCGTCAGGGAGTTTTTATCCTGCTTCGTCAAGCCAGAAGTCCTGATTAACAGCAAGGGGAGGAATCTGTCTGGGCCAAAGATGAAGTTGCTCAACCTGAAATCGACAGAGGCCCATCTTGCAGCACCTTTTGTTGGCTCTGAGGCCTCATCCATCCTGGACCAACTAGGGAGGGAACACCCTGTGGTGAAGGCTTTCAAAACTAGGTATGGTATGGCTTTATTTAGGTAAACAATAAAAACATGTCATCACAAGATGTAGTCCACCCAGAGGATAGCATGTGAAAACGTAATTAAACACTTATTTCCAACATGGTCCTCGATGTTAGACAAGACAGAATTACATAAAAACACCATAACAATACACATTTCATTCATTAAAAAGAAAAAACACTAATATACACAATTCTTACATTAAAAGAAAGACAGTTCCTAAGCGACTAATCTTGGAGCAGGCTCCACATATGCAGTATGTCTTTACTTGTTTCTTAAACTGTACTCTATTTATAAAAGGTAATCCAAGCCTACACCAGCTGTGCAGGTGATCTTCAAGCAAAACTGCCTCTTGACAGTCCAACCCTGAGGACCCTGTCATGCTTGGACCCGGACACACGGGGAAGTCATCACATTCTTCCTCATCTCCAGAAGTTGCCGAACATGTTTCCAGCTGTGAAGCTTAATGAACTGGAGAGAGCTGGGTTTCAACATGAAATACACAAGTGTGTGTATAAGATGCTATTTACACAATTGTATCATGTAGCCTGTTTGTAAGGAATTATTTTATTGTCAAATATAATGAGCTTAACCTGTTGTTTCTCATCCTAGATATACAAGTGACATGGCTCTGCCTCAGATGACAGAGGAGACGAGTTGATTCATGGTGGAATATTGTAAGGAAGACCCAGAGGTACCCAGCACTCTGCAAGCTTGCACTGTCTGCACTATGCCCATTTCATGGTCCACAGGTGGAATCGGCGTTCAGTATAATGTCCAACATCCTGCAAGCCAAAGCTGTCAACTTAAGTGTGGAGACGTATGAGTCCTATCAAGTGGTCAAATACAACCTGAAGGCCATGCAGGTGTCGGCCATTCAGCACTACTCCCGGAAGACAAAGGAGAGTCCTGTTAATGTACGGCTGTGCAGAAATATCAAACTATCGATACAGGTACAGAGCGCTGCTCAGAGAAAAAGAAGAACTGAACAAATGGCCTTATCACTCTGAGAATCCAACGGCCGGCAAGAAAATGGGCAAAAATGCATTGTGGCAGCAGCTGTGAGTGCCAGACGCAAGTACCAGAAGAGGCGTGTGCAGGCTCTAATGAAGCTTGCTGCAAAGGCTAAAAAGGCATAACAAAATTGAGGCCTTCTTTTGACATAAAAAAGTTGCATGTTGCACATTTAAATCTTGAAGTTGGGTTTTTAAAACTGTAAAAAGAGAATTCTAAGTTCTGAGTAAATAAAAAAATATAAAAATAAATTATTATTATTTGTTTTTTTCAAATAAGTTCTTGTCATGGGTCATACTTTACCATCCATATGCTATTTACACAATTGTATCATGTAGCCTGTTTGTAAGGAATTATTTTATTGTCAAATATAATGAGCTTAACCTGTTGTTTCTCATCCTAGATATACAAGTGACATGGCTCTGCCTCAGATGACAGAGGAGACGAGTTGATTCATGGTGGAATATTGTAAGGAAGACCCAGAGGTACCCAGCACTCTGCAAGCTTGCACTGTCTGCACTATACCCATTTCATGGTCCACAGGTGGAATCGGCGTTCAGTATAATGTCCAACATCCTGCAAGCCAAAGCTGTCAACTTAAGTGTGGAGATGTATGAGTCCTATCAAGTGGTCAAATACAACCTGAAGGCCATGCAGGTGTCGGCCATTCAGCACTACTCCCGGAAGACAAAGGAGAGTCCTGTTAATGTACGGCTGTGCAGAAATATCAAACTATCGATACAGGTACAGAGCGCTGCTCAGAGAAAAAGAAGAACTGAACAAATGGCCTTATCACTCTGAGAATCCAACGGCCGGCAAGAAAATGGGCAAAAATGCATTGTGGCAGCAGCTGTGAGTGCCAGACGCAAGTACCAGAAGAGGCGTGTGCAGGCTCTAATGAAGCTTGCTGCAAAGGCTAAAAAGGCATAACAAAATTGAGGCCTTCTTTTGACATAAAAAAGTTGCATGTTGCACATTTAAATCTTGAAGTTGGGTTTTTAAAACTGTAAAAAGAGAATTCTAAGTTCTGAGTAAATAAAAAAATATAAAAATAAATTATTATTATTTTTTTTTTTCAAATAAGTTCTTGTCATGGGTCATACTTTACCATCCATATGCTATTTACACAATTGTATCATGTAGCCTGTTTGTAAGGAATTATTTTATTGTCAAATATAATGAGCTTAACCTGTTGTTTCTCATCCTAGATATACAAGTGACATGGCTCTGCCTCAGATGACAGAGGAGACGAGTTGATTCATGGTGGAATATTGTAAGGAAGACCCAGAGGTACCCAGCACTCTGCAAGCTTGCACTGTCTGCACTATGCCCATTTCATGGTCCACAGGTGGAATCGGCGTTCAGTATAATGTCCAACATCCTGCAAGCCAAAGCTGTCAACTTAAGTGTGGAGACGTATGAGTCCTATCAAGTGGTCAAATACAACCTGAAGGCCATGCAGGTGTCGGCCATTCAGCACTACTCCCGGAAGACAAAGGAGAGTCCTGTTAATGTACGGCTGTGCAGAAATATCAAACTATCGATACAGGTACAGAGCGCTGCTCAGAGAAAAAGAAGAACTGAACAAATGGCCTTATCACTCTGAGAATCCAACGGCCGGCAAGAAAATGGGCAAAAATGCATTGTGGCAGCAGCTGTGAGTGCCAGACGCAAGTACCAGAAGAGGCGTGTGCAGGCTCTAATGAAGCTTGCTGCAAAGGCTAAAAAGGCATAACAAAATTGAGGCCTTCTTTTGACATAAAAAAGTTGCATGTTGCACATTTAAATCTTGAAGTTGGGTTTTTAAAACTGTAAAAAGAGAATTCTAAGTTCTGAGTAAATAAAAAAATATAAAAATAAATTATTATTATTTTTTTTTTTTCAAATAAGTTCTTGTCATGGGTCATACTTTACCATCCATATGCTATAGTAGAACCACCACCAGTTTGATCCTACCTGTTTTTAAGGACAGATTCTGGATCAGCACTATGGAGCAAAGATTTCTGGAAAAGGTAGTGTGTGTGTGTGTGTGTGTGTGCGTGCACGTGTCAGCCGTGCTCTGTATATTTTCCTGCTTTTTTTGTCCTTTGCCAATCACATGCCTGATTTCTACCTCTTTAATACTGAGCTCTTCAACAGAGGGTTTGTGGCTGGGACATGGAACTTTTTTGAAGCCAGTCATGGGAAAGGGTCATACTTGAAAAGGATGAATGTCACTGCAGGGTGAAATGTATGCATTGGCTAGGCCCCAACCGGTTCTTCTGGCTCCTCAGGGACGATATCCTGTGGTACCCCTACGAGGATTTGCTAACTCTCATTCCTGCCCCTCAAAACGTCACATCGCGCCATGTTGAGATTGACAAAGAGATGTGGTCAAAACTCATCAAATATGAAAAATTAATTCATCAAAACATACCTATGCTACCGTGTAGTAAATGTTAGGGAGGAAATGTCTAGGACAGAGTTCTTCAAATCCGGGCCTCGGTGTCCAGAGTGCTGCTGGTTTTCTCTCCTACCAGGAAGTTAATTGCATTCACCTGGCATCCCAAGTCTTATTCAATCCCTGATTAGACAGCTAGAATGGAAACTAACTGGCAGAATAGAAAACCAGCAGTACTCTGGACCCCGAGGCCCGGATTTGAGGACCACTGGTCTAGGAGAATGTCATCGTCAAATGTTTTTTGGATGGAATATTTTATGGAGTTGTGTACCTTGTGTGTACCTTTTTTAAATAATAATGTTACACCATCTGAATTTAATTGAATCAAGTATTAAAGTGTGTGTGCGTGTGCGCGCGGTAGTTGCCAGATCCTAGGAGATGATTTGCGACAGGACTTCCCAGAACACCAAAACCACGACAGGAACAGCGCTGATCCTAGGCTACACTATCAGCACACCACTGGCCCACTCTCTCCTTTTCTTCTGCCCCTGCACTAAGTGTGGGTTTATAACAAAATCAGAAATAGGACTTGGGAATGTGATGGTGGCAATATATTCCATATTTCAGCATACTCCAAAGCCTGCGGGCAGATCATGTTGCTCCTTTGAGTCCAATTATAGACTGTGTTGTGTGAGCAGGCCGGCTCTGTCACAGATCTAACCAGCACTAGCCAACTCACAGACACACACAACATATATACATCTAATACAAATGGGTGCACAAATACACAAAATGGGCAGTTTGTTCAAATGTAACAAGTGGCATGCTGTGCTGGTAAATTGTTTGCCCTCTCATATGAATAATTATAAGGAGAATATATTTCACTAGAAAAGGTTACATTTTCTGAAGAAAATTTGTGTGCTTGCTTTAGCTTAAAAGTTTTTAAAAAGTCAATTTAGTTAAGATTCTGTCAAGAAACCGTAGTAGTAGAAGCAGTAAAAGCAGAAGTAATAGCAGCAGCAGTAGTAGTAGTAACTGAAGTAGTAGTAGTATAAGCACAAGCAGTAAGTGGTCAAATGTAGTAGTAACAGCAAAAATAGTAGTAGCAGAATTAGTAATAGTTGAAGTATTAGCAGAAGTAGTGGTTTGTGTTTTCTAGTCATCAGCCACAAACTGAGTCTCTGGTCTGTGGACATTGTCAAAGACCAAACCTGAGTAGCCTGTAATGAGAACCATGTTTTTGGACAAGGATGGCATTGACAAACCCGTTAGCTTCATGCATGTAGAGATGGAACGGATGGGTGTAGTCTGGTAACCCAAGTGTAGTGTAGCTGATAGCAATGCCTGTTTGAGCTGTACGTATGCGTCATGCATTTCAGGAGACCACACTGTCATAGGGGGCATCTGCCATGGTCGAAGCGTGTAGGATGACGTCCATTGTTCTGTAGTCATAGATCCAATGTCTACAGTAGTTGATCATTCCCAGAAAAGACAGCATCTCAGTCTTGTTGCAGGGAGGGGTGGCTGTACAAATAGCCTTGACTCGGTGTAAGCAACAGTGGGAAGATAAAACTGCAACTTCGCCAGGGAGGCTTTGGCCGAATCCCAATTCTCATTTTCACCCCTACTGTTTGGATGTTAAATGATGAGACGGAGTCATTGATGCAGTTGACGATTCATGTTAAGCAAAACAGAACTGACATCCGGGTATGCAGCAGTCACAGTCATACACAGTAGCTAGTGCAGTACTAGACTAATTCCAATAGATGGCAGTAGTGTGCCATCTAAGACCCGTAACATCTTCCCTTTCTGAACTAAGAGGAGTTTCATTTGGTATTATAACTAAGCCATAGTGTAACCATTAACTACTGGACCAACTCAAGTAATACAACTGACTTTCAACAAAATTACAGATCTTGTCAGCATACAATCATTCTTTTTTTTTTTTTTTTTTTTTTTTTTTTTTTTTTTTTTTAAAACAGTACAAGTAAAGCAAACCTAGTCCTTTGTAGAAGATAACTACAGATTAAGCCTGTCAGGAGGTCGGGACAGCCGTCCACAGCGTGACAGGGTAGGGGGCCTTGCCGGAGTGGATGTAGGAGCATGAGCAGGCAAGTTGTTGGAATGTCTGAGTGGGGTGTTGTAGGGTGAGGCAGTGCACGCCCTGTGACCACCCAGCTCTTCGCCCAGTGCCTCCGGTCCCCCATGGCACGTGGGGGGTCGGTCCATCGGCATGCTTTCCACATAAATTTCAGAGTTCTGTGGCGGTGTTGGCTCCGCCACACGCAGGTCGACTCTGTTTCGGCGGTATAGAGATCCCTCCACTTCTACCAAGTAAGACCGTGGGGCAACCTTCTGTACACAGCGCCCACGTCTCCAGATGCCTGTCCGGTCACCTGGTAGCGGCTTCATCCGCACTGCTTCGCCTACCGTGAGCTCGGGTAAATCCCTTGCTGAGTTGTCGTAGATTACTTTGGAAACCTGCCTCCTGTGACGCAGCTTGTCCAATACACCTGTCACCACACATGGCTCCAGGAGCCTGTTGGCCACAGGCAGTGCTGTCTTCAGACGCCTCGACATCAGGCGCTGTGCTGGACTGCTGTCCATGCCCTCCGTTGGCGTGTTGCGCCACTGTAGGATTGCCTTCCAAGCGTCATTGCCCTCACGAAGAGCTTTCTTGCATAAGTTCTTTGCAATTTTGACTGCAGCTTCAGCCTTGCCATTGGCTTTGGGATGACGTGGTGAGGAGGTGACGTGCTCGAACTCCCACTCCGCTGCGAACCGCTGGAATTGGTGACATGAGAACTGGGGACCGTTGTCAGAGATGACCCGGTCAGGCTGACCGTAGCGAGCAAACTGAGCTTTGCAACGCTTGATTGTAGTCTCAGCTGAGAGGTCTGGAAGGAGGTCGATCTCCCAGAAGTCTGAATAATGATCGACTAACAGGAGAGAGTCTTTGCCACCATGCTGGAAAAGGTCTAAGCTTACAATCTGCCAGGGGCGTGTCGGCAGCTCGTGGGACATCATTGTCTCCTTCCGCTGCTCAATAGCATATTCGTTACAGACCGTGCATTTGCCTACAAAGTCTTTGATGTCAGTCTGCATCCCTGGCCAGTACAGTGTGTCACGCGCTTGCCTGTAGCAGGCCTCACCCCCTATGTGGCTTGAGTGCACCCTTGCTAACATCTCGGGGCGCAGTGATCTGGGGATGACAACTTTGTCGCCTTTGAATAGCACTCCATTCTGAACACTGAGCTCCTCCTTGAATGCCCAATATTCTCTCACCTCTAGAGGAGTTTCATCTTTGAGGTCAGGCCAGCCCCTTAGAGTCACTGATTTCACAGCCTGGAGCTGCTCATCTTTGTCTGTGTGCTGTCGAATCTGTATGAGTCGCCGGTCTGTGACATTGAGATAGTCAGCCTGGTTGATGTGCTCCACATCCAACTGCTCTGTACTCAAGCTGCAGACAGTTTGCCCGTCGTTCACGGAGCTTGTGTGTGTGTCTGTCACAGTGGCCCTGCTAAGCGTGTCACTCTCATACATCTCTGGCCCTGGCTTATACACTACCTTGAGATTGTAGCTCTGTAAGGCCAGCAGCATGCTCTGCAGACGCTTCGGGGCATTCAGAAGGGGCTTGCTAAATATAGCGATGAGGGGCTTGTGATCAGTCTCTGCGGTAATGTTGTCGCGTCCGTACAGGTAATGATGAAAACGTTGGCATGCGAACACAATGCTGAGGCATTCCTTCTCTATTTGCGCGTAATTTTGCTCTGTTGGTGTGAGTGCCCTCGAAGCGAATGCGACAGGCTGGCCCTCCTGCATCAGGCAAGAGCCCAAGCCATGCTGGCTCGAATCACTCTGCACTGTGACTGCTTTCGTCACGTCATAGTAACGCAGCACGGGTGTTGTAGTCACCAGCTGTTTTACTTCCTTCACTGCTGAGTCGTGTTTTGGAAGCCAGTGCCAAACTGTGTCCTTGTCCATGAGCCTCCTCAGCGGCTCACACACCTCTGAAAGCCGCGGCAGGAACTTGGCCAGGTAGGTGACAAATCCAACAAACCGCTGCACAGCCTTCACATCGGATGGGGGCGGCATGTCTGTGACCGCTTTCACTTTCTCTGGATCAGCTTTCAAGCCCATGGAGGACAGGATGTGCCCATGAAAACGAACCTCTGGCACTTTGAATTGGAGCTTTTTTATGCCAAGCCGTAGCTTGACCTGTCTACATCTGTCCATGAGGGCCAGTAGCTTGGCATCGTGGTCGCGGTCTGCCTCATCTGTTTTGCCACAGCCCACAATGAGTATGTCGTCCGCTATGGGTTCCACCCCATTGAGTCCTGCCAGCAGCTCATGCTGTTTCCGTTGGTATACCTCCGGAGCCACTGAGACACCGAAGGGGAGCTTCAACCACCGTTTCCGGCCCCAGGGTGTCCAAAAAGTGGTCAAGTAGCTGCTGGGCTCGTCCAGCTTGCACTGCAGGAAGGCATCTCTGGCATCCACCAGAGTGAAGACTCTAGCCTTGGGGAGCTTGTAGAGTATATCCTCTAGTGTGGGCATGATGTAATGTGACCGCCTCAGAGCCTGGTTGAGGTGTTTCGGATCAATGCATATCCGCAGCTTGTCTGGTTTCCTGACGATAACCATATTACTGATCCAGTCCGTTGGCTCTGACTGGGGTGATGTGGCCCTCCGCTTCGTATTTGTCGAGCTGAACCTTCACTGCCTCCTTCATGGCGACTGGGACGTTGCGGGGTGCACACTGGACCGGCTGAATTGCTGCATCTAACTCAAAGTGCACCTTGCCTGGTATGGATTCAACCGGTGCAGTGAAAACATCCTGGTATTTGTCAATGAGTGTCTCTTTACTCAGGGGCCCAGCCTGGATATTTTCAACAGTGTTGAGGTCTGCCGGGATGGTAAAATGAATAAGCCCGAGGCGCTCACATGTGGACCCTGAGAGCAATGGCTGTTGACTTGTTTCGACTACTTCAAATTCTAGGTTGTGTCTGCAGCCGCGCACAACACACTCCGTCACAAACAAACCCATGGAGGTCATCAACTGGCCTGAGTAGAGCTTAAGTTTGGTGCTACTTGGCATGAGTTTGTCTCTGGGTGCAATTCGCATCTTGTCTTTACGGCTCATGATGTCACACGTGGCCCCTGAATCGAGCTGGCATCGCTGTTTGTTATTCTTCAGTTGGAGGGTGACGAACCACTTTCTTCCTTTAGCTCCTACAGCCCCAATGCTTTCGTTTGAATAAACATCATTTTTAGTGCAATCGCTTTCCTGGTCTGGGATTGAATATTCCATGGAGTGAACCCGTGCCTCCATTCTCTTGGTTTTGATGCACACCCTCGCAAAATGGTTAGCTGTGCCACAGGCTTTACACGCTTTCCCATACGCTGGACATTGCTCTTTTCCCCGCCCATGTGAAATACCACAGTATCTGCATGTAGAGGGGCTATCTGTAGCAGAAGTATATTGTCGCTGTTGCTTTACTGTGACAGGAGGGAATTTTTTGAATGGCTGCCTGAATGTAGCATTGACACTGTCTGTATGTGGCCTCTCTTGCTCCATGGACCTCAGCCTCATGTCCGTCAGCTCTGCAGCACGGCATGTCTCCACTGCTGCAACCAGTGTCAAATCTTTTTCTCTCAACAAACGTCTGCGTGTGCCCTCATTGGCTATGCCAAGTACTATTTTGTCCCTTATCAATCCATCTCTTAGCGCCCCATATTCGCATGTGGCCTTTTCCCTCAAACGAGTGACAAAACTATCGATAGACTCACCGTCTTCCTGTTTGCAACAGCCAAAAACATATCGTTCATAAATCACATTCTTAGCGGGTTTGAAATAGCCCTCTAGCGCGTCCAGAATTGCAGTCACGTTTTCTTGCTGAGCGTCAGTTAAATCCAGATTATACTTGTACACATGTCGGCATTCAGGACCCATTATACTCCTCAGAGTAGCTGCTCGGACCGCCGCTGATTTCCCCTGCAGTCCCGTTGCTAAACTGTAATCTTCAAATTCTGCCCTGAAGATGTCCCAGTTTGCACTCCAGTCTCCACTGAGCTTCATTGAAGCGGGAGGGGGGATAATGTTCGTAGCCATGATTAGGCGCTACCACTACGCTAATACACTGAAACTGGCAAGCTAACTGTAACGTCACTTCGAACTAAGAAGGCGAACGTTGCGTCATTCACTCACGGTCACATTTGTGTCGATACTCGGTACATTAGGCGTAATCTCGTGGAGTTCTTGAACAGCTAGGCCACTTCTGACACCATGTTTGGATGTTAAATGATGAGACGGAGTCATTGATGCAGTTGACGATTCATGTTAAGCAAAACAGAACTGACATCCGGGTATGCAGCAGTCACAGTCATACACAGTAGCTAGTGCAGTACTAGACTAATTCCAATAGATGGCAGTAGTGTGCCATCTAAGACCCGTAACACCTACGGCTTCGGCTTGGCCCTTCGGCTTGGCCCTCAGAACAGAGTCACAAGGGGTAGTGGTAGAAATCTCTCCCTAAGAAATGGGACAACCCTTCAAGACCCTGATACGTCATCGATGACGTTTACTACAGACGGGACGAGTTTGTTATCGGAGATTACTATGGCAATAATGGTATTATCACAGTGACATTTGCCGTTCATCTGATGGAGATAGAAAAGCATGGACGCTCGCGAATCGTTCACAATTTATACGTTTCACGCTACTAATCGATCAAACAAGTCATCAAATAAAAAAGACCACTGCTTCATTACCAGACCACTTCTTGACAGAATAGCGTTAGCGGTGCTCTGTAGGCTAGCAAGCCGTGCTCCTAACGTTACCCTGCCAGTCTGCACTGATATTAGAGGAGCCGTAACAAGTGCAGCAACTTAGTTATACTTCGGCGAACTTTAGTTATATTTCGGCGTCATATGCCATCAAAGGGGGGAAATGCGACATGGAAATATGTCAAAATGCGGGACTGTCATGCACAAATCAGCCTAAAAACAATGTTGTAACTAGCGAGGTAGACATCGGCATACTAGCGATTTTTTGTTCTGCTTGTTATAAAGAAAAGGTCTATAATACATTGAAACGACATTAAACTAAGATAATACCACGGTTAGAATATTTTTAAAATCTTTATTAATGAAGAAAATACTACATTTGTGGTTCACTTTGGATGGTAGTGTAGCATTCGCCATGATCTTCCAGTTGATTCGCAGGTCATTCTGGGAGATTTCTCATAGCCCTCGGTTTGTAGTGTGCCCCTGAAAAATCTTCGTTTGGATGGCCATGTAGCCCTAGCACTTCGCCCTACCCCTCGATCACAAGAGAATTGGGACACCCCTACCCCTTCACGTGAACGCGCAAAACGGAGGGGAAGGGCTAAGGGGTAGGGCCAAGGGGTGAATTGGGATTCGGCCTAACTGGGCTGTGTCGCTGACATCACAGCTCTCATCCAGAGCTAAGGAGAAAGAGTCAAAATTGTCCATTTTGTTTTTCAGCTGAAGCTCAAGATTTCCCGCAATGTCCTCGATCCTTCTCGTTACGGTCCGCCTGGAGAGGGGCACATTCTCAAATGCTTGTTTTTTCTCAGGGCATATTAGCGCTGCAGAGTCCACCAAACACTCTTTGATAAACTCCCCGTCAGAGAATGGCTTACTGTTTTTAGCGATTTTGTGGGATATCACAAAGCTGGTTTTGACTGCTTCATTCCTGGATGTGTGAAGCTTGGTAAAAAGACGTTGTTGATTTTGCAGTGTAGCTAGCAAAGCTTCAGATGTCCGTTCCCGCTCTGCATCAGTCAGGTTCTTGTATTTCTCTGCGTGTTTAGTCGCGTAATGGCGATTCAAATTGTAATCCTTAAACACAGCGACCTGTTCTCCACAAACTAAGCACACGGCTTTACCGTTGACTTCAGTAAATAAATATTTAGAAGTCCATGTTTTGTTAAAAACTCTACATTCTGTATCAATCTTTCTTTTTTTACCGTGAGCTGACATTTTGGGGGCTAACAGCCCTAGCTAACAGCTAACTCACATCTCGTAAACGTCTGTTCGCCAAAACGGCCAAAACACAGTGAAGCCGCATCAGCCGCATACGCTGGCAGGCACGCTCGCAAGCACGCCCACACGCACGGACGTACGTAAATTAAGAAAATAGCAGACGCCTTCAAAATAAAAGCAGTGCTCAGTTGTATTGCGTGCATGATGTACACTTTTTTTATGTTTGATTCCTAATTTACCATTGATCTCTCGCGGGCCGGTCAGGGACAGCCAAAGGGCCGGATGTGGCCCGTGGGCCGTACAATGCCCAGGTCTGCTCTAGGCCCATCTCCGCCCACGCCTCCCTCATGTACGTCAGCAGGTTCTTTGCTGGACATTTCCCTCAGGTGGTGAAGAAGAGCTTGTTTCTGGGAGCTCTGTTGGACCTGAGCTCCAGCCAGGTCTTGAACCACGTGTACTCCTCGGCGTCGATATATATTTGGGCCGGCCCGAACTCTCTGTTGGTCTGAAGGTATGGTGTTCAATGCAGAGCTCACTAGTCTGGGGTAGGCCAGCCCAAGCTTTGGCTTCACCTGGGGCAACCAGCTCTCGCGTCGTCTCTGGTGTATTCCAGTCAGTTTATTATAGTTGAATCATTTGAAGATGTCATAAATAGAAAAACAAAACAATCCGGGCAGGGCTGAAGGGCATAGCAGTCAATCAAAATTGCTAGGCCTTTGTCTACCTCAAAGTGAGCACCATGTGCGTGGCTCACCATGGCCTTACAAAAGAGGAAGAGGCGGAGCCCCAGTTCAAACCTCCCTCTTATACTCAGTCCAATCACATGATCACACAATGAGACTCTGCTACCATCCTTGGCCAGCATTGAAGGAAGAGAGAAAGATGTGTGCCTAACACTATTCCTACTGACTAATACAATCAAAACACCCATTCAATCCCACGGCAGATTCAAAGCTATAGAACATAGGTGTGGTATATCTGGTTTGTATCACATTCATAGAATATTGATCTTAAAATATGTTGATGTTTAAATATTTTACATTTTTTCTATTGTAACTTCCCAATTGTAATCTCACTGGCACTGACCCCTCCCCTTCAGATAATAGGTTCAAGGAAGGAATCAGGTTATCATAATTTATATGGACTATCTACCTCATTCTGATTATAAGCCTCTTTCTGACTCCCCAAATGTCCACAACTGTCATTGATATCAAAACCACAATTCCATCACTCTTATTGACATTAGATGAGGTCTACATTTCAATGTGTTACTCTCCTATTGGTTGCTATGTGAACATTTTAAAAAGGGCACCATAACAGTGCAGCCCAAACTACCATTACCACTACCAAGAAGAACTATATTCTTCTTTTTAAATCTCATGTAAAGCACTTTGAATTAGCTCTGTGTATATACAAATAAACTTGATTGATTGATTCATCCATCAACATCTAGGCCTACTCCCATAATACAGCTGAACTACTATTCACACATCAACACCTAGGTCTACTCCTGTAATACAGCAGTTATTAGGCTTGTTTGATAGAATACAATGTTGGCATTAAGGCAATCAAACAAACAAGACATTGAACACCACATTCACAAAAAAAGTTTTTAAATTTCACCTTATTTCTCAGGAAAAAATTGCTAAACAGCAAGGGGTCCATAAACTGAGACTAGAAAAGAACTCACTGAAACAGGTTATTGGTAAAATACCTCTGGTTGGCTGTGATGAGGCGTCAGACTCCTGGTCATCCTCTGTAGGGGTCCTCTTAGCGGTTCTTGACTTAACTGTAGGCAGAACAGATTCACACTAGAATCAAACAAAAGCTCCTTCAGGGGCACTGACAAGAGAAAAGCCAACCAGTCCCATGCACTATGAGAATGCTCTGGACATTAGAGAAAAGAACTCACTGAAACAAATTATTGGTAAAATACCTCTGGTTGGCTGTGATGAGGCGTCAGACTCATCCTCCTCCAACTGGATCTTTTTTACTGGTCTTGACCCTCCTAGAAAAACACAGAGATGCACTGGTAGATAAGCTCTCTTGAAGCACTGAACACACTAAATTGTCATATCCATGTACTATCAGAACACAAGCTATGTTAACATTAAAGAATGACCTTTGTTTTTAACTATGTAGCAGGGGTGATACATAAGGATAATGCCTGACAAGCTGTGCATTAACGAATCTGCGGAGTCCTTTAAATTTGGTTAATGTACAGCGTGAATGTACAGAGAGGCGAACAAGGTTGAAAAACTACAAATAGAAAAGACCTAGGATGTAGAGGATGTACCTGATCAGTTAGAGAATGTAGAGGATGGAGCAGGCATCGCTTCCTTCACAGTCATCACATCTTCATCTTCACTTCCAGACTGACAGCTGACTTCAGGTATTTCCTCTGAATAAACAAAGCAAAAAAATGTTGTGAACTAGCACGACAAACTAATGTTTACATGACATTTCAACTATTTAACAAATTAAAATGATAAAAATGGTGTGTGTAAGGTGAGGTTTTACCCTCTGGATTAAGGTTGATGTCGTCCAGATTCATGCCTTTAAATTCAGACATCTTTCCTCTAAAGGGCCATCAGCACCTTGCTTATTTTTGCAAGTTGTAATGTTCCTTCGGGCAGCCGGTAGTATTGTCGATGGACTCTGATGTCGTGACCGAGAAATTCTGCTAAGTCATCCATCTCATTATCTCTTAGGTTAAGGACTTTTGACATTGTTGCCAAGTGTTTCCTTAGTTTCGTTGATGACAGCGTTTCAGGATGTTTTGCCCCACATTCAAATGCAATCGCACGGATGGCATCGGATCCTCTGAGGTGACTTTCTGCCTCTGGTCTCCCAAACAAAAACGGATTTTCATCCGGCACACCACGTTTTCGACGATTATTCACCAGCATCTCTATGGATGACACCATGTCTGGGGTGAGTAAGATCGGGACCTTTCTACCCCGCTTTCCTCTGATTTCCACATGCTCAAAGTGCTTGCAGAGCTTCTTTTCCAAGTCGTTCAAGGCAAGTTCAACATCTGGATGACTGTCAAAGGTGTTTCTCAACAGGAAATCATTAAGGGACATCTTTGACACTTCTCCCTCTCTCCTACGATTGAACACAATAACTTCACAGAGTGTTACTTTAGCAAGATTTGTCTAGTTCTTATTTGGTGCAATTTCAAGATTGGATTGATACTCAGCCCTTCGTGCATCAATATGCATGTGCATGCGCCTCACATCTTCTGTGAAGGGGAGAAGGGAGGTATCCCATTTTGACTCTCTTAGGTTCCTGAGTGCGTGGGCGGAAAACCACTCTTCCCATTTCTTTTCTTTAAGTTGTCTGAACGTCAGCACATTTGCGAGGGTTTTCTTGTTCTCAGACATCCTTGCATCAAACACAGCAATATCTGCTATTTTGGTTAGACTATGGCCTAGTTTCAGTGCCAAGGATGGTATTTTGAAGCTGCTGGTATCCTCATCGAAGCCAGACACCATCTTGACAGCTTCCAAAACGTGGTTGAAGTTAGCTGGCAGAAAGAAGTCATCTGTTGTTTTCAGCTTGCCAAGGGTCCTTGCTTGCTGGACTAATCTACCTGTTCCTCGCATCTTCTGTCTGATGTATTTGTGTTTGGTTTTGTCTGTCCCATGCTTATTGTAGAAGTGTTCTCCTAATTTCATGATGTATTTTTCTTTCCGAATTATGTCTGTTATGTTGTCTTGATGCATGCCATTTATTAGGTCCCAGAGTTTTCTATTCACCTCATCTGGTACAGGCTGTCCACAGGCACAAAGCGACTGCACTCTAGTTCTGCCTGGCTTTAAGGCATTGCATTTCCCTGCCAGTTTGCATATTTTCATGTGCCGCCATATTATCTTCCTTTTGAGCAACGCCTCACAGTAAATACAGTGCATATAGTCTTTTACTTTCACTTGTTCACTGGTTTGGTGAGAGGGAATCATCACCCCTTTTCCTTCCTTCAGGACTTCATAATTATGGAGACGATTGCCTTTGCCTTGCCATTTTGGCGTATGGTCGAAAACAATACAAACAATAGTGCCTCTTACTATACACTCTGCCGCCGCCTTTTTTTTTTTTTTTTTCAGCTTCATGATTGTCACATCTTTGTCACTGGAGGATTCTGATGATTCAATATCTGCCATGGAACTAGAAGAGGAACATGTCTTCTGTCTGAGTTTACCAGGCTTGACACCAACTTTCTTTGCTCTGATAACTTCAGAATCATTCAATGTCTTTCTTACAGCTTTGCACAGTTTGACTTCTTCCTCTGAATTTGCATCTTCTGATTGTTCTGATTCTGCAGCAGAATCAGGAACATACTCATCCTCAGTTATTTCAATGCTTAACATTGATTCATCTGAGGACATCCCAAGCATTTGTTTGGTAAGCTAGAATGCAAATTAATCACTCGATACAGCCCATATATTTCCATAACCAATAGAGAGAGCCATAGTTTATAGTTTGTGTTGGGATGCCTCGCTCTCGGAATATCTCTCCTCCACTTATCGGGGTTTGTCTACTTAAAATGTTTTTTTCCCAGTCAGTGTTGAGATTACAATGAAGCGACAATCAGTTTTAAGGGTGGGGGGAAAATTGATTCTTAGATGCATCGCGATTCTCTCTTGAACGATTATGGCTCGATGCAGAAAACTCAATTCTTGACATTATGATCGCCTAACAATGTTGTAAGACCGGGCTGTTGCCCCTGAACGCAACGTAACAGACGTAATGTGCGTCGTGTTATTAACCAATCAGATGGTGACGTAACGGACACGTGCGTCATGTTTACGTTCTAAGCTAGGCTGAGAGGATGGCTGTGTAAGCAACAGAAGATGGAAACAATCTATTAAAAATCTATTATATATATAATATATATAAAATTGGTAGGCCTATTTTGCAATGAATTGAACCAGTAAAACTTAAATAGAAAGAATAAAGAAGATTATTAGGACTACTGTTGAATGAGTCCATGTCAGCCAATGTCCCCCATTTTAATTTTTGTCATCACAACTGATTTCAAAATAGGCCTTGGTTTGTCCGCAAACTCACAAAGACGAAGTCAGTTCTCTCCAGTGGTGGAACATCTGGATCCACAGTGTCAGAGGAACACTGGTCCATTTCCTGAAAGAGCAACCAAAATCCCACTCTTAAATACAATTCTTGCTGACAGAACAATCAATTTCTACATTGTGTGCACTCTGTGAGCCAGAATACAATGGAAAGGGAAAGTTTGAGAACTCCCAGCTAATTTGTTGATCACTGAGACAAAAGGTGATAATAGGTCACTAAAACATCACATACTATTCTTCTTGGTCGGGGGGGGGGATAAAATAAAAATAAAATGAAAAATAAATAAAGCTAGAATGGCAACGAAACACGTCCTCACGCGCGTGTGCTACAAAAGTGGATGCATGTCGGTGGATAATAACACTCATAAACGTCAAACTGCTGGCTTGCCACTGCCAGCCCTTTGCAAGAATATCAGTTCTGAGGAGGTCAGTGTTGTTTTCGTATCGTGCTGAATATTGTTTCACCGAGCATATTGTTTGGTAAGACGCTGCGCTTGACTAGGTAAAGTTAAGATAAATTGAGATCGGGAGAAATAGAGAGACGCACACAGACAATGTACGCGTGTGAGCATGTGCTGCAGCCAAGAAGACAACCAAGAAGAAACTTTCATCTAACGTTACTAGGCTACTTTTCTGAAGCTATAGAGCTTAATAGTGAGGTTCCGGAAGTGAAAAGCCCATTCAAAGCCCAAGGTAGACTTACTACGAGCTATGAGATTGTGAAACGATGGTATATGCTCCTGTAGAAGCCACAAGTCCGTATGATATCAACCATGTTTTAAGAAAAACATGTTTCATTCGCGATGTCATGGAGTACTACACTACCCACACTCCTAAAGTGTAACAGCGACGTCTCTGATTGGTGGAGCTCGCTCGTTACCATGGAAATGTTAACCGCACCAGCGAACGCCATGTCGGCTACTGAGTTACTGCTATCACTGAACTCTAAGATCGTTTACGTTACGTTTACCACAGAGCAACCATGATTTCCCTTTCTGACATGATGCGTTTGTTTACAGATGAGCACAAGAGTGTCTAAAGGGGTGAAAATCACTACAAGTCAGGCCACGTACTGGAGTGCAGTGTTGGGCCAGCTTGTGGGTTCTGTCAGGGCCAATATGAAAGACAAGACATACAGTGTTGTGGTGAGATTTGCAGACTGGCTAGTTAGGTAGGTAATATTAGCATTGATGGACACCCGAGCGGTGATTGCAGTCAGGAACGAAGAACTGTACCATGTCGATGACAACACTATATTCAACAATCCTTAGCTTCAACATGGTAAAGAATTAAGCCATCAGAATGCACCACTGGCCACCAAATTGACCTCTCCCGGACCCCCCTAGCTGGTTACTTTTTCCATTTAGATGGCTAATCCATGACCAAATTGAGAACCCTGCTCATTACTAACATGTGTAAGCATGTGACCATGTAGCTGCAGAGTCCTCTCTCTCTCCTCGCTGATCAGCTCCATTTTAGCCGTTTCATAGCAGGCCTCACAAGTGTCATGGTGGCTTTGTAATTTCTTCAGACGAAGCATGTGACGATTGTTTTGCCTGTTAGACACAATTGCCCATACAATTAAAAATGTTCGATTCCTTTTCAGGAATTGATCAAAAGACGCAGTCACCAACACTCAGAAGCCAACATCATATCACTTTTAGTTTTGGAAGTTTTAGTGTGTTCAACATTTTTGGAACCAGTAAGGTTTTAAGAAGAACACATTATTTTTTAAGGTGTATTTTCTCTAATTGGAAGAGATATATCCTACCTTGTTCCCCAATTCAGGAGCAGATGTATTCATGACGACCTCACCAGCTGCAAAGAAACAGCATTGTTAAAAAGAAGACCAGAACAGAAAAAAGGTTGTCAAGTGTTGGTCCTTTTTTTGCTTTACTCAGTTGTAAATGCAGTTGTGATCAGATATTACAGAAAGACTGTGCTGCTTATTACTGTTCATAGCTTTTACAGACACTGCATCACCAGGTTTTCCAGGGCTTTTTGCAGCGGCACTGTGCCTCTACTGAATTCCTGCCCACCTCCACTAACATTGGACAAAGTATTATATATTAACGTCGTTCAATGTGTTCAGACAAAACTGTTCTTTACTAAAACTGGTACGTTAATATTGACTACATTTACATGCACAGAGAATTCTGATCTTAACCTGGCAACTCAAGTAACCTTTGGTTGTAAGACTTTAACCGGGATATGGCCAATAGCCGGGTTACTCTCTGTATGTAAACGTAGTAATTTTAACACAGCTCCTTGAATCAAGGAACAGAAATGCGGTTGACATAGGCTACACACTGCACAAAACCACATCTGGATACTACTTGGCAAAGAGCAAATAGGATTACTGTGTGTTGAGATGGGCCTATCCAAAGTTGGTCCTCAGTTGTTTTGTTATTAATATGATCAATGTGATGAACCATTAATGGGGGTATGGAATCATTATTACTGTCTCTAAACAGTAATAAAATGTAATCAGCAAATAACTAGTGCCGAGGTACTTAATACAAGATAGTGCTTAAAATTGTTTTAAAATTGTAGCAAAACATCTCCTTTTGCTCACCTTCAACTTTGGACGGGTCTTGTCTAGCGCCATCATCCTGAGAGTTGAAGGGACACAGTTAACTATAACATTAAAAGACCACAAGCTATCATTAGCTTCTACTTCAGATATTGTATTCTTTAGGGTTCATGACCTATCATACCAGGGAAAGACAAGAAGTAGCCTAATTGAGGAAAAGAAAACACCAAATCTAGTCTAGGCAGTGCCCTGTGTCATTATCATCATCTACATGCAGTCAATATCAATAGCCTTTTAAAATATATAGAATTCAGTTAGTGGGATGTCTACAATCTCACAATAACACCTACAGTAATACCTACAGTAATTAACATCAGAGTGTGACTGAGATCCACCTTTGCCCCATACCATGTAATACCAATAAGTTACTTCCCACACCCCACCAAGGTCATATATTAGCCTATATACATTGCACCGGCCCAGACCCATTGATTCAACGCCCTAATCCCCATCGGAAAGCATGCATGTTGGCACAAATAAGTAAATAGGGAAATATATATAAACAGAAATAAATTAATGAGACGATAAATAAATAGGAGAAAAAAATATACAGATTTCATCTATTTATTTATTACTGCGTGCATTAATGCATTATTTTATTTATTTCTCTATATATACACACTGATGATTTTATGTATTTATTTACTTACACTTATACATTTATTAATTTATTTATAGTTAAGTCAGTTCTGGTCCTCCATAAAACACAGACCCAGACATTAATGTCCCCTGCAGGACTATGCCTGTCCCCACACATTTAATTTTTCATTGTGAAGCTAAACACAGATCCGGCCATTAATGTCCCCTGTAGGACTATCATAATGGAATACATTTATTTCAGACTATGGGCCTTTGGTTAATAAAATGTTTGCACAACAAAATAATATAGGCTGCCTAACGTCTCTTACATAAACAACAGCTAGCAAAAGAAGGCACATGGCTATTTTGCATATCTAAACAAAATGCACATAAGAATGACTTACTTACATATAGGGATTCATTACCTAATTCCTGTGCCAAATCAATTTCCTGCCCACTGTCATGATATTAACACACTGTGGAATTTAAAAAAAAAAAAAGGCCTGTTGGTTTTATAGCAGACAAATGAAATAATAAACTAGCAAACAATCTGAAGCAGATTAGCTAAAGTCATTTTTTTGTATTGAAGAAAACAGTGAAAAGGAACAAGGATACATACAATCAGACATAACGTTACATTAAAATATATCTCCAGTTAACTGCTACAGTCTGCAGCTACCTAAGTTTACGTTAATGGTTGCTGCACATTTGCTAGCTAACGTTAGCTAACCGGATTTTCAGGCTAACCTAACGTTAGCTAACAATCCACCGACCTACAAATGGTTACCAAATAATGGCTTCAACAAATTTGCTGCCTTGCAGCGTTTTGTGAGGAGTAAAAACTATATATCTAGCATTTAACAGTCTAATGTGTAGTTTTGCCTCAATTTTACAGGCTAGTGATAAGAAGGTCAAATTTACCTCGTGTTCTTTGGCATCCATTACGAAAAGACCGTCCAATGCTGTTTTTTTTTTTTGCTCGATGTGATGAAGTGGTGCTCCATCTATGTCACGGGCAGTCCCGGGGTAGATCCATGAAGTTGAAAGTAATACCTTGCTAGAGTGCGGCCCATCCAGATACCTAAAACAAGCAAACCCTCTCTCTAAGACCGAGGCGCAGCCACACTGCTGCTGACGACACCAGTGACGTATGGGGAAATGGCATAATCCTACAGGCAGGGGTGGGCCAGAACGATACGGAACGGCGTTCCGGCACCTTCGATTAATAAGTAAATAAATCTGATTAAATAAATCTCATCCATAATAATGTCAGGCGATTTCATTTTCGTGTGCTGCAGCCTGGCATTCCTTGGCAGTCTGCCCCTCCTCTCCGTGTAGCCTCCTCTCTGCTACATCCACACTAATACGTTTTAAAACGGAGTTTTTGTTTTAAAACTAAGATCTCGGTCCACACAAGCGTTATAGCACTGTTTCAGAAATTATCTCCGTCCATAAAAACGCATATCACGTTACCATTCACCTACACTGGGCATGCGCGCGCCGGTGTAAACAGGAAGCAGATTGTCTGCTCTGCTTAGTTGCAGAAAATACCATTATGAAGAACAGCAACCCCTGCCTACAGGGGACATTAATGTCCGGATATGTGTTTAGCTTCACAATGAAAAATGTAAAAGGATAGCGAGGTCAAAGTCTACTACGTCAATAAGAGGGCAAACCAATACAACGAGAGACATAACTACTGGTATAGGTATATTTATTTCAACATGTCTTTTAAAAGATTGACATACCTACACATTACAAAATAAACTAATAAAATAATGTCCTATACCGTAAAACGTCATTTAAAGACCGCAGACCTCTCTCGTGCGTGCTGTCTCTCGCTCGCTCTCTCTCTCTCTGCGCCGTGGTTGGTGCTAGAGTGAGAGAACGTGCTGTCTCGGAGCGAGATCAAATGAATGATTGGTAACTGGTATGATGATGTACGTGTTTATTTGCATATAGAGCGGGGAACTGAGATTCGATCACTCGAGACGATGACTTAGACGCATTCTAATGCCAGGTGTAAACGGACGTACTTAGAGGTGTGAACTTGAGATCTGATCGCCCAAATCGGATGTTAATGCCAGGTCTAAACAGGGCCTTAAAAGTGTGTCTTATCTTTTACTCCTCCGACCTCAGCTTCTGCTGTCTTCACGGAACAGTCAGGCTCTGACCCCCGTCTCCGCAACTCACTTTTTCTCTTACGAAGAGGTCAGGCCCTGAAAGAGACACTCACTACTTTTTACTTACCTTCAAGTTAGTTTAGACACTTTACATATAACATACAACATACACCAATGACAAAAACAATAAAACAAATGTACTCAATACATGACAATTTAGGTTCTGACTTCCAGCGGTGACATTGGTCTTATACTATCAGCTTAACTGCGTCTAGAACTCATCCATTCAAGGTATCTTGCTTACTAAACGTCTTAACAGTAGCTACTTAATAAATCAGATTGTACAGTAATCACCAATCACTATTGTTCTTTTTTTTACTCACAACTGCCTAACGGTCACTGAGTGCTATTTCAACTCCGATATCTTGTTAGGGCTTAACCAATGCACCGCTCTCCATGTATGACACTTACGTTCCGAGCCGCGTACCCTTAGAGGCAGATTGTATGGCACACGCCTCAGACACTGATATCACTCAGAAATGCATTTTGATTTGGTTTCTGTTCAATAATGAATTCATCAAATTTGTTCGTTATGGATCTCGTCAAGACACACTCACATGGGAAGTCATAATGAGAATTATGTACTCACCCAGTTCGTATAGTCTGTATTGAGATTGTTTGTGACGCCAGTTTGTTGAATAAATTCAGATATTGACAAAAAGTCTTAGAGTCATGAATTACTTGAGTATATTTATTAACACAAAATACTGAGCTCAGGAGAGATGTACACACAAGGTATGGTATGCAGATCTCCACCAGAGAACTGTCTGAACAGTGATTATAAAGGGGCAGAAATACAGGAGGGGCTAGTTTCTAAAACATCTACAAGGTTATTTACACCCTAGATTAAACAAAATGTACAGTATTGAAGGTTTCTTGAATCTCTCATGGGGTCGGCCTTCAGTATGGGCTCACAGTAATGTAACAGTTAGGATTACCTCATACTATAAGGTGACCAGAATTCTGAAATGAAAACCGGGGACATTTCCAGTTCGGCGGTCAATATATCATTAAAATATGCAATGTTATTATCTATGAAATAAAAAAGGGGGACAATTCCGGTTTCATGTATTTTGACCACTGTTGTACTGTAATAAACTATGGTGCAGGCCGACTGATAAAATTGGGTACTAACTTTTACAAAGTAACTTTGTAAACCGTGTCAGAAAATCATAGTTTACAGTACCATGGTGAGTGAATCTATGGAACACACAATAAAGAAAATGGTCCAACTACAATGGTTCAATACAATGTATTTAATTAGGTATACGTACAAAACAGAGAAGACAGACAAGCAACACTACCAGACTGACACACTGTAACAGACACACTAACAAGCACTATACTACTATATATATATATAAACATAATAAAGAAATAAGATGATGATGCGATTGGTGACTTCATAATATACTTATACCAACCTAATCTGTATATTTCCTTCTCTTTACCTTTTCACCGTCACTCTCTTTACTCCCTTAATTTTTCCTTGTCACTCTCTTCTCCTTCCTCTCCAATCTTTAATAATAAATAGTACACTATCAGATAAAATACTTTGCTTAACAGATTCCCATTGCTTTTTGTATTTCATCTCAAAACATTTTTGGAATAATAAATTGGCAGGCTCTGTAATCATATCTTTACCTTTCCTCCTCTATCTCCTTCACTCTTCTTCTTATCCAGTCTTCCTCCTCTCCCTCCTCTCCACTCTCTAACAGAAAACATTACGCTAATGTTATCCATGAAAAGTTTTTTATAAACTTGAATGAATAAACTTCAATCAATGAACACAACACATGAAGTCAAATGCATGAACTAGAGTTGTCATACTCAAAATAACTTGTTGCAGCCTGAAACAGTGTGATGTTTGTGTGTGTGATCACAGGGCTTTTCTACTACCTTTTTTTTACTACTATTGTTTTGGGGGGGCGAAATTTTTTATTTCTACACAAAGTAAAACACAATGTTAATTATGTGGTGTGCGTGTGTGTGTGTGCGTGAGTGAGTGAGAGAGACAGACAGACAGAGTGAGAGAGACACAATGCAAGATTCAGCCTGTTATTTATTTGCAGCCTAGATCGTTACTCTGGTTTTATTTTATTTTTTTAAATGAACTGACGGTGTGAACCTGGGTGATTTATGCAATCACCCATGCATATTTCCATGTTTGATCGCTAACACGGGCTGTGTTGGCGATCAAACATGGAAATATGCATTCAGCCTCGCGACTGTATTATTGTCAAAAGCACCGCGTCCGGTACGAGCCAAGTTCTCCAAGTAACTCGGCTGACTTTAGATATTTTACAATATCAATACGAGGTAGGAGCGAGCCGATGGAAGAAAACCTAACCGGTGTAGAAGCAGTGAGAGTCGCGAGCTGTTAATCCCTGTGGACAGAGTGGCTGTGACGATGGTAAGATTGTGTTGTGTGGCGCGGCAGCAGCAGTGAACTATGTATAGGCTCTGTGTAGTAGAGCAGCTCCGTGTGTGGCTGCCTATCGCGGCACGATGTGGACACAGATACCCAATGAGGATTTTCCTTCATCACGAGTACAGATATTGACAAATTTTACTCGGATGATACTCGTGCTCGTAAAAAGTACATTATCCGTACCGGATACTCGTTTCATCCGAGTATTCGGCTCAACCCTATTATCTAGCTATATAATACATTTTGACATTATAACATCACTAGCTAGTATCTCAAACGATTGTAACTTACCTGACTTGAAACGACGTTTGGGGATAGTTAGTAGAAGAAGAGTGATATATATAGCTCTAGCGAGCAGCCCCCTCTGTTGGCCAAAACAAGCACAACGCGATTGAGACGTCAACCGGTTTTCTCTGCTGCCCGTTCTTTCTTGCCACGTAAAATATTATTTCACTTTGCGGTCTGTTTTTAACGCACAGTTAAAAACGGGGACATTTCCGGGGACAGCTCCAGCCGGGGACAGGCCACCAAAAACGGGGACTGTCCCCGTAAAACGGGGACGTCTGGTCACCCTATCATACTAGCACTAGAGATGGCTAAAACACAATCATATAACTATAATAAGGTTGGGATATAGTGATTAAGACATAAGCCACGACATATAGTCACAAATTTGATTGTGCCTTTGATGTTTAATTAGTGTTTGTTTGCGACAACGAGGTGTTAATTTCTGCTATTGTTGAAATCATTATGTTGTACTGTTTGTAATTAGCATCAAAATGGCAGGGTTTGGGTAATGCTTTAGTACAATCTACATGTTTGAATTGCTACTCCTACTCCTAACTCCTATGCTATTCATGACTGTCAAATTCTTGGGGAAAAATGAAGTAACGTGTGGATAATGATGTGGGAAAAACAAAAAGCTTTAATAAATGGAAGAAAAGTCTTTAAAAAGGAGTTGAGTTGTACAGCGTCCTCTGTTGCTCTCGAAGCCTTGTCGAGTTGAGGCAGACATTGAGCCAAAAACCCAAATAACTCGACAGTTGAAAACCAGCGTGGACATGAGGATAAAAGCCTTCAGAAAAAAGCTGTTGACGCAGAAAAGAAAAGCTGTGCATTTCTGTGAGGTCAAGATGACTGAAGATGTCCTGGGGAAGACAGTAGAGCAGCTCAAGAAAGAAAGGACCACTGTAAAACACAGCTTCACCAGACAGGCCAACTTCCTCAGCAAAACGGTAAACAGCATGGTTGAGACAGAACTTAGGGAGATGTTCATCAAGCTCTCTCATTGCCTAACCGAAGTTCTTGAAGCCAATGACGATTACAGGATGGGACTGTAGGCTGAGACTCAAAAATCAGAAGAGGATGAAGAAGCAGTTCTCGAAAAGCAGCAAGAGGGCAACATTGTGAGGATCGGCAATGAGACTGAGACGAGATCTGAGGAAATCCGAGAAATCTTCCAAGCTAACCTGTGATCAAGGTATGGTCAACATGAACTCACAACTGCAATCGGGGAAGCAGAAAAATCCTGTGATCGAGCAGGCAACTTACCTGTTGAAAGTGTCAACTGTGAAGGCTTTGATGTGCACCTGACTCTACTGGAGAAACGGATTAATGAAGCAACCAGAGTTATGACAGCTTGGGGAGATGGATTCCTCTAGCAGAGAGGAAAGATTTGGATGCCCGAGTCAAGGACCTGAAAGCGACCAACAACAGGCTGAAGCTAAGAAAAGTTGACTTCATCATAGTGCGGAGGATTGCAGAGGATGATCTAGCCGCCGAAGCTGTGGAAAGTGTGAGAGGGAGAGTACTGCCCACACCTGTAACACCAATTTTGAGGATTAAGCCAACAAGTCTTCCCATCTTCAATGGCAGCAAGAGAGAATATCACTGATGGAGGAAGGACTGGGAAAGCTTGCAAAGACAGGGAAAGCCGACTGGATCAGCTGAAGTCAAGAAAATGAAACTCCTGGATGACAAGATTTCCAAAGACCTCTGGCTTTCAACTTACAACACTGCTGTGGATATATTCAGAGTGCTGGAGAACAGGTATGGAAATAAGTCCACTATCGCCATAGAAATCCTTGAGCTGGAGAAGATTCCTCCTGTGAAGGGAAATCAGCCAAGAAAAGTCATTGACCTTATCCAGTCTGTAGAAAAAGCCCCATCAGATCTCACAGAGCTGGAAAACTCTAAAGCAATAGAGTTTAATAAAATTCTGAGAGCTGGAGGCTTTCTCAAACCATGGGTCCGGTCAGGCCAAAGTGGGAGGCAGGGAGCTGCAGCAGAAGTCCTGAGATCAGGAGGAGCAGTGGAGGAAAGCCAAACCTTGATACTTCCAAACCAAATGAGGGATGAAGACAACAAAGCCCTGAGCATCGGGTACCTAGTGGAGGAAGATAAGTTCTACATGATGACCTCAATCAACTTTTCCAAAAGGAGAAAGAAGATGAGAGTAGGCAAGGATCTTCTCAAAGAGGAGGTGAGACCTGAGATACCTAACCCACTGACTAGAAGGGCACTGTCAGCCAAGTAGCTGGGTTTTATGACCCGATTGGCTTAGTTGCACCTAGTAGACAGAAGGGGGCTATCCTAGTCAGAAAAACATTCCAGGAAACAGGGAGCGGGAAACGTGAGACAAACTGGCCTCAGAGAGGAAGCCATTCAGTTGTTCGAGGAGTACGTGGAGCTTGGACAGATCAAGTTCCACAGGAGCCTCACACCAGCTGACTGGAAAGGAAGACCATGGGGAATCACATTCTCTGATGGAAGTGACAAGACCTATGGAGCTGTGCTGTACCTGAGGTGGAGTATGAGTCAAGGGATTGAAATTCGATTAGTTGATTCTAAAGCTAAGCTGACGCCACTGGATCAGAAAGGAGAAGCAGTCAAGGCTGACATCTGCGGCGCAGTATTTGCAGGCAGGCTCAGGGCGTATGTCGAAAAGCATGCTGGATTGAAGATCGAATGATGGTTCCATATGGTCGACAGTCCTGGGAGCCATTCAAAGAGATAGCTATGGCTATCAGACCTTCTTTGCGAACAGAATTGGCGAGATCCAGAAGGCTGGGCCAGTTGAAGACTGGTGGTGGATCCCTGGAGATCTCAACATTGCTGACATCACCATAAGAAGAGGCACTCCGAAAGATCTGGGTGAGAATTCTACATGGCAGAATGGACTGGAGTTCCTGAAGTGGCCAGTGGAGGAGTAGCCTAAAAAGTCAGCTGGAGAAGCACATGCCAGAGACTGTAAACAAACTCCAGAGAAAGGCATTCTCAGCAGCATTAACCAGAGCTCAGGCAAAGAGAAGTCCTGCAGATGTCCTGGAGGAAGGCCTAAAGGATAAAAGTCAAGAGGTTAAAACTATTGCTAATCCAACTCACCTCACAGCAAGGAAGCCTGCTGGCTGGATAAAAAATCTTGTGGAAGTGAGAAAGTTCAGTAGTTTGTCCAGACTGGTCAGGATCATCGCCTGGGTGAGGCGAGCTGCCAAGAAGTGGCTGGAGATGAAAGGTCAGGCCAGAAGACAAGCAAAGTGGGAGGCAATGTCCCCAAGTAAAGAACTTGAAGAAAAGGCAAAGGAAGCTGTGCTGACGGTGGCTCAGAGATCTCTTTCTTGCTGCCCAAGAAGGTGTAACTTTTCCAATCACCACTCTAAGCAGATTGGCAGTATACAAACATGTGGACTCTGGACTTCTAGTTTGTGGAGGGAGAATTCAGATGTTCAATGAAGACAAGACTGCAGTGTTAGACAGTTATTCCATATGAAGCATGGGTGTCTACATTGTTAGCACAAGAAGCTGACAAAGCAAAGCATGACGGAGTAGCAGGAACCCTTCTCAGGATGAGGCAAAAATCCTGGGTGATAAAAGGCAGAATACTTGGCAAGAAAATTGGACACAGCTGTGTGGTCACAGAACAAGACAGTGTCAGCAGATCATGAGTGACCTTCCACCTGAGTGAGCAGGACCAGCCGTGCCATTTGAGTTTATGAAGTGAGGAAAAGAGTCAAACTTTTCTGGGGAATTGTCTTCTGCTGCATGGCTTTAAGAGCCATTCACACTGATGTTGTCAGTGACCAGTCAGCTGAAGGATTCCTGCTGGCTTTCCAGAGATTCACTTCGCTGAAGAGATACCCCAAGAAACTGTGGTCCGATCCAGGCACAAACTTTGTCGGGGCCAAACCTGCTCTCGAGAAACTTCACAGATTTCTGGACCAAACAAAGGACTGGACTAAACAAGACTGAGCTGGGAGAAGAAGCTGTCAAGCATGGCACAGAGTGAGGTGCTGATGGAGCCTTCACTTGGGGGGAATTCCCAACATTTCTCTTCATGGCAGCCAACTCGGCAAATGAAAGACCGATAGATGCCAGGACTCAAACCCGAGAGGACTGTGTGGAGTACATAAGTCCCAATTCGGTCTTCCTGGGCCGGGCCAGTCCAAGAGGAGATCCAGGGGATTTCCAGTTTGAAGGCTACCCATACAAGAGACTCAAAGTTATACTGACAGAGGTCAACAAATTCTGGAAGAAGTGGTGCCAGTTAACCGGTCCTAATCTGTTTGTGAGAAGCAAGTGGCACACTAGGGAGCGAAATGTTGCAGTGGGAGACGTGGTCTGGCTGGCTGACCAAAATGCCCTGAGAGGTCAGTACAAGTTGGCCAGAGTCATCAGTGTCAACGCTGACAATTGTGAGAGATGTGAACGTGAGAACCATTCCGAGCTACCCAGTCCCAGTTATGAAGCCAAGCAAAGAAGGGCCCACAGACACTTCCAGTAAAGGTGCCAAGAGACTCTCAAATAAGATACCTGCCACAATCCTTCACAGGGATGTCAGACATCTAGTTATCTTGCTTCCTGTTGAAGAACAGCCCGAAACATGAAAGACTTGTGTGACCTCCTTGGGGTTCAGTAACCAGGAGCTCAAGTGGGAGGTGTCACATCCTTTGAATTGATGAATGAGTTTATTTTCGTTTCAAAACTAAGTTTCCTTTTCAATATCAATGGTAGTCAATATTGCATTGTGTTTGAGTAGCCTAATAATGGTGCAGTTAAGAAGTGTCGCACAAGAGGGCTGTGCTGAGCTAAATAGTTCACCTGAAGTGATTGCTCAGGTGAATTTAATTGGGGCATTGACTCATGCTTCAAGTCAAGCAA
The DNA here is from genome assembly GCA_034670405.1 of Hoplostethus atlanticus. Lineage (NCBI taxonomy): Eukaryota > Metazoa > Chordata > Actinopteri > Trachichthyiformes > Trachichthyidae > Hoplostethus > Hoplostethus atlanticus. Next base: position 5,151,859 of record JAXDDX010000009.1, read on the forward strand.
AGAGACTGACTTGTAAAACAAAGCAAGCCTTTCCTGCATTGAAAAAAGCACTTGAATTTACTTTAAATCGTTTTGCTCAAAGAGAGATTTGCCTTGTTTGATTGTATATGTTTGAGTATAGATGTAAACTAGGAAATGTCAACAATGGAATGTTTAGAATTATAGTGGTGCGCAATTTACTGACACTTCGATTGTGCCTTTGATGTTTGATAGCGTGTTGCGCTGACATGTCCATCTGTCCCGGTAAGGGGATCCCTCTCTGAGTAGCCCCTCCCGAAGTTTCTTCCATTTTTTCCTAAAAGGTTTTGTGGGAGTTTTTCCTTGTCCTCTGTGAGGGTCCAAGGCTGGGGGGTGTCGTGTACTAACCATTTATTGTTTCAATTGATGGGCACTGTGAAGCCCTTAGAGACTGTAATGGTGATTAAGGGCTATACAAATACATGTGATTACTATGGCTCCAACACAGATTTTATATTCATGTCTAACACTGTCTCTGTCCAGCTGTCTGTAATGCTATAAATACGATGTTGACTGTAGTGCCACTTACAATTCTCTAATGAAGAACTATACAAGCGGTACATTATTTATTATTAATTTTTTTTATTGAGAACAATTTTGGGAAGGTTGGTGGTGGGGATGGGTGTAGGGGTGTATCAGAGGGTTGTGGGTTGCAAAGGGGTATAGGGGTGGTGGGTTGCAAAGGGGTGTAGAGGTGTGTCAAGGGGTGGTGGGTTGCAAAGGGGTGTAGGGGGTGTATCGGGGTGGTGGGTTGCAAAGGGGTTTTGTGTGTTTGTGAGAGAGAGAGAGAGAGGACAGATGTCACAGTGCTCAGGTTCTTCTCCTGAAGAAATTCAGGATTTTTTTCCTGCTGGAAGTGGACTCAATCTTCCCCTCTTTCTTCTCCTCTTCCTTCTCTTTCTTCTCCCTCCTCAATGTTGGGGCCAGGACACCGATGACTTTCCTCATCATGGAAGGCTTAGAGCTTTTAACCAATCTCGGACTCATCTTCTTCTCCAGAGCTGCCTGCCTCACCTCCGTCACCCCAAGGAGTGGGCACTCCAGCTGCTGCTCAACCTCCCTCCGGGCAGCCATGAATCTTTTTTTGTCACTTGGCTGCTCCTGTTGAGCCAGTTGGGTGTCTAGACTCTTCTCCAGTGCCTTCTGGTCCTCCTCTTTCTCCTCAAGGAGAGTTTTCTCCATCTCCTCTGCCTTGAGGAGAGCCTCCATTTCATTGATGTCTTTCTCCAGCTGCACTGCCTCAATCTCAAGGAGTAGTTCCTCTTTTTCTAGGAGAATGATCTCCTTTTTTCTCCATGTCTTGCCGCTGGCAGCCAGAAGATGTTCAGTCTCAATCTGGACTTTCCTGGCCTCTGAGACTGTGGTATTCATCTCTGACAGCTGAAGATGCGGGTCCAGGATGATGGCCTCACTTTTCACAGCAGCTTGGGTGCTCAAGGCCTTCTCTGTGTGGAGCAGTTCTTTTAGCTCCTCCCTTTCTTGTCGAAGGGCCTCCTTCTCCACCTCACAGGCCTTGAACTCTTGGTTGAGGGCCTCAATTTCTTGGCAGAGGACCTCCCTCTCCACATCACAGGCCTTGAGCTGCATTGCCTCTTCCTGGATGTTCAAGGCCTTCTCTGTGTGGAGCATTCTTTTCAGCTCCTCACGTTCTTGGCGGAGGGCCTCCTTCTCCACCTCACAGGCCTTGAGTTGGATGGCCTGCTCCAGTACGTTGTCCTGTGCTTCCTCCAGCTGGAAACTAGGATATAAAAGTAGCTTTTGTCCTTGCTCTAAAGCGTCCATCTGGATTAGGAAAGCAGACAGCATCTCCTCTATAGTTTCCAGGTCAGCTGTTTCTTTACTGTCTCCAGTATGGATAAGGCTTTTGACATTATCCAGATGAGGCTTTATGTATTCCGCCAGGTTCTTCAAAAAAATCTTGCAGGATGTTTTTCTGGAAATCCTTGGTGCCATGGGTATTGTTTTGTATTGTCCTGCTGGCCCTGACCCTTTCATCGCCTTGTTCTCCTTTTCTTTGGTGCTTCCATCATGAGATTCGCTCCAAATATGCCCACATCGCTGCTGCGCACCCTTAGCATTTACAGCTGTAGTAATAGTATTAACAGTTTTACACACCTGGTTCAACATTGTTATGAAACATATCCTATGACTTTTGTAATGATTGGACAAGCATTTGTAGCACCCCCTAGTGGTCGATTTGAATGAAACATTCAGGGTATGTTTCAGGAAATTATGTAGACAAGTTTTGTGATGATTGGCCCAAAGGTTGTTGACTTTGGTCTATTTATGTGCTGAGCCACACCCTTTTGAAGTTCATTGGTCAGTATCTTGAAAACTAAATAAGGTATCAGCAAGCTTTATATAACTTTTGATACGCTTGGTCCAATAATGCTCTACAGAAGATGTGGTAGCAATTGGACCTACGGTTTAGGAGGAGATGTCAGAATGTGTGTTTTTCAAAAAATCCAAAATGGCGGAAAATCTAGGCGGACTTTAGTGGTTCTTGAGGCTTTTTTGTAGAGCACATTGAGCTGGACTTGTGTGTAAAATTTCAAGTCAATCAGAGTCACGTGTGAGGGGCATGGCCTTTCCAAAATCGCATTTTTGGGCCTTAATTACTGCACCACCATCTGGCCGATTGGGCTCATGTTTCTTGGGAAGCATTTGCACATGATTTCCAGTTATTGGGCCAAGTTTCATGGTTTTACCTCATTCCAGCTCACAGCAATTTGTGACGTGGCATAAGACAACAAATAATAGCTTCTACACCTTCGGGGTTTGAACCCTAATAAGTAAGTACGAGAACATAAGTGTTGCTTGCTTCAGCAAGCACTAATTATTACTAGAAAAGGTTACATTTTCTGAAGAAAATTTGTGTTCTTGCTTTAGCTTAAAAGTGTTTTTTATAAAGTCAATTAAGTTAGGAAGATTCTGTGTTAAGAAATCGTAGGAGTAGAAGTAGTAATAGCAGAAGCAGTAGTAGTAGTAGCTGAAGTAGTAGTAGCAGAATAAGTATAAGCACAAGCAGTAAGTGGTAAAATGTAGTAGTAGCAGTTGCTATCAGAAAGACGTCAAAGTCAGAATTTGGGATTGGTATTTGTTTGAGATCAGGGCGCGGTGACGATCACATCGATCACCAATTCGCAATCATGCGTGTCACTTGTTTCACTCTTTTGACTGTTATGTGAGGAGCAGAGAGAATGATGGCTTCGTAACCAGAACGTTTGGAGGCAGTGAAGTGCTGAGTGGCAGCAGATTGCAACAGGTGTACCACAGAATGTGGGGCAAAGACAATATAGTCATGAGCCAGTACAATAGGGGCTGATTTTTCAATCATGTCGGCGACTGCAGCAATAGACCGGAGACACGCAGGCATATCACAAGCAACAGGAGGGAGCCGTGAGGAGTAATAGGCAACCGGCCTGTAGTGAGAACCCTGTTTTTGGACAAGGATGCCATTGATGAACCCATCTGCTTTATGCACGTAGAGATGGAATGGCTGGGTATATAGTCTGGTAACCCTAGCATAGGTGCTGATTGCAAAGCCTGTTTGAGCTGAGTGAATGCAACATGCATTGCAGGAGACATACAATGTCTTTCGGAGCCGTAGCCAGAGTGGATTTATGTAGGACGGCATCCATTGCTCTGTAGACATAGATCCAATGTCTACAGTAGTTCGTCATTCCCAGAAAAGACATCATTTCAGACTTGTTTCGAGGAGGAGTGGCGGCACAAATAGCCTTGACTCTGTCTGGAGGGAGTATCCTGGAGCCATGGGAGAGACGATATTCCAGGTAAGCAACAGTGGTAAGACAGAACTGCAATTTCGCCAGTGAGGCTTTGTGTCCCTTCTCTGCAAGGTGATTAAGCAGAGCAATGGAGTCGGTCACACAGGCTTCTTTGGAGGGTGAGGCAATCAGAAGATCATCAGCGTATTCCAGCAATGTGCTTCCGCCGGTGAGGGTCAATGCATCCAAGTCACGCTTAACAGCAACTCTGTGTAGCCTTGTGGTAGGCGTGTCCAGGTTTACTGCTTACTATTATAGGTGATGGCAGATGTTGACTGCCTACGTCAACAACCGTGTAGTGTGTGGAATCTGCAGTCTCAGGTCCTGAACAAAGCGCCATTCATCTGCTCGCCCTGGTTTAGGGACTGGTAGAATAGGGGTGTTGCATGGACTCTTGGTTTCAACCAAAACTCCAAAGATTCTATAGCGGGTTTAATGCCTGCGACATCAGCAGCGGACAATGAGTATTGTCGGATGCATGGAAGAACTGCCAAAGTTTTAAGTTTGACCACATGGTGTGGTGCTGAGGCAACAAAACCTACATGATTCTTATGGAGCGCCCACAATTTGGGGGAACCTCTGACAAGGCCAGAGGGGGAGAGTAGTGGGCAATGGGGGGGAAGGGGAAGGGAAGTGGGAATGGGAGGCAGAGCAGGGAGGGTGAACCTGAAACAATTGTTGGGTAGGAACCCAAGGGTACCACAAGGGGTGACAATTTCCTGAATAGGGGTCAATTGAGAGAGTGAAAAAAAAGTTCTTCTGTAGACAGTGGGATCATGGCAGCGCATCCTTCAGTGCCTATGAAGATTGTAGAAGGGGCGCTTAAGATGTCTGAAACAGACAAACGTGGTTTTGCTAATTGAGCATATGATGACAATGCCGGAAGGGTGCCATAGAGTCCAGTACAATGCAATGAAGTAAGATGTGACATTGACAGCAACATGGTGTTACAGCTTGATGAATGTTTGGGCATAGCGATGATGTCTCTGAAAGAAACTCAGAAAGTTGTGGATAATTATCCACTGACCAGGAGTAAAGAAAATCAGAAGTCAGTATATGTGGCAGACTGGGGGGTGTGGTTGGGCAGTTGGCTGGATGCGGGGGGCGGAGTCGGGCTGGCAGGCGGGTTCGCCCTGCCCCGACACCGGCTGCAGCCGATCGGGACTGAGTGGGAACTTATATTTGTGTGCGTGTGTGTTTGCCCCAACGGTGAGCAGGGGCACGGAGGAGGCGCGTCTCACCGTGAGAGAGTGAGCGAGAGAGAGAGAGCAATCCCCGTACGGTTCCGGAGTCTGCCATACGGGGGGGCCGGGCGGCCCTTCGCCTACGCCCAGCAGCTGCTGGATGCGGCCAGGTGGTGGCTGCAGCCGGAGGCCTCGACAATCGATTGCATGCTGGATGCAGTGGTCCTGGAGCAGTTCCTGGGGGAACTCCCGTCCCGCATGGCCGACCAGCCTGGCCGCCACCATCACCCTGGCGGAGGACCACCTCGCCACCCACACCAGAGACCCGGGGGGAGCTCCTCCCCGTCCGGCCCCAGGACCAGCGTGGTATGTGGCGGGACCCCAGCTCCCCGGAGGAGGCCCTTCATCCCGGCTCCGGTCCCCCGGCCCTCCCCGCGCTCCACTAACCCATTCCTGTCCTCTTTGTCTCCGCAGGTTCCCATTCACGGGGTCGGGGCGGGCCCACAGACGGCGACCCACGCCGGGTTCACACCGGACGCGGAACGGCGCCAAATGGCGACGAAAAATCTTTGGCCGCAGCCTGCAGCGATCGTTTTGCCGTCTGGTCTAATTCGGTGCATGCATGGGGATATCCACACACATCCGGTGGTCCCAGTGGAAATTCGTTACCGGGGGAAAAAGCATACGGTAAAGGCCGTGGTTAGTTCCCGCCTGTCGCATCCCTTGTTATTTGGCACCGATTGGCCTGGGTAAGATTGGCTGGTGAGAGAAACTGCGGGGGTGCGTTCACGGCCGATAGGGAAATGTGAGTGCTGCGCGGCGCTCAGTGGTGACGCGGGGTCCCCCCGGTAGTCCATCCCACGGAAGATTTTCCGCTCGAGCAGTCTCGTGACGACACCCTACGTTTTGCCTTTGACCGAGTGATGCAAATTGACGGTCAAAATGTGTGCCCTGACGCCATGCTCGCTCACCCATACTTTTCGGTAATTAGGGACAGACTGTATAGAGTGAGCCATGACACTCAGTCCGGGGAAGAAATCACCCAGTTGTTGGTGCCGAAGAGCCACCGGGAAATGCTTTTCCAGGTGGCTCACCATAACCGACGGGTGGAACGACACAAACCTATCACGTCAACCTCCTGAAAGCGTGGAGGGAGGCGGAGTCCGCCTTGCTGGCCACCTCGGTGATTGAGAGAGATGAGTTGGGTCCAGAGGTTCCAAAATCAGCCAATCAAACCCCGACCCTTTGTAATAACCATCTCTCACCAAGCCAGGGTGCGGACGTGGCTGCCTTACAGCAGCGATTTGCCGATGTGTTTTCTCCCCTGCCGGGACGTACGACACTTACACACCACCACATAGACACCACCCCCGGAGTAAAAACACGTACCCAGCTGTATCGGCTGCCCGAGCATAAACGTAAAAGATCGTGCAGGCAGAATTGAACACCATGCTGGAGATGGGGGTAATAGAAGAGTCCAACAGCAACTGGTGCAGCCCCATCGTGCTTGTCTGCAAGTCCGATGGGTCTATCCGGTTCTGTGTGGACTACCGCAGGGTGAACGACGTCTCAAAATTCGACGCCTACCCAATGCCCCGGGTCGACGAGCTACTAGATCGGTTAGGCAACGCTCGCTTTTTCACGACGCTGCATCTAACCAAGGGCTACTGGCAGATTCCCTTGTCTCCAGAGTCCAGGGAGAAAACGGCGTTCTCTACTCCATACGGTTTGTACCAATTTGTGGACCGGGTGCTGCGCCCACACGCTGCATATGCCACTGCCTACCTGGATGACATTATCATCCACAGTGACAGCTGGGAGCGGCACATGCAGCGGGTGGGAGCGGTGCTCGAGTCGCTGAGGCAGGCGGGGCTCACGGCCAACCCGAAGAAGTGCGCGGTTGGACGGAGGGAGGTACGGTATCTGGGGTACCACTTGGGAGGAGGGCTGGTGCGGCCCCAGATAGATAAGACCGCATCGCTTGCGGCCTGCCCGAGACCCAGGACAAAAACAGAGGTGAAGCGGTTCTTGGGGCTGGTGGGCTTTTACAGGAGGTTCATCCCGGACTTCTCGGAACTGACCAGCCCCCTGACCGACCTAACCCGAAAGGGTGCGTCAGAGCCGGTCCAGTGGACGGATCTATCTATCTATCCAAATCAAGTAGCCAGTTATAAAATGGCTGTGGTCGTTTAAGAGGGCAAGGGGCATCAATTAGCATTTGTTTAGCCTCAGCTGGTGTCCATGGTTTCCTAACAGCCATATCACCTATCATCATTTTAGGAGCTTGGTAGGTGGCAGCAGCAGTTTGTTGTTTATTTCTTTCTGCCCTAGTGTCTGGGTGTTTATCTCTCACGTCTGTGTTAACCTTCGCGTTGGGCTTCACTATCTTCACTGATTGCCCTGACTCCCCCTCTCCTTCTGTGTCAGGAGTCTGACTCCTCTTACTCATCTCTCCTCCCACTTCCTCAACCTCTGTTTCTCCCTCACTGTCTTCTAGAGAGGGGAGGGAGTCTCGTGGTGGGGCAGCTGCATCCCCCTGACCTTCACTATCTTCATTTGTTTTTGTCTGTTGATCTGTGTGACTGCAGCTGCTATAGCTAACATTTCTGTCCAGCTATCATCAGGCAGAGGAGGATACAATTTGTTTACCTTTTTCTTAGGTTCTACCTGTTACTTATTGGCTGTCCACTCAACCAGTCTATGTGTAAACCACCATCACGCAACATGTTACACATTTTGATCGCTGTTGGGGCAGATTGTGTTTTGGCTCACGCCCAGAGTAGGGCTCAGGCCTGTGCTGCTGGGGACGCTAGGATCCCCAATGCCAAGCGGCCTATCACTCTATCTGGCAGATTTACAGCTGTTTTTATCATTTGTATCTGGTATTCTGAGCAGTGGGAAGCAATTTGTGCTATCGTCTGTAGCAATGTTGAAGTCTGCCACTGTCTGTCGTATCCGAGTACGATTTCTTCATCAGATTCAGCTTCATTGTTTTTGTTTTTATTGTCCTGTGGAGGCAGGTGTCGTTTTGCAACAGATCGCCACACTTTTAGACATTCTTTCAGGTAGATGTAATCCCATGTCGGGTCTCCTTTACCATCCTCAATGTTATCTTTTAGAATTTGCATTTTCTTTGGGGCAAATGCCCTGCCAATTGGCAATTAGTCCAGTTATACAAGTAATACGTGAATGGCACCACATACATAGGACCTTTTTCTTTGATTACTGTATCAGCAGCGGAGCCAGGTGGCACAATGACTCCATCAATTTTTCGGCTCTGCTGCTTAATGCCTTACTAAGTTGAAATTTAGATATTTAGATGGTGTTATTTTGCTGCTCGCTTGACTATGACTATTGCCCATTTCTGCGTGATGATGGTTTAACTCACAGAAAACAAAAAGGAAAAGCAACTCCTTAACTTAGCGCAGCTATGGTTGTCCTATGTCCTATGTTTTACTCCCCGATCACTTCCACACGGAGCGGTGAAGATGTTCAACTCGCACCTCCGAAGGAACTTCTCACGTGTCCCGGAGGAGGAGGGGGACATGGAGTCCGAATGGACCATGTTCAAATCCACCATCGTTGATGCGGCCGCTCGGAGCTGCGGCCTGAAAGCTGTCGGTGCCTGTCGCGGCGGCAACCCTAGAACCCGGTGGTGGACACCAGTGGTGAGGGAAGCTGTCAGGTTGAAGAAGGAGTGCTTTCAGGCCTGGTTGGCCAGGGGGACTCCTGATTCAGCTGAGGGGTACCGGCGGGCGCGGAGGGCAGCGGCTTTGGCAGTGGCAGAGGCGAAAAAACGGACATGGGAGGAGTTCGGAGAAGCCATGGAGAAGGACTTTAGGTCGGCCTCGAAGAGATTCTGGCAAACCGTTCGGCGCCTTAGGAGGGGGAAGCAGGGGCCCACCCAAGCTGTTTTCAGTAAGGGTGGGGGGGTGCTGACCTCGGCTGGGGCTATAGTCGAGCGGTGGAAGGAGCACTTAGAGGAACTCCTAAACCCGATGGATACGCCCTCCATGGGGGAGGCAGGGCCTGAAGATTCCGGGGGTCGTTGCCCATTGCACTGGGGGAAGTCACTGAGGTAGTCAAAAAACTCCGCAGTGACAAAGCCCCGGGGGTGGATGAGATTCGCCCGGAAATGCTAAAGGCCCTGGATGTTGTAGGGCTGTCGTGGCTGACACGCCTTTTCAATGTCGCGTGGAGGTCAGGAACAGTGCCTAAGGAGTGGCAGACAGGGGTGGTGGTTCCCATTTTTAAAAAGGGGGACCGGAGGGTGTGCTCCAACTACCGAGGAATCACACTGCTCAGCCTCCCTGGGAAAGCCTATTCCAGGGTGCTGGAAAGGAGAGTGCGACCAATTGTTGAACCTCAGATTCAGGAGGAACAAGGCGGATTCCGTCCTGGCCATGGAAAGAAAGAAAGAAAGAAGTCTTTATTCGCAACGTCGAACACATGCAGGGGCGAAGTGGCCGCCAAACACAACACAACACACACATGCAGGGTAGAGTGTCCGAGTTGAATGAGTACTGCTTTTAACCCATCCCCGCCGACCTTCCTCCAAGGACAGCCAGGGAGCAGTGGGCAGCCGCCAACACCAGCGCCCGGGGACCAATTCCAGATGTACGTCGCTGTCGTCGTCAGGAACAGGACTGGATGTTGCATGTTTTTAGATGGGGTTCTTTTTACAGGAGGAGACCCACGTGAGCACGGAGAGAACATGCAAACTCCACACAGAAAGGCCCGGGAGATAACCCACCTGGGCACCCCAGACTCAACAGCGCCCCAGGCGGGAATCGAACCCATGGAACAGTGGACCAACTCTTTACCCTTGCAAGGATTTTGGAGGGGGCATGGGAGTTTGCTCATCCAGTCTTCATGTGTTTTGTGGACTTGGAGAAGGCTTACGATCGTGTCCCTCGAGATATCCTGTGGGGGGTGCTGCGGGAGTATGGGGTGTCGGGGCCATTAATTCGAGCCATCCGATCTCTGTACAACCAAAGCGAGAGTTGTGTCCGCATTCTCAGCACTAAGTCAAGCTCGTTCCCAGTGCGTGTTGGCCTCCGCCAGGGCTGTCCCTTGTCACCTATCCTGTTTGTGATTTTCATGGACAGGATTTCAAGGCGCAGCCAGGGTGTGGAGGGTGTCCAGTGCGGTGACCTCAGGATAGCATCTCTGCTTTTTGCAGATGATGTAGTCCTGATGGCTGCATCGAGCTGTGAACTCCAGCACGCGCTGGGGCGGTTTGCAGCTGAGTGTGAAGCGGCCGGGATGAGAGTCAGCACCTCCAAGTCTGAGGCCATGGTGCTCTGCAGGACAGCGGTGGATTGTCCCCTCTGGGTGGGGAGTGAGTCTTTGCCCCAAGTGAAGGAGTTCAAGTATCTCGGGGTCTTGTTCACGAGTGAGGGTAAAATGGAGCATGAGATTGACAGGCGGATCAGTGCAGCGAGTGCAGTTTTGCGGTCGTTGTACCGGACTGTCGTGGTGAAGAGGGAGCTGAGCCTGAAGGCGAAGCTCTCAATTTACCAGGCAATCTTTGTTCCAACCCTCACCTATGGCCACGAGCTTTGGGTAGTGACCGAAAGGACAAGATCGCGAATACAAGCGGCCGAAATGAGTTTCCTTCGTAGGATATCTGGACTCACCCTTAGGGATAGGGTGAGGAGCTCGGATGTCCGGGGGGGACTCGGAGTAGAGCCGCTGCTCCTTCGCGTGGAGAGGAGCCAGTTGAGGTGGTTCGGGCATCTGGTTAGGATGCCTCCAGGACGCCTCCCTGTGGAGGTATTCAGGGCACGTCCAGTGGGGAGGAGGCCTCGGGGCAGACCCAGGACCCGGTGGAGGGATTATATATCCTGCCTGGCCTGGGAACGCCTTGGGATCCCCCAGCATGAGCTGGTGACTGTGGCTGGGGAAAGGGATGTCTGGGATACTCTGCTGAGCCTGCTGTCACCGCGACCCGGATCCGGATAAGCGGTCGAAAATGGATGGATGGATGGAGGTTGGGATACAGTGATTAAGACATGAGATATATATGTTGTAACATATGTTACCTCTTCTGCCCCAATGCTGTCAGCTCACGAGAAGGGCCTCTTCACCTCCCATGCGCACTGCCTCCTCCATTGCGTTTTCCTACTAGCATTTCGGCTTCTTCGGATCAGCGAGCTCGCCACTGCTCCCTACCATTTTGACCCTCTGAGACACTGCCTTCTCAGACTCACATTTTCACCCCAACTACTATAGCCTCCACCCAAGCTTCGAGAACCAGAAGCCCCTGCTCTAGACATTGCCAACCTTCACTCCCGTTTCTCCTCCTACAATCCATGCTTAGGTTTCCAGGCCAGACCTCACACTCCTCCCACCTCTCCTCTTTTCCTGACTCCTCCCTTCTTCCCTATGTCCAAACCATGGTTCAACACCCACCTAAGATTGGTCCTGCAGAAATGTAACCTCTCTCACCACAGTTATACAGGGCATTCTTTCAGGATCGGTGCCACCACCACCACGCCATGCAGGGAATCTCCCCCGCTTCTCTGCAACAATTAGGCCGCTGATCGTCCCCAGCATTCCTCTCATACATCAGACCTGACACTTCAGCTATCCTAGCCATCCAGCGTTCACTTCTGCCCTAACCAGTCGGTAAGCCCTGCATATTGCCGGTAGTGGTGATGCTAATCCACTTTATCCCTTCCTCATCTCCAGCAGGAGGCCACCTCGCCATGCCCGGCAAGTGGTATCGTGGCCTGCCACGGCTCGCTCCGCCCCACACTGGCCTGCCACCTTCCCAGTCCCGGCAAATGGTAACGCAGCCCGCCGTGGCCAGCTCCGCCCCGCACCAGCCAGTCACCTCACCAAGCCCCGGCAAATAGCACTCGGCCCGCCGTGGCCAGCGTCAGCCAGCAGAAGGCCACCTAGCCAAGCCCCGGCAGGTGAGAACGCAATTAGCTCACCATCGCCCTCCAGTGTCAGCCTTAGTTAGGATGCCAGCTCCGGCAGCTGGTAACATCGCTCCGCCGTGGCCGGCTAGGTAGAGGCCAAACTCGGCCAGTTTGTTAATGCTGGTCTGCCGTGGCTTAGTTGATCAGTTCAGTTTAATTAGGTCACCATCACCCTCCAGTGTCAGCCGTAGTTAGGAGGCCAGCTTGCCTAGCCAGCAGCTGGTGATGCCGGTCCGCCGTGGCCGGCTAGCTAGAGGCCAAACTCGCCCCGCATCGGCCAGTTTGGTAACGCTGGTCCGCCGTGGCCAGCTAGCCTAGTCAGTCAGTTCAGGTCGACCGGATCTCCCTCCTCCCTTCCCTGCTTTACCAGCTCGCCACATTCCAGTCGTTTTGGGGGTTCTCCTGTCTCCTTCCTGCCCCTGGGAGCTTCACCCTATCGCCAGATACCTCTTGGAGTCTACGCCAAACCTATGCTCATGTTCATTTCTCATGCTGTTAATAAATGTTTATAATTGCACTCAAGTCGCTTTCTCAGCTTGTCCCTCTCTTTTGCTAACTTGACCAGTTTGCCTTTCAATGCTTTAATCTGTCTGAAGTGTCTTTTCCTAGTTTTGCGTCTTTCCCTCTTACCAGCAAATAGCTGCCTACTACTCCTTGGCTCCTCAAAACTATTGTCTAAAGCACTCTGTGGTGGGGTATCTAGAGCTTGCTTTCCTGTGCTCTTTTCCTGCGTTCTCTTGACTCTTTCTGTGCTTGTTTCCAAAACCTTCTCTTACGCCTCTTTTCTCTTTCTTCCAAATCACTGATGTTTTTTATGTTGCCCTCCTCCATCCTATCCTATTCCTTCTCCATCTTTCCCTCTCCTTTCTCAGGAACTCCTCCACTGACAACTTCTCTCTAGAAATAATGGATAAGCATAAGTAACACCTTATTACATATCAAGTACTTGAGAGGTTATTATAATGAGATGCAATTCAAAACATAAAGCTATACAGCAATTGGTTGAAATTCAACACATAAAACTGTGCAACAGTAATATCAAATGCATGGCAAGTAATATCATTGTAATTACGGCTTGTAATGGCTTGGTGAGGGCGGGGCACTACGGGAACACCGAGACCCTACACTGCCTCGGGGCGGTTCTACTGGCCTGGCTGTCGACGAGATGTGGAGCTACACATGCACTGCTGCGACACCGCCCAGAAGGGACCGACCCAACGCTCCCACGCCCTGATGCAGCAGTGGTTGGTGGGGGCCCCGATGGAGCGAGTAGGGGTGGACATCCTTGGGCCCTTCCCGCTCACCGACTCCGGTAACCGCTACGTCCTCGTGGCTATGGATTACTTCACAAAGTGGCCAGAGGCATATGTGGTGCCGGATCAGAGTGCCATCACAACAGCGGAGAGGCTGGTGGAGGAGATGTTCGCCCGCTTCAGGGTTCCCACCGAGCTCCACAGCAACCTGGGGCGGAACTTCGAGTCCCAGGTATTCGGTGAGGTCTGCAGGTGGCGGCGAGGACGACACCACTACATCCCCAAAGCGACGGGCTGGTGGAGCGGTTCAACCGCACCCTGGCCACCCAGCTCGCTATCCTCACCAGCCAACACCAGCGGGACTGGGACCGCCACCTCCCCCTGGTCCTGTAGTCTTACCGGACTGCCGTGCAGGAGTCCAGCCAGTGTACACCTGCTGCCCTCATGTTTTGGCGGGAACTCCGGACACCGGTGGATTTAGTGTTCGGAGCCCCGCCCGAGCCTGAGCTTACTGGAGGAAGAGAAATGGACTACTTTTGTAGACTGAGGGACTGCCTACAAGTGGTCCACGACTACACCCGCCGGGCCCAGGCCAACTCCGGAGTGCGGAGTTGGCGGCCATGCCCCTTTTTGAAATTTGAGATTTGGTGTTGTGGGATCCCAACCAACAAGAATACCAAATTTCATCAAAATCTGAGGTGGTCGGGTTTAACTCTTTGGGTGATTTGACACGGAATAACCCTATGGGACTGATAATGTTCAAGCTAAATCGTTGTTTTAGGGATGTTAATGTTCATGTTTTGATTGTTTTTGTTAATTAAGTGAGTTTTTATGTGGCTAATACAGTTATGTGGCCACCATAGCCGAGACCCCCCTTAGGAATTAATGACCTCCAGCCGTTGTTCATGTTTGTGTAAAGTTATTAATAAACAGTAATTCCTGGGGTTGTGCGGTGTAAGGGACACAGGATTGCTTATCAACCAAGATCTCTGCTTCCCGACACTTTCTTCAGTGCAAGCTCGCCACAATACTAATAATAATATTTCACAAGTAATCAGAGGAAATGGTGTTTTTAGCTAACGTGATGGACTACAGTGACTTTTTCTTTTTGTATTTGGACTAACATCCAACCCTGTGTGTTACAGATTACTAGCTACAAGATAAATGTAGTTCACCTTAACAATTTACATAATTTATATGCAATTCAATTGAATACTTGAAGTAATAATCCACCACATTTTCATATTAATAAATGTATGTTGTCACGGCTCCAGCCCTGACCCCAGGGTTTCCCTATGTTTTTACCTCCCCTGTCTGTCTCTATGTCTGTCTGTGTGTGTGTGTGGCGTGGGTGTGGCTTCCTCTCCCGGCCCTGCCTCTCCTCCACACCTGCCGCCTATCAAGCCATCAGCCCAGCAGCATTTATACCCCGGCTCTTCAACCACTCGTCGCCAGATTGTTCCGTCAACTACCGTGGTAGTCACTCTCTCGGCCGCTCTTGATCTTCATCAGAGTTAAATTCCCTTGTGTGCCTCCGGGCTGTCCTAACTGTGTTTTCTTGTCTTCCAAGATCCCCTGTATGCCTCGTTCCTCGTGTCTCCTCGCCGTAACCCACCAGCCTGCCTGTCTCCCTCGCTCCTGCCTCACCTGCTTGCCTCAGCTCCTGCCTGCTCCCCTCACTCCTGCCTCATCTGCTTGCCTCAGCTCCTGCCTGCTCCCCTCACTCCTGCCTCATCTGCTTGCCCCAGCTCCATCCAGCCCAGCCTCTGCACCCCCCACCTTCCCATCACCTGCTCCTCTAATAAATCCTCTTTTCCCTACTCCCTTGTTGTGGTCTGCATTTTGGGTCCAGATACAACCGTAACCCTGACATATGTCTTGCTACTCTCTTCCACCGACTGCTATAACCCAACAGTGATCAACCTCTACCAATTTATGAAGCTTTTCCATCTGCTGTCCTAACAACCTGGTGTCAGGTAGGTCTTTCCTGGGAGAAATCTTCTGGAGATAGGAAGTGATGCGTTTAACGTTTCAAGAGAACTGGGTAGCATGAGCAGCGATAGCCGACATGGCTGAACAGACAAAGAAAAGAGCGCCACCTACAGAAACTAACTCAACAGAAAATCCAAGGAGAAAGACGTCACAGTACTGGACACACTGTTTGATTGACAGGTGATCTCTGGGACGAGCAGTGAGGAACACCACAGTGAGGCTGAGAGACAAAGATGGAGATAAAATAAAAAAACACTAATCTTGCAGATTGCCACTTTAATTGAATTCATGTGTTTGTGAGTCAAAATGCCGCCATTCCCTTCAAACTCCTTAATATGAGAAATCACTTGTTTTTCATATTACATGCTTTCAGATTAGTTGCTGGTTTTTAGTTGCAACCCTGTTACATATAATCTGTTTTCCCTCGGCACTCCATTTATATGGTACTGCTATACAATCCAGATCTTCCTGGTTGAATAATCACTTAGTTATTCATGCTGGTTATGAGGAAACACGTCCCAGTAAACCATGGATCACATGGGCTGAGTAATCATGTAATATTTACCAGACTATAAAACTCTCTGCCTCTTTCTCACGTGTACACACACCCACACACAAACACACAGTGCAGAGAATCATATGTGTTTGTCTGCATTTGGGCACGTGAGTGTGTGTGAATTTGTACAGCACAACAGATGAGAGGAATGCATCTTTAAATAAGGCGTTAAATAAGAGCCGCTATTTACTGGTGCTAAAATTCCTCCTAATTTTAAAGTGCCAAGGTAATGGGAGAGGTGTTAATGGTGACGAGGTCGGGCCGGGCCGGGCCGGGCCAAGCCAGGAGACGGATCCCAGTACTACTGAGCTGATGAGTCACTTCAGTCAAATAAACAGCACCAGGCAAACAGGAGGGGTGGGCAGCAAAAGAGAGAGACTGAGGGACAGAAAGAGAAATGAACGGAGGTCGTGCGGTCAGTTTATGCATCGGATAAGTCGGAAAAATACATTTTCAGAAGTTGGATGATGGAGTTGGAAAGTCGGAGAAAGTGTTAGGGTTATTTTGCTACCAGAGTTTCGAGTTATGACGCAGTGGTAACCTCTTAACCTTCTCAAGATGGTGAAAAAAACATGAGGGTGACCAGGTGAAGCTGTGATTCCTGATTTATTCACCTGTTAAATCCTCTTCAGTCATCAAGGGCAGATAGAGATGAAGGAGGAAGGTGGAAGTAGTATTTTACTCTCAGTGTATATACACGTGTATATTACATGTTTGCAGTGATCCATAACGAACATTTGCTTAAATTAATTTGTTAGCTTGTTAAGCTGCAGCCACCACGTTTGTTTATCATACACATCTCTAATTGAAGTTATAGGATTTGCTACCCTGATAGTGTTACTAAGGAGGACAATTTTGTTTTAGTCTGCATGGGAAAAACCGAGCCAGACTTTATTCCTGCTTGTTCCAGTTTGTCTAAGATAACACAACAGTTTCTGTATCACATTTTTGAGAGTTTGATTTGTTTGAAGTTTTGCAGATCTCAACCAAACCCTGTTTCAAAACCAGATCAGTGTGAATTAAAAGTCTAAAATATTTATAAATGTACACTTGAGCACCATAAAATACATTTTATACTGATACTTGGCCCTTGGCAATTACAGTTTTTTACGATTGCTTTGACTCATTTTGCACAACAGAGTTTCAATGTGTAAAACTCTTAACACAGAATGCTATACTGCTCATTTTGGGTTCAAAATCTAATATAGCATGTAAAATAAAAATACCGGTGTCAAATGAGAAAATATTTAAATGCAAAAGTTTATCATAGCACCAGAACATTGGATATGTTCATCGTTCATAATTATTGGTGCATTTTCAAACACAATGGCCATTATCAAATAATGCTGTCAAACACTAAATAATTGTCATCAAAAAAGACAATGTAAGGGTCATTTACTCATAAGTACTTCAAATGAAGTACAGCAAGCATCCCTAGCTTGTGTTTTTATGAAAGTATATTATATTAGATTACAGTAGATTACTGTATATGCACACAAACGCAATTGTATTTTACTGTAAAAACAGTTACAGTAACAAAAAACTTTACAGAAAAAAAATTGAGTGAATGCATTTCAGTGCTTAAGCAGCATTTTGCCTCTGCTGCATTTGGCCACAGAATTTCATTTGAAAGGCAGCGTTGGTAAAATCTTCTTAGACCTCTGTTTACAACATGGTCGATCACAGTGGCTCTAATTTCATTTGACACAACTGCATGCCTTCGCGATGACCGCGACCCCGTCCTTCATTTCCAACCTCATCGGCCTACTCCATGTTGTCAGAAACTGCCATTCAGGTTTCTAAGCAGCCTTTTATGTAGTGGTGAAGAGATTATCAATTGTGTTGCAATGCTACTCACCTGGGCAAGGTTGCTGGAAGTGATGAGACATGACAACAAACACCTGTTGAATTGATCTAGTGATCTGCATTTGAAGTAATAAGCATTGCAACATTGTTGTAATGTTAGGTGGCTGTATTCTGAGAATGGAGCATATGATTTAGAGTTTTGCATTTTGTATGTCAGCATAGGATGTAATGTCTTAGAGTATGAATTTTGAAAGTCAGTTTGGCACTTTGCATTTTTGAGTTTTGTACATTGAAATTCTGCTGTGCAAAATGAGTCAAAGCAATCATAAAAAACTAATACCCCTGTTCCCCCACTACAGCGCCCCAGAGTAGGAGTCCGTGGCACTTTGAGAGTAATGAGACGAATCCACCAGAAAACCTACATCAGTGGCAGTACCCACCACACAGCGCACCACCACAGCTACCAAAAATAACACAAGTAGCTCTCTGCTTCAGACAGCCAATCTGACAGACTGAGTGAGTCATGGTATTGTCAATTACCTGGAGGTGACAGAGTATGACTTGGTGTAGCTCCTGGATTACACAGACTGACTGTTTTTTTCAATCACACATTTCTAAAAGTAAGATTTTCCTTCTACAGTTGAACATGAACCCTGTATGACTACCCACAAAGAACAGAACAGAAAACCTTCCTGGCAGGTTGGTTTGTTCAGCTGCCTTTAGTCAAAGAGTTGCTGGTTCAATCCCTGTTTTTGACAGTCACCAATACTAATTACCTCATTTTCCCACAGGTATCATTTAAATTTGAGCTTACTGCCATAGTACCTTTGAGCAAGGCCGTCTATCTCCCATGTACATGTGTACCATCCTGCTCCAAGAACACCTGGCATTAAACTGACCTTAGATTAATACTGCAAATTAACACAGCGGACGGTTGCTTGCTATGATATTTTTATTGTGTTTACCCATGTAACACTAAAGATTTCGGACCTTTTTAATTCATGATGGGCAACAGAATTATACTGCAAAGTAGATCCCTGTAAATGTGATGGAACACTACTGCCTCCTGTTGGTAGAAATATAAAACCACGCCTAGATTTAAATCAAGTGAGTTTATTGAGCCATAGAAGTGTTTAAATAGATGCAGAAGTCTTCAATGAGAAATCATTAAATGGAGCAACCCAAACAGGAAACCACAAAACAGAAAGTACATTACATTGCAAAATGAGGGGCAGAAAGGCTGACCATCTCAAAGGTTGCTAGTACGATCCCTGACACCCTGAAAGCGATGATTAAGTAATATTCTTGTAGAAGAACAACATGGCTGGGTCTTTGGTGTCATTACGACGATCCTCTTCTTCCATCAGCACCATCCTATTTGGGGGGAAAAATGAGATTATGAGATTCACGGAGGAGGTTGGTTTAGTATAAACCTCAAACAAAAATGTCTCATCTCTATTTTCCCCGTTCTTCTGTATCTATGTGCTGCTTTTACATGGAAACCCAATCAATAGTATGATGTGTTTTTCTGTGTGTTAGGAACTTGAATGAATATGTCTGAAATTGTAGCTGTTGTATTTTTTTGTTGTGTTTTTTGTCACTTTATTAACGTCTAGAAACACTACTTTACAAGTGATTCAACAATGACAATCACAAAGCAGAGGAATAGTCATGTGATGTCAACATGATCAAAAATGAAGAGAAAACAGGAGACAACATAAGAAAACAAAATAATACAAAAATAATAATAATATAAAATTTAAAAAAATACTTTGACTGCTTTTTTGTTAGAGGAAGAAATTGTGAATGTGTAATTCTCCATTTCCTTCAGAAATACAATGAATTGTGTTTTTGTATTTGTGAACTTTTTATATTTGTGCATTATTGATTTGTGAATATGGAATTTAGCTAAAATGAATATTAAATTAATGAGAAAAAACTATTTTCTCCCTTATCACTGTATTCATAGCAAGTAAATGGAGAAGCCTGGGAAAATATTACTAATTATGAAAATGATTGTAGCTGGTTTCCTCTGATTAGACGTTCAGTGGATTTCGTCTTTATTGTGACTCACAGCATCGATAGAGCCTGTTGACACGCCTGATGTCATTCCTGCTCATCTGTCTGGCTAGTCCAATGCGAGCGTTGGGGTTGGGCTTGGGGACGATGGTCGGCAGAACGCCACGCCTCTTGGAGAACGCGAATCTGAAACATGACACAAGCGCAACAATATGTAGCATGCACACGCTTATGCACAAGTTTATGCACACACAGCACACGCACACACTAGAGGTCACACGGGGCCCGACAGGGTATGCTTTGATTTTGACCTATTCAAACTAACTGTGAGAAAGTTGCGCTTGAGGTCAGGTAGTAGACAATTGTCATGCTAGCTAAAATGGATGTGGTAAAAAGGAAGATTATGTTGGGGAGTAGCTCTATGTTGAGCCCAGATGAATTGGGGAAGAGTTCGCTATGGACACACTTTGAACTTGAGGTCACGAATGAAAGTGAACCAAGCGTACACCACCATACATGCAGAAATGTATGGGACATCGTATGCACACACACTCACTCACCTGCCGTAATGCATGATAGAGTTGTAGTCATAGGGAGTAAACAGGTTGTTAGTTGCCACCTTCCTAAAGTTGCTCTCTCGTCCTGTGGAGGAGCAGAGGATTAATTACATCTTATGTCATTTTAATTTAAGATTTAACATTTACACAGGTCTGTGGGTAAAACAGGTAAGATACAATTGGGTGCATTCAAAATAAATAAGTGGATAAATAAATAAACAAAATTAAAGGAAATAATAAAGTGTTTAAGAAAGTGTTTAAGTATAATACGTTTCACATGGTTAGGATCGTATGAGTATTTCTCATTCATTTTCATTCATACAAGACAAAACTTTTTTTTTTTTAATAGCAAAAACGTTTAAAAAATGCTGCTCAGCCACTTTCCAAAGCACCACTCCCCCTGTGTTCCCTGTCTGCTTGCATTGTGTTCCACCTCATAACACAAGAAAGCCATAAAAACACATTCTTCTTGATGGTTTTCCAATAGCGAACGGACCTGGCAGGATGTTCTGTCTGATGATGTTCACGTGGTTGTCTCTGTCTGAGCGGGCTTGCTCGTGGTGGAAGCCCAGGGCATGGAGAACCTCGTGCTGGATCGTTCCAAGGGACACACACCCTCGCTTCTGGATAGAGACCGCCTGTCCCCCCCTCTGACGACCCACGTAGGACCAACACCTGACACACACACACACACACACACACACACACACACACACATGAAAGGTCATACACAAATACACATATCTGTATCGAGATAGGTGTCTTTATAACGCTAGTCTACATGTCGCTTTCTGTAGACTTGTTAAAGGACAAATCCACTCTAAAAAAACATATTGGTGAGTATGCAACAGTTATTAGTTGCATTTTATTGTTGGGTGTATTTTTCTCGTGGATAACTGGCCAATCATAGACGACATGACGTCATGTTGAGATATTTCCAGTTTCCAGTTCCAGTTTGCATTTCAGAAAATGTTTCATGGATCTAAAACATCAACGGTAACCGTCAGGTTTTGGTCTCAGCTCTCAGAATCAAAGAGCAAGGGCTTCTTTCTAGACCGACGATCAACAATCACACAGGGAGAAATCCATCGGAGAAGAGGAGAGAGACCAATTTCTCCACCGACAGTAGCCAAGATAGACCAGAATGCAATGCAGCAACAACACGTGTTTTGAGTAAGGGGCACGACTCTCTTTTTTTCTCAACTGGAAAAGCTCTCTTGCTCGTACTATGGTATCACTATCACTATTGCTCTGTCCACCTACACACATAATGCACAACTGAATGCAACACATTCACAACTTTTCTCTGGGGGTTGTCAAAAGGCATTCTGGGAAATGTAGGAAATCACAAACTGAAGTATAAATAAGCGAGGCAGGTTGAGGTAAAGTGGGTTCACCAAAAAATGTAATTACAACACTAATAACTCCTGGAATGAATTGAACATCAGATTGATAATGCTTAACAATGTATGAGCATCCGAGGGTGGATTTTTCCTTTAAGATATGAGGGAAAGTGTGTGTGTGTGTGTCCTGTCTTTTCATATTTTTTGTAGGTGTGTTCCTACCCTCTGCCAGAAAAGAAGTGGAGGTAGTGCCGATGATATGATCGGCGCCAGACGAAGCGAATGCAGGTGGATCTGTGGAAGGACACCAGGCTCCTAATGATGGTTCCGCGCTCCGCCCGGGCTGCAGACACAGACAGACAGATGGGATTGAAACTCCTTAAACAAGATAGCCACTATATAAAGCAGAACTTCAGCCCTCTTTAACCAGGACCACATTTTCCCATCATTTTCCATCCTACTCATTGATTCTAGATCTGGGTGCGTCTCTCTAATGGGCTGAATCCTCCAAAAAGCAACCTTCTGTAGCGTTCCTAACCACACCACACTGAGGTTACAGCCAACAGTGTTGGGCTCGTTACTCCACAATGTAATTCCTCTTTACTCGTTACTCATTTCAAAAATAAATAACATTACTTGACTTAATACTCCCTGGGATAAGTAATTAGTTACACTACTTCTTACATTACTTTTACAGAATTTAAAACAGAAATTTGTTACACTACTTGTTACAGAAGCAAGTAATGAAATTACTGTAACGCATTACTGAGCAACCCGTTACCGCCCATCTCTTGCAGGCATTCCTCCTATTCAACAAGTGAAAGTGCTGCACTAGTAAATAATAAAACATACTTTAAGGTGGAATCAAACAAAGTACTTTGGTTTAGGGGACAAGAGTCATGGATTTAAACTCAGGGGTCAAGGGTCAGGGTTGCTTTCCAGTTACTTACAGTATGAGGAAGAGATGATGACAGGGACGATGACTTTTCTCCACCACCAGCTCTTGGGCCACTTGCAGCCTCTACGAGTGCACGGTGAAGCGTTTCTAGTCCTCGACACAGCGATGTCACCATCAACGAGGTGAATGCCTCCCCTGCGTGTTGCTGCAGAGGAGAAAGAACAGGTAGGCCGAGCAACAGACAGGCACCTAGCTAAAGCATTATTACCATTCTAACATGATAGAGTTCAGGAAGGAAGGAGGATCTGTGAGAGAGAAACATGCTTTAGGGGAGACCGGGCTAAGTTGTTTCAGTGGCTTCACTTCTGAAACTATAACATGTTTATTTTCTATGTTGCTCATAACAGTCCAAGTCAAAACGCTCTGACATGAGAAAAAAAAGTTATGTTTTTGATACCCGAAAGTAAAAGAATGTAATGTTTTTTTCTTATTATATATTTTTTTCTTATAAAGGAATCAAACTAATGACACATTGTGACACATAAAGGCAAATGCCAGCTATATAACCTAATAATACATTTGAATGGTTTAGTTGAGCTATGTGCGTTTGGTCAGGAATGTCTGGTCGGGGCTTGTCATCACATGTGACAATTTACAGGCAAAAGATTCACGGATTCAATGTGCTTCACATGAAAACATGTTAAAAGACATTTGTAAATACAAGATTAAAAACAGGATTAAAGATAAATATCTAAATACTATATTTGTTGTTAAGAAACAGATTTACATTCATTATTTTTGTATTTTATAAAATTCTGAATGATGAAATCTTTCTCTTTCTCACCAGACCAACAGCCTACTGCTTGTTCGTTCAATTTATTTTTGACACAAATGATCTTCCTCTCTCTTTCATACACACAAACACACACTTTTAAATAACAAGTATTTGGCATGTTGAACTTTTGGCATGTTAAAAATGAAACGATAAAAAATTGCATTACCTTTTACAGTCATTTCCTTTATGTTAATAGATTGAATTTTTTTTCTTTCCATGTTTCATTTAACTCTATTAAATGGGGTATACGTTTGATTCATATAGTATGTTCCCAATACATTTTCTACATGTTATTATAGTATTTCCAATTCAAAGGAAATGGACATCAGTGCTCAATTGAGAAAAAAGTGTGACAACATGTCCCAGTCCCATCTATCTATCCATCTATCCGTCTGTCTGTCTATCTGATTCATACATGGAGTTTTACATTTCTGATGGCTGTTCTAAAATGTCTGATATGAAAACCAATCAACTGCAGCTCTGCATGATGAAGGGTCACCATGCAGTTTTCACCGTTGTATCCTATATAGAAATATATTAGCCAG
This sequence comes from Hoplostethus atlanticus, assembly GCA_034670405.1. Taxonomy (NCBI): domain Eukaryota; kingdom Metazoa; phylum Chordata; class Actinopteri; order Trachichthyiformes; family Trachichthyidae; genus Hoplostethus; species Hoplostethus atlanticus. The sequence goes on from JAXDDX010000009.1 coordinate 5,175,582, forward strand.
ATGAGTCAAAAGCATGTCTTACTTATGTTGGCGTTAACTGACTCAATGATGGCTGAGGCGCTCAAAGACTCGTCATCAGAATCTGAAAGCATACAGAGAAGACAGTGTAGCAGAAGCATGGTGCAGTGCATCAACTCATGAAATATCCACTTAAAACCATGTATCACTTGGTGTTTAAACTCACCCGGTGTGTCTCCATCTGCAGTTGCAGAGAAGATGGTCCCGCTCATCAGTGAGAGGAGGAGGAAGAGGTAGACAGGAGTCATGATGAAGGTCCTTTCCAGTCAAACTGAAATACAGCTGTAAGAGGTGCAAAATCAGTAAAGCGGGTATCAGTGTCCGTTCCTCAGCCCAGTGAGGAGAACAAGGGGACCGGCAGACAGGTGTGAAGCTCACCTGGGATGTGATGCTGCAGGTACTCGCCTCTTCACATTTTATAGACAGGCTGCAGTGGGTGTGGCAGACGTGACACCAGTATCTTCAAGCTCAATCAGCTGTTTTTTTTGTATGGTAATATTGATAGACAATGACTGCATTTTCTAAGACGGAAGTAGATGAATTTCTGAGAAGACGGCAGAAGAAAAAACAGTCAGACCTGTTTGGAACAGGCCAAACTACATCATGGAACAAAAACAAGGAACAAAAAACCTGGTTGACCTTGTTTTTGTACTTGGACTCCGATGAGTTGAGTGACGATCCATCAAATGGCTTCATCTTCACATTTTGGCATGAGGACATTTCCTACACGCACTTCTTACTTCTAAAAGCTTTCCTGAAGTCGCTTGAAATTGGTGCATTATCTGATAATACATCAAAATACAATATCTCAATTGATATGGAGTGCTTCTTGCTTGTAGAGAAAAGATTTCGCCACATTTGTTAAGTCATGCTGGAAAACAATGTCTGACCAAATTGTGTCACGGTTATAGAAGTAACATCCATATCTAAGGCAATAACCTTTTATCAGACAAATCATCAGATCATGTTATACTGTCAGCTTTGTTTATTCACTCCTGCCTCACAACATGCTAACAGGAGACACTATATGATACTGAACCAAGACAGCGCTGTTAGCAGGCTATATAACTACAATTTAAAATGCATTAATAAGTAACTAACTGCCCTTCCTTTGTGTTTTGGTACGTTTGGTTCGTTAAGAAGTGGAATTTTTTCTTCTCTTTCAATCAACTTTATTGCTTGAAACACCTGACAAGACAACTTTTCCAAGCTTGTACATGTTGACAAAAAGTATATATATTCCTGCATCTGCTACAGATAAAATGACACCATCTCTGTCCATTCCATCTGTCCACTATTATAAACCAGTTTATAATAATGTTTTCTCTTCCTCTTTATGTTTTGAGACGTTGCTTCATCTAGTTCTCCCCTTTGTCTTGTGTCCCCAAGCAAGTTAGGTTAGTCTGTTAAAGAATCCGTAACTCATACCAATGAGTATCGTACGTCTGATTCAAGAGCTTGACTGGGATGTTGTGACAATGATGAAATGGTTCGCCACAACACTTGAGAATGTGGCTTGGTAGATTAGAATTAAGGTGCGACGCTTACGGGAAGCATCATGGTCGCTTCCCACAAGTAATTGACATGATGTTATGTTATGTTATAGAAAAGAACATTTTTGAAATAAATTTGTAAAGAAACAAGTCAAATGAACAGCGGAGAAAGTTTGGAGGTTCTAATGTTTTTATTTGGAAGCCCGGTGCTCCTAGTTCTCCCTAACACACAACTCACAAAGTTCACTGAAACATGACAAGCAAAAATCTTTACACAAAAAAACAAACATATTTTAGATGACTAAGATGCTTGTGCTTCAGGACTATGAACCAAGTTGAGCCCAGCCCAGCAATACAAACTAGCAAACAAACTGTCTCCCTCAGGTGAAATGACCCAAATGTACTAGTAAACTACTCATGCGCTCCTCACTTAAGTCAGTTTAGTTCAAATGAAGAAAGAAAGAAAAAAATGAAATGATTTAAACATGTAAATAAATTAAAAAGCAAATAAAAAGTTTGACTGTAAAAACTCTAATGTTACAAAGAAATATTTTTTCTGAGAAGCAGGCGTTAGTAGTTTGGACCATCCATATTCAAAATCAAATGACTTAGTAATATAAACATACAGCTGTTACATAAAAAAACAAAAACAAAGTGAATGCACCATCACATCTAAATGTCGACGTAATATCCCAAGTATACCACTGCCAAGCTAAATGACTGGGAGGGGAAATGAAGAAATCAATGTGTTTTAATTTTACAGTTAATCAATCAAAGTTACATGAAACCATTTTAAATATATATGACATTTGCCAAAGTCCCGGTAGCATGTGAGCTGTTGGAGTCCACTTCCAGGTTAAATCAGCAGTCACCGTCCAGGCAGAGCCAGCTGTAGTCCCCCAGTCAGACAGCAGGGCGGCGCTGCACACACCCCTGGCCTGCTCTACTAAGGCACTGGGCTTCTAATAGTTTCTGATAAACCAGTCTCTTCAGGTCTTGAGGAGCCATTTCTCTTTCTCTTTCTCAAAAACATTGTTGGCTTGAGGCCAATGAAGCAGCCGGTCCTCCTTCTTCTACCTGGTGTGGCAGGAAAACATAAGTAGACTCCACTGACTGAATTGCAAAATGTAGCTCCAAAAAAAAAAAGAAAAAAATAACGGCGAGTATAGCAGCCAGTTACCAACAATTGTCTGGTTTCATAGAGGGCATGACTACATGTCGGCTCTAACAGCTTGCGATTGGTCCTGGCGTACCATTGGCTGCGTGACCAGAGGGAGCGGGCCATCAGGAAGCGACAACCTGGACGTAGTTGGCAGGATAGAGGCCAACCTGGCCGCTGGTGAGCTGTCCCTTACACCAGCCCTGCTCATCCTCCTCTCCCAGCTTCAACAACTCCTCTCCTGGTCAGGGTCGGGGGGGGGGGGGGGGGAGAAGTTAATTTTTCACATTCATAGCACAACATTCACATACATTGGATTTCATTCTTAGTGACAAATAAATCCAAACAAGAGAAGAGGTTTTAAGCTTTTCCAAGCTATGGCCTCTCTCTCTCCATGGGCCCATCAAGTCCCATTAACTCAGCATCCCTCCAACTCCGCATGGTGCCCGACCCCCCACAGTGAATGGACTAAAGCGCCACCATCTGAACCTGGTCAGGCCATTACCAGCAAACACATAACGGCCTGGTTTCCACTAAAGGGCCAAGCAGGGCTAGCCAGGCCTAAATCCTGACCACTAAATTATCACAAAATATGATTGAAATATGAACTTTTTTCACCTGTTGCCAACAGAAATGCCAAGACAGCTGTTGTCCTTAAATACTTACTTTTTGGTAAAATTACTCTTGTGCAACGAGCAACCGTTCCATATCTGTGTTGTATTTGTACGTAATGCTTTACGGTGCTTTTGAGGCGGTGTAAAGCTTGTTTTGCATTCCACTCAACACTGTGAACTCAACGCCTACAGCATCAACATACCTATACTTCCCACCACAGCCCAGTGATCCATCAACCAACAAATCACTGAAACCCATTACAGACGTTACCTGACCGATGAGTCATGGATTACCCAGAGATAATCTCAAGTTAAGAGGAAGCACATTCTAGCATTTTTGTTATTTAGACAGCTTTTGAATGTGGAAGATAGACATTCAAAATGGGTATTACTTCGAACAAGAATGCCCTTCCTGGGTGAGATGGGTCAGTATTTCTTCACAAAGTTGAAGCAGTTTCAACTGTGGAAGCAAATTGGAATGGCAAATTAGTCCTTGGACTAAAAGCATCCATCCTCAACCAACCTTGACTGTGGAAAACTGGACAAGGACTGATCTGCAGCCAGAAATGACGTAAAGCTGCTCATGTATTGTCTCAGCTTCATACAGGGAAGTGAAGGATGTATTTAGAACCAGATCATTACCAGATCAACAGGTTAAAGCACTGATAGCCATGCGTGTGTGTGTGTGTAATAGTGTGCAGGTGTGATGATTAAGGCGAGGCACCACAGGTGAACAGGAAATAAAACATTTTTTTTTTAAAACTGAGAAACTGAAAAAGGTTTTGTGCTTCATGTATTTGACGCAGCTGATACAAAATGTGTAAATTAAGTTGTTTTTGATCACTACAGTAGTTACAGAAACAAAATATAATATCTCTAAACTGACCAACCCAGCCAAGATTGTTGTTTCCCCCCTGTGGTGCCTGGCCAGGAAGCATTAGTGGATTAATACCTGCTTTAAAGCTGAGCTCATCGGCCTCCTGGCCCGCGTAATCATAGATTGCTCGGACACGAACCCCCTCTACCTGCTCGTCCTCGTCCTCCCCACCCACACCGTTGACTGCCAGCACCTTCTTGGGACTTTCCTCATCTGACCAGTCTGACGAATAGTCCTTCACCCTGCAGAACACAGCAGACAACAGCAGTGGTGAGAGGTGGAGGGTGTGTGAGAGAGAGATGGAGCTATACAGACACATTAACACCTGCTAAGCAACAAATGCAGGTAAAGTTTTTCAGGACGAAAACTGTACATTATGATGCCTTTTTGTTGTTACCACTCTTCCCCTCTAAAAAAGATGCAGACTTCAAAATAAAACAAAATAGCTTGATATTCGTCAAACAACAAGTAATACGATCCATCAGCTTTTTTCTGCAGGCACAGTGAGTAACCAGTCAAACAGAGAACCAGCTGAGGGGTCAGGGGTGAACCGGTGTTGTCTATTTTGGCATCTACTCATGTCATGCCCTCTGACACCTTGACTCCATTCAAAATAACCTGGATCTTAGTTAAGTATTTAGGTAACACTTTATTTGAAGGGGTGTGCATAAGACTGTCATGACACTGTCATAACCATGACATGACACCTGTCATGACCATAACCCTAACCCTAACCGCTTCATGAATGTTTATGACTGTTGTCATTAAGTGTCATTTGGTAAATTATGTCATTGTTAATGCAAAGTTGACATTGTTTGAGATGTCTTTACCGAATGACACTTAATGACAACAGTCATAAACATTCATGAAGCGTCATGAATACTGGTCTCGATGGGTATGAGCAGCTACTCATCTGTTCAGTTAGCTAAACTCTCCAATACAGCAAATAGACTCCATGAGGCGAGGTACCTTTTAGGACATTTATTCACAGATTGAAGGTGAAAAGATATTGCTTTATGCAGTTAGAGAGGAAGGCCGAGGGGGATTTCACCAACTGTCACTTTCTAGAACACTCTTCTCCGTAACTTCGCTAAACTGGAAGTACTTCAAAATAAAAGCCTGTGATAGGATAAACTACTAAACATTATATAGAACTCAAATATGAGTCCAGAACACGACCCAAACATCTTATAGGTATAGAATATTTATTAGCAAACTGAGACTTTATTAGGTAGAGAAAAAGCAGTGCTTTAAGCAGATTTATTTACCAAACATAAGTTCATGTGAGTGCATTAAAATCACAGCAACATCAATAAAATATTTTCCATATCTGCCCTGATGCATCAGTTCAAATTTCTTTATTTTGTTGTTGCAAATTTTACATATTTTTACTAGTCAAATTCCAGCACTTTTCCAAGACTATTCCATGACATATTGCACAATCTCCATGACCAATATGCGTCAGAGTCTATGTTTTTCAGTTGAATAAGTGATGTCAACAGTGGCGTTTTTATATAAAAATTGGTGGGGCACCAACCACTTCAATACATAGGCTACATACCAGGAAAACTACAGTGCTCTCTCTTGCTACTGATGTGTTTTTTTTAACACATCAGACAGAGTGGCTTGCTTCTAGCAGGTGTTGTACACACACAGAGAGAGAGAGAGAGAGAGAGAGAGAGAGAGAGAGAGAGAGAGAGAGAGAGAGAGAGAGAGAGAGAGAGAGAGAGAGAGAGAGAGAGAGAGAGAGAGAGAGAGAGAGAGAGAGAGAGATTACAGAAGTTACATTACCAGTTAAATTAAGAATGCAATAAGCCGACACAACCAAGCCCAGATCAAATGAGCCTACAGGCCATAAGCGAACAGCAAAGAGCTCAACAGTCAACACCACTGAGGCCACAACGAAGCGCACAGACAAATTTTTAGGGACACTGATCCATTCTATGACAACAACATTATGACAACAACCTTAAGAGATAAGCATGGACACACTCGTCACCATCTATATCAATCGATCCAGCACAACAATATGGCCAATGCACGGACCAGCACCACAGAGGCAGGATGATAAATATGCTTTCACTCACTAAAGCTGAGAGCTCACTTGAAGAGAAAGGCGGCACGGCGGTTCTTCCTCTGGGCAAACTTATCGATGACTTTGGGGATGAAGTCATGTAACGTTAGCTGCTGAATCAGCTGGCTTACGATGGATAGCATGGCCAATGCGTTGAGTCGCGGCTGTCCCATGGTATTGTGAGTGAAAGGCACCAAGCCGCTTTACTTCCAATTTCTCCTCCAAATTAAGAATTTCAAACCTGTGCTCGAGTATGTAATCCACTTTGTTCATTTTCTCATGTTAGTTGGCGTTAGCTAAGCTAAGAAAGTTTCCCCTCTTCTTGCCCACTAATGTTGGAGCCAGACAGAGATAACCAATCAACTCTTCAATATCAGATGACGCTGTAGTGGGGCTCCGGGCTGGCAGCCCCACTTGTCACCAAATTCGTGTGATCTACTTCAATACACCAACACTCTGAGCATGCGTATTCCTATTTTCCCACGTACAATACACATTGCATTGTGAGAGAGGGGCTAGCCCCACGTAATGTGGACAGAATCGGGAGAACGCAGTCTGAAGCAGCAAGGCAGGGACTAAAATCCTAACACAAATTATATACAATGTAGGAAGATGCTATATTCATAGATAATAAATTATAGCAGATAAAAAGATTATTATCTGCTATAATTATCTTATTAACATCATTTGTTTGCACAGTTCTTTCTGGTGCCAGCAGGTGGGGCTATACTATGCCCACCTGCCCCTAATGACCAGTCGCCACTTGATGTGAATGTCCAGGTCTTATTTCTGCTCCAACTATCTCTTAGGAGCGATACTATCAGGACATTTCTGATCTGGGTTTTTATTCCTCAAAAAGGGAAGTGGATCAACAAGCAGCCAAGCTGGAACATTCAACATTTCACTGGTTGGAGGAAAAGATCAGCAACACATTTCCATGATATTTCCAAAACTATTTGCACAGGTCCCGTTTTCCGTAACTGTTCCTGGCCTCGAAAACACTATTATTTTTCATTTCCATGACAGTAGGAACCCAGATATATGAATTATTTTGTCTGATAAAAATTATTCTTGGCAGGTATATATCTTTTTCGTTTACCAGCCCTTGATCCAGGTGATCCAGTTAATCGGGAGTTTTGTACTCAACAATGATGTCTGTTGTCCCTGTAGAGGACTCTGAAATCTTTAAGGAATAATTATTATTATACTATTTAACTATTTATTATGGTTAATCTCCAGGAAAAGGTTATTTCCTGTACCCAACCAGTAGGGGGCAGCAAAGACCAGGACACCATACTACATAGCCCAGCACCACTGGGCTGATATGATTACATCCTCATTAGATTACTGTTTTATGATCAAAGCTCTGCTTAGATATTAACAATATTACATAATATTATATTTCATAATGGGAACCGTAGTTTGTAGTTTCCAGAGATACTCAGACAGACAGACACACTAATTAGAGTGTGGTAGATGTTAACTCCTCAGGGTGGCTATAAGGGAACAACATGGCTATAACGCGCACGCACGCACGCACACACACACACACACACACACACAAAAGAGATAATTGTAGTGTTGTATTTAGTCTGGTCTAAACAGCCCACATGTACATGTTGGTGTAAAACTTTGGGAAAACAAGCAAATGTGAGTGTATGAGTACCTGCACACACACCTACTCCTTGTGCACTCTTTTTTTAATTAAACAGTGCGTGTGTGTTGGTGTATACATTGTGCATCTGTTGTCCCCCACCCTACTCGCATGAACACACACACACACACACACACACACACACAACTAATAATTACTATATTTGTTAAAAATAGCAACACAAAAATCAAGGTCCTATACCATCACTCCTGTTACTAAACGGTCCAAGACGGATAAAGATATATGCCTAAATTGTCATTTTTCAGTAACTTTTTACCAAAAATTAAAAGATGCAGGAGACGTTTTTGTACTACTTTGTTATTTTAGACATAAAAGTCACCAGAATGCAGGAAATAGTGTCTCTGAATCTTAATAAATGTTTTGGTGGACCCCCTGACCCTCACTTCGGTTTTGAAAATCTTCCCATTCCCTGGACTCTCAAGGTTGCCAAGTATGGTCAAGGGTCTGGAAAATCATAGTGACATGGAACCATTTCATTGGTCCTCATGGGAATAAAAGGCGGGACAAACACGCACGCACGCACAAACAGGCACGGCAGGACTTCAACTACTATATTTGATTAGTTGGGGAAGATCTAACCACTGTGACATTCCTCTGTGTTGGCATCACAGACGTCTTGAGAGTGAGTGATGGAACGTGTTGCCGCGGCGACCCGAGGGCTCCTACCTGCCGGGGTCCTGGGTGGTGGGGCTGGGCGGGACCTCCTCTACCCCGGAGGAGACGATGTTGGTGAGGGTGACCACGTTGTCCTCCGTATGGCTGCCCTTCTCCTTCCTGCTGATGGAGTGGCTGGTCTCTGGAGACCACTCCTACACACACACACACACGCACACGCACACGCACACACACACACACGCACACCATGTTATGCTTACTTGCCAACCCTCCTGATTGTCTCCCATATTTTCACAAAAATGTGCTCATTTCAAAATAGTCACACAAGAACATTGAGGCCTGATACGTAAACGTAGCCTCTGTGATTACGTTATTAGCTCAGAGGTGGGCGGAGCCAAACACGCATCACCAAAAAATGAGTTTGAAGAAAAAGAGTTTCAGTCGTCGTAGGAGAACCTTTTACAGGAAATTTAAAAATGCAGATGTAGTTTTTGTACTATATTTTCATTGTTACATTTTTTATTTTATACATAAAAAGTCACCAGAATGCAGGAAATCTCAAACCCTAAGCCCTTTGGTTTTGATCGCCCTGTGGTGAATATCCATTCAGCCCATCAGACCACACCCAGTCAAAACAAAAAGACAGGCAGGCAGGCAGGCCCCCCCCCCCCCCGCCCACACACACACACACACCTCTGATATAATAAGAGGGTGCTGACAGAACTAGGTGGCTGGGGATTCAGTTACTGCTGTTGCTGACTGGAGCACAGAATTTCCTCCTAACTAAGCTGTGTGTGTGTGTTGGGACAATGGCTCTCTGTTTGCGTGTCAGAAGCGCTGAGGGAATGCCAGGAGATTCCTGAGAGGACAGAAGAGATCTACTTCTCTCTGCCAGCCCCGCCCCCCCCCTCTCTCTCTCTCTCTCTCTCTCTCTCTCTCTCTCTCTCTCTCTCTCTCTCTCTCTCTCTCTCTCTCTCTCTCTCTCTCTCTCTCTCTCTCTCTCTCTCTCTCTCTCTCTCTCTCTCTCTCTCTCTCTCTCTCTCTCTCTCTCTCTCTCTCTCTCTCTCTCTCTCTCTCTCTCTCTCTCTCTCTCTCTCTCTCTCTCTCTCTCTCTCTCTCTCTCTCTCTCTCTCTCTCTCTCTCTCTCTCTCTCTCTCTCCAGGCCAGATCAGCTTTTCCCATGGAGGCTGAGGTCTGGATCTCTGCGCGGGCCACACAAGCTTGACCACTAGCTTAGTTTAGCTAGTGGTTGTTTGGCCAGAGCAGTGGAACAGCCTCCAGCTGCTAATGCTAAATAGGGACAAATGCCCATCTTAAAGCAACAGTGACACTTTCTTTTATAGCAAATACTGAAGATTTTTGATTGTTTATTCCTCTCCGAGTCCAGTTTGCTGCTGTTCATATGACTCTAAACCGTACATGTCAATTTAATGTAGATTACTGAGACCAAAGAAACACCTGACTGTCATCTGACTACGTGACAAAAACAGTGGAATTATCCTTTAAGCTATTTGTACTATACAGCACTTCTACACCTTGGTACAACACGAGTCCTGCACCGGCATCAGCTGACATTCCTCATCGCTGTACCAGTTTAAAAAGGCCTGTGATGAAAAGTTTGTGAACCCTTTTGAATTACCTGCATTCCTGTATGAGCGATAAACTTCAAGTGGGCGTTTTACGGTTGAGTTACTGCGAGTATTATGACTGATCGTGTGTCAAGTCTTGTGTGTAATCGGTAATGTGAGGATCTCGACTAACACAAGGCTCCAGGTCTGGAACAATATGGACAAAGCCAAAAAATGAAAGAAGGGCGGCAGGCACCCAGGGGATTGTACCTCTATTATGATTTGACAATTCGGTTTGTGGACACAAAACAATAGAATACAATAGAATACAGGGGTCACAATCAATCTCTTACTTTCACTAGGCAACAGGAAGTGATCGCCTAACCGATCACAATCAGTTAGAATAGCCTGGGGCCGATTTTAGGAGTAACAATCAAAATACATTTTTAACTAGCATTAACTAGCAAAATTCTCATATTTGTTCTTACATTTTTTTCTAAACTTTGAGACCCTTAAAGTTGAACTGAATAGGTATTTCAAAGTCTTAATAGTTTTACTTATTGTATCTTACATTTTCAGATTAACATTTAGTTAGACAGTTACACTTAATAACAGGCTGTGACAGGGGTGTGTGGTTGTGCCAGCAGCTGTGGGCGGAGAGAAGGGGGAGGGGCTCAGCGGGGAGGTCGACGCACCTGTGAGTGGTTTGGCTGATTGTACGGCAATTAACGTGTGCTTAAATCCCTCACAGTGAAGCTGGGCCGGGACAAGAGACGCATGATGGCGGGATCAGACTACACGATATCAGGCCGATTATAGCCCGATTCGGCAGACGTAGGGCGTCGGGTCGAGTCGGGAACGACAGGGTGCGACAATCGATCGTTTTATGTTGTGTAGTGTGACATAGAGGACGACAACCGACGCCCATCTGGGACGCCTCACGACGTCCCGACAAAAGACTAGCATGTTAGAATTTTTTTGTGCCGTCCACGACGTGTTCCGTCTCGTCCGTGACGTTGACCAATAGGAGCACGGAGCGCTATAAACAAACATGGCGAAGCGAAAGAGGAATGAAGTTGTTGGTGCCGCTAGGTGGAACTATGAAACAGAGGAAAGGTTTGTCGAGCTGTGGAGGCTAGCCTAGCCAGCTAGCTACATTTAGGTTTCACTACAGGCTAAAACATGGTTATTTATTTTACCTCAAGTTCTCTTTGAAGGATTGACAACCCATACTGTTCTCTTCATGCGACCCAAGAACGGATCCACACTTTTTTTTTAGGCTTTTCGGAACACAAGACAGCCAGTATCATACATAGTGCTTCGGACGCCATTGTTTGTTTACATTCTTGTTGCCTAGCACCTGCTTTCCGACGCCATCACACACGTAGGCAAGCGATTATTGGTCGGTGACCAACGTGTAGTCTGTCATGTCTCTCGGCCAAGTCACGGCACGAATTTATCACTCTATAATCGCCTAATCTGACAGTGACCATCGTAACAGACAAAAATATCGTGTAGTCTGATCCCGCCATGAGAGACAGCGGCCGCGCTCTGCGACTGAAGGAAGCTGAAAAGCCTCAATTATATGCCTGTATGCTGTTTGTGAAAAGACCCAGTAAAGCCTCTTCGTGTCCGTTCCATCCATCAGTTCCCTAGCGTGACAAGACACCTGTCACGTAGGCCTCAATCCAAAAGGCAGTAACCAATGTCTGAGCCTTTTCCTAAACTACACCAACTTTTTTGGGAGTTTGGCCCATTGGTCACCTGACCCAATATGTGACCAGAATATTGGCACCAAAATCATCTCTGTGTCTCCGGTAGGTAGCGGTGAGCATGCTAATGCTTTAGCATACAGCATGTTAAGTGTCTCGATTAGCATTATCCCAAGTATGAAAATAGACTTTTTTAGTAATCCACAAAACGGTATTTGTTTTTATTCTATGGATTGTAGATTCAAATTTCTGAAAAAAAAATCTTCATCTTCATCTTCATCATTAGTGACGTCCTTTAGGAATCAACAGCGCAAATCTTTAGCTTTAGTAGTTACACACAGAGATGTTCTGACATTTCATTCTTTTTGTCAAATTTGATGTCTATTTTACCAAACCCTTAAACAAGCCAGGCATTTTTAGTTGCATATCATTTTTGCTTTTAAGATAATGCTAACTGCCTACAGTTACTTAACATGCTTTATGCTAAAGCGTTAGCATGCTCACCGCTACCTACTGGAGACACAGAGATTATTTTGGTGCCAATCCTCTCGTCAGATATTGGGTCAGGTGACCAATGGGCCAAACTCACAAAAGGTCGATCGTCCTTTATTTAAGTAAACTATAAATACAGCCGCCCTAAATAATTGTTCCACATTGTTGTGTAAATGGAAGTACTATGGGCTGCAGCTTGGGAGGAAAATCCCACGTTTATGCTTGTTTACATCGTGGTTGCTAGGTGTTGTATCTGAGAAGTTCGTAAGAGATGAGACCTGTTGCTGCTCGTTTTAGCCCAGCTAGGGATACAAGAGCTTTGTCAATCCTCTGCATCTATTTATTCTTATACTTTTTTGTGAATATGTCTCACTGGGCAGCTCTGCAGGGCTGCGATGTGTTTGTACAACTGTTGCAGCAGCGGAGCGGAGGAGTACGTTCAATGAGATGGCTTCACTGTAGATTTCCACTAACAACTAAATAAACCTTGCTACTGCGCGCGCGTGTGTGTGTGTGTGTGTGTGTGTGTGTGTGCGTGCGTTGGGGATTCCAGCATTCCAAAGCCCACTCAAGTCTCCCAGTTACAAAACAAGGCTTTCAATGGAAGCCTGTTTAAAATGCATTCTGTCTCTCTGACACACACACACACACACACACACACACACACACACACACACACACACACACACACACACACACACACACACACACACACACACACACACACACACACACACACACACACACACACACAGTATTAATACAGTAAATGTGTAAATCTGAATGTATGAATTTGTTGGAATTATCCTTTGGGTGAACCACAAAAATAAATCTGACCTATTATTGTAACTTTGGCTGTGTGTGTGTGTGTGTGTGTGTGTGTGTGTGTGTGTGTGTGTGTGTGTGTGTGTGTGTGTGTATACCTCAAACTGGGGCCAGTTCATGCTCATGCCAGGTCCGTGGGTGTTCCTCCACCATCTCAGATCTTCTGTGTCATTGGTCGCGTTGATGGTCTGACCCAGGTCGCGGTACAGGCTCTTGAACCTGTTGGACCAAGTGACTGTCAATCACAACGTCTACACCCTCCCCTTAAATGGAATTACTACAGAGTGTATTCGGTGAAGTATTAGCTCAGCTGAAAGTCAGGCAGCTTTTTTTCCATTTATTTTTCATTGCTGTTGTCAGCTTGAATCAACAATGACACAAGTTGTGTTGCAAATTCCTAAAGGCTCCACTGAACAAGGAGGGGTTCCAGACAGCACGGCCATACCTAAGGTATTTTCCAGTCAACATCATCAGTGTTTGCTTTGTGCTGCTGTGTGTACACTAGAGGACAAAATGTGGGAGGGGAAGCCTGCACCCATTCAGCTTCATCCAGCCCTCCCACCAGCTGCAACTTCATTCCTTCATTCGTTCATTCCCATTCAACTAATTGAACTGGATCTATCAGACCTGAGGTGAATTATCATTAAAATACATATTGGCAGCATGATGAAGCATTGTATTGTTTTACATACCAATGTAGTAGTAAAGCACACCACACTCAAACATCTGGCAAAGGTTTGGACTCAACACTGCCTGTCCAAGTACTGATCTGGGAGTTCCAAAGCTCGACAGTTGTCAAATATTTGACATCTTTTAATCAGACTAACTATCACCCTGCCCTGCACTCTGATTGGCCACTAAGCTGCTCCACTGCAGCAGCCTGGGCATAGTGCCTTGCTCAAGGGCTCATACAGTAAATAGTGGTCACGGAAGGAGGGGAGAATAAACAACCAACCACCCGCCAGCCCACTTCAACCTGAGCAGTACACTCTGACTCTGGTGTCTAACTCACTATACAAAAAGCAGAACTGTCAGTAGATGAACAATAGAATCTAAATGCTTCATTCCATTGCTTTTTTACAAGTGTGTCCCATGAGAAAAGAGTGCAGAGGGTTCTCATACATCAGCTGTGAAGTTCCTGTTATGTGCAGTACATAACAGTACAGCATTTAGACCTTACCAATCAGCATTACCATGGTAACAACATGGTACCAACTAGGAGCTGTTTAAACAGTAAGAGGTCGATAGTTAATGGACAACGCCAGGAGTTGTCTATTAACTCGTACACACATACAAACTCCTATGATATATTAACTCTTCTGCATGCCTTCGTGTCGAGTCATGGATCATGAATCTAATGAGCCCCATTCTTTGGCAGTGTGTGTGTGTGTGTGTGTGTGTGTGTAAGACCCACCCGTCTTTGCAGGACAGGTCGATGTGTGTGTGGATGTCCAGGAGGACGTCTTTGAAGAAGCGCAACCTCTTGCGCTCGGCCTCCTGGGTAAGGTCGAACACCTGCTCCATGTCCTCCATGTAGCGCGGGTTGCAGCGGTTTAGCTCCTCCAGGGCTTTCTCATAGCGGTCCTTCGCCTAAAACACACACACATTACATTACATTACATTACAGGCATTTAGCAGACGCTTTTATCCAAAGCGACTTCAACAATAAGTGCATTCAACATAGGTAGGCAAGAGAACTACTAGTCACCAGAAATCCCAAAAGTGCATTTCCTTCCTAAACAAGCAACTAAGAGCAGAACCAGTGCTAAGGTAAAAGTGCAATAAGTTAGCTACCTACTTTTCTTAAACAAATGAGACAAATAAGTGTATCAAATAAACAAGATCCAATAAACAAGAGCTCATAAAAATAATTGACGCACACAGACAGAGAAAACCCTTACAGCAACTATCACCACTAGTTTGCACCCAGTTCCTGAATGATGAGTTCATGTACTGACTGCAATATTGGAGTACTCCAAAAAAGAGGTAGCACAAATGACTGGATACATCCATTTCATCCAACAAAATTATCTGATGAAGGCTTTTCATGAGTGTTAGTGTTTTGTGGAGTGACCCAATAAAGTAGTAAAATGTGAGTTTTTTAATCAGTCGTTTTTTTATCCGATTTTTGATTCTGATAGCTCCGTCTTATTTGAGTACTCACATTGGATTTGATTTTTCTGCAAACAATAACCGGATTGCTCAAGAGCGCTTCTCTGCCTCACACACTTCCATACTGACCACCCCTTATTCTGCTTTCCCCCTTCAGAACCTGCAGCGGTTTGGGTTTGCACTGAGGAATCCAGAGCAGCAACACACACCTGCCATTTGACAAGCCTGGTCATGTGTCTCCGGGGGAACAACAGGTACAGGTATGTTCTGCTGGACTCGCTGACACACCCACACTGGGAGATGTGGAGCTATGCTTGCCGCAATGTGTGTGTGTGTGTGTACCTTATCGGCCTCCTGGCTGCAGCGCTCCACCCGGGTGGTGAACTTGCGGACTTCCTCCTGGGACTTGGAAGGGTCGGCCTTGGTGTGCGTTTCCCTGGTAACCGCAGTCCGCTCCTCCTTCTTGGTCAGGTGGTAGCCCTTTTTACTGGACTCCACCTAAACACACACACACACACACACACAAAGTACAATTTCAACGCAAAAAAATGGCGAGGACGTAGAACAGATGAAGTTTACCGACTCGGCTGACGAGAACGAATGAAAAGCCCCAAGATTCATTGTGAGAACGGCGCATCTCAGACTGGAAAGATGCTTCTCTGGGCTTCAGGAGACGTTTGTTCTCTCCAAGGATGAATCGACATTCTTGGATTTGATAATCATTTTTTTTCCCCCTGCACAGGTCAGCCCAAAACCCTTCAGAACCTACTTCCACTTTAAAGTTCTTTCGGGTCTGGCTCTGAAAAGGGTCAGGAGGGTCAGAAGGTCCAAAGAGTCATGACAAGAATCTCTTGAAACAAGTAACAGATGACTGGAGGTGTAAAAGGCCAAAATCAGGGGTTTCTGACACCGACGTCTGGGAGGGAGGGGGGAAGAGAAGGAGGAAGAAGAAGAAAAGGAGGAGGAGGAGGAGGTATCAGGAGCAGCAGAAGGTGTAGTAACTAGTAACCGTATGAGTAATGGTAGTTTTTATCCAACCGTCAAGCCAATTTCACAAAAAATAAAATCCGAATTTGTTGCATTTCTATCAGCTGGGTTGAAACATAAATCAACATCCTGAAAGGTGAACGGAGCGACGTCACAAAACCAAAAAGGGTCTTCCAAGAATTGATTAGTGTCATCAGGTTGTTAATGTTCTTTGGTGTCAGATTTCATGCTTGCCGATATTCTAAACGCACCAATCACAACGTACGACATTTCAAGGTGGTCGTGGTGGACAGACAGCTCAAGAGAAACCTTTTTTGTAATATTGAGGAAATTTGTATTGATATTTTCCATTTCCATTTATGTTTATTTATGTTTTTATAATTTAAAATAGATTAGCCTATTCTTTCGCTCATGGCAACTTACCTCTGAAAACTTCCAAGTTTGGAACTAGCGGTCTCAGGAGGGAGGACTGCAGTTGGACCCTCCTCGAAAGATGATTAGCCGAATTAAAAACTGATTGACAACTGGTTCAGGCGGTGTATTGGTGAAATAAGTTTTGGATTGACAGAGGATTGTAAGTCCTCTGATTGGCCAAATAAGAAAATGATTGACAGTTGCCACGCCCACTCCCCGCCCCCTCTCAAGTCTCCGGTCTGCAGAGATACATACTTGTTCCCATTAAGTCTTTCTAGCTTGTGTCATATGGCTGGAAACCCAGCGAATGAAGCCCCAAGCTGAGAGGTGGATGCACAATCTCAAGACTACCTCAGACACCTCACCTCCTTCAGCTTGCGGACCCAGGGCTTCTGGGCCTTGCGGAAGCCGTCGTCGGCGTCCTTGGTCTCCCTGAAGCCTCCCATCATCTGCTTGTGGAAGGCCTCCTTCTGCCAGTTGCGCACCTTCTCGCTGTCCTCCCCCGCCAGCCGCTCCCGCAGCTCCAGATGCAGCTCGCTGAGCCGCTCGGCCGCCTGCATGAAGGCATGCCACGCCTTCTCCAGCGTACCGTACTGAGGACCTGGAGGGGGGGGGGTGTGGAGAGTACTGCTAGTCAGCGCCCAGAGAGGAGAAGTCATAAAGAACAAAGTACTGAAAAATCTCCCGTTCTGCAAAATACTGCAGGTCATCAAGTTGTTTTTCATAGGTCTTCCTTAGAGATGCATAGATCCCCTTTCTGCACTGCTGACACCGATGATAAACCTTACAGTCTGGTCAATACTGAATGCTTTACTGAGCATTATAGACCAGTTGTTGTTGCAGACATTGGGAAGAAAAGGAAAAATGCTCTCCAATACACTGCAAAAAAAATTAATCTCACCATTTAATTTTGCTTAGTCTTACAATCCTATTTTTTTCTTAAATGAAGAGAAAAGAATCTGCCAGCTGCACTGATTCCCTGGTTTATTATTTTGGCGTTGGGTAAATGTTGCCGATGCAGTGCGTCAGTGTTTCCGTCACCTTTCTCCACGGCGCCCCTCCATTTCTTGGCCCAGTCGCTGAGCTGCGCAGCGTAGCTCCTCTCTATCTTCGCCCTCTCCTGGAAGCAGCTGACCAGCTCGTTACACAGCCGGTGGCCGTCGTCTATCCGCTTAACCGTCCTCTTGTAGTTCCCTGGCTGCACGCACACACACACACACACACACACCAGGAGTTCATTTGTGATGAAGTTTTGTAATTTACATTTTTCATGAACCCCTTGCGCTCCACCTGCCTCGTCTCCTACCTCCCAGAAGCTGTCACAGCTCCCCAGGTCGCTGACGTCTCCATTGGAAGACATTTTGGGGTCCGCCTTGCAGCACGGAATGGTGGCGGCTAGAGGGACTGGAGAGAGAGAGGTGGTTAGAGGGACACACACACACACACACACACACACACACACACACACACACACACACACACCCCGGTCACGCAATGGACGGGACCCTCATTGGTTAAGATCAGAGGCACATTAGTTTAAGATGTAACCGTCGCTTAATACAAACGCCTGCAAGCCAGTTCACAACAAGGAGCTTTTCAACAACGAACGAATAACAACGGAGAATTGGAAAGAAATCAGAGAGCTTCTGTCCATTCGTGGGGAAGAAGAAATAATAACCTGGAGTGTAAACACACTTTGAAACGTTTCGCTTTTAACGACGCGGACCTTGTTCAGCCCTGTGAGGCAGTGA
Organism: Hoplostethus atlanticus; assembly: GCA_034670405.1. NCBI lineage: Eukaryota > Metazoa > Chordata > Actinopteri > Trachichthyiformes > Trachichthyidae > Hoplostethus > Hoplostethus atlanticus. Next base: position 5,193,968 of record JAXDDX010000009.1, read on the forward strand.
CCTGTACAGTTGTGAATACACGGGTCTTGTGCGGTCTGAATGGGTCCAACGTGGCAATGACCCATGTTTCAATAACCTGTGTAAATCCCTGAGATTTGTATGTGAGAGGGGTGTAAGAAAATCAGCTTTGAGTTTATCTAATTGGTTTTGAAAAGGTTTCATAAACCCCCAGGATGGCAGAACCGTCTCAACCCATAGAGGACCATGTAATCCTTCAACTGAAGTTCAAACATGAAAATCACCAAGATTGGAGTCAGGAGTTTTTCACCCGACAGCGATGACATGTCACCAGAGGGGTCAGAGTGCAACCATGTCTAAAGGACTAGACGCCGTCCGTCCCTCTAGGACCCGACAGACTGCTGGGCTCTTACTGCTCCACTACACAGCCTGATTCATCCTGATTCAGCCTCTGGCAAACTCCAACTCCACTACAGCCAACCTGGGGCAGAAAGCCTGGTAGTGAGTCTTCACCATTTGCTGCCCACAAGGCTGTTTTCTCCACACGGCTGGCCAGTTTTCCTCTGCACAACTGGACTGTCTGTTTTCTGACAAACAGAGATGCCCTGTCACGCACATCCGCTCCGTTACTAAAGCAGGAATCCATGTCAGCAAGTCCCATTCACACACACACACACACACACACACACACACACACACACACACACACACACACACACACACAACGGGTTTCATTCATCGAGCAAGATGCGCAAACATTGGTACAGAGTCATCGCTGATAAAACTGTCAGAAAGAAAAACGATGACGGAGGAGGAGGATGGAAGAGAAAGGTTCAGTGATGAAGAAAGGTGAGTGAAAAAGAGTGAAAAAGAGTACAAAGAGTAAAAAAGCACAACATGCGGCTTTTTGCTGTTCACATTGATTTGAAATAATCACATTTGTGTCACTTTTGAGGGGAAAAACTGACACTTTCAGCTGCAGTATGAACTGCAGCCTCTGGCCCCGCCCACAATCAGCCAGAACCAAGCCGCTCGCACTGTGAACGTCTTGTTTGGAATAAAGTCTCTTTCTCTGTTCTTTCATAGTTCTGGCAAAAAAAAACCCGATAATCTTCTAATGGAGGAAATCCCAGATCCAGATCACCACCAAAATCTGATCAATTCCAATTTCATGGAAATCCGTTGGTAAGCTTTTGAGATCCTGCTGACAGACAACTAATTGACATCACCTCCTTGAGGGAGGTAATTACATCAGATCCTGTGTCTTGTTGTTGTTTTGCCTATTTTCAATCATATGAAGTCTGAAAGCGTAAATGAGCCAATGTTTTAAAAGGTCTATGTAGGGGAAATCATTCAAAAACATCGAGATGTCTGTACTGGGTTAGTGCGCTAAAATGTATTTGCACTGGCTCACATGTAAAATCTACCAACTGTTTTTTTGAATAAAGCACATGGCTATAGTGTGAGATAGTAGAGGAATGACAGACAGACAGACAGACAGACAGACAGACAGACAGAGTGACAGAGGAGGCGTGTCCTTGGATTAAGACAGTGAGCAGAGCAGACTCCACTGCTGATGAACCCTGTACATAGTTCAGCATGACCTCACTTCCCCCTACACTATACATCCACTTCCTCCCGGACGCCTTCTCATTGGACCAAACCCTCCGTCAAGGCCAGATAACTTCCTGTGCCAGACACAACAACCTGAGAGGAAGAGCTGCTCAAGTTTGGGTGTGTGCATCTTAGTGTCTGAAGCGAGGAACAGCCCCACCATGGAAAACTATGAAAGTGACTTTGATCTAACTTGCTGGTTAGATCTGGTGTTCACCATATGGTATGCTGGGCCCATCACTCACAGCCTACAGGCCTTAGTACTACTACAATACACATACAGCATCAGTGGATTCAGGTGGTATCCCCTTGGTGACTTCATGAAAATATCTGTGCCAGTTAAAGGAAAAATCCACCTTCAGTTACACATCATCAATCTGTGACGCTCAACGCATTCAGGAGTTATTTTGTGATGACGTGTTTTGTTGTATCCACTTTCCTTATCTTGGCTACTGCATTGCATTCTGGTCTATCTTGGCTACTGCACTGCAATCTGGTCTATCTCTGTTGGTGGAGAAATTGGTCTCTCTCTCTCCTCTGATGGATTTCTCCTGTATGATTGTTGATCGTCGGTCTAGAAAGAAGCCCTTGCTCTTTGATTCTGATTGGCTGACACCAAAACCTGACGGTTACCGTTGATGGTTTAGATCCATGACACACTTTCTGAATTCAAACTGGAAATATCTCAACGTGACGTCACGTCGTCTACGATTGGCCAGTTATCCACAGGAAGAAGAACTACATGGGCCCAGAAATGTCATCACCAATAGCCGTTGGCTATTATAATCAGTGTTCTGTTTTAGGGTGGATTTGTCCTTTAAGCGGAGCAACTACTGGCAAACTGAGTGCTGCTGTATACGACTCACAATAGGCTCAGAAATGCTCCCTTTCCATTGTGAATAACAAGGAAACAAACTTCTAGTGGCTTGGGAGCCGGTTGGTCCACAACAGTAGCCTTGGTGAGCACTGCAGGGAGCCTGTGGGAGGGAGGCCCAACACAGCTCATGCAATTAACACAGACTAGAAGACTATTATTGCCGCGACAGACCAGCCAGTGGCAGAGGAGAGGACGTGTGCTAACTTGTGCTACTGGCTAACAGTAACCTGGAATAAGCTCAAGTGTAAATGTGTGTGTGTGTGTGAGTCAGTGCTAGAGTGACATTGTAGATTAGCCTTATGCCGACGCCCCCACACAACACAACACCACATCACACCTCTCAGACCGCAGCCAATCCCCTTCAGCCAGCTGAGATCAAGTTATTTTCTTCACACTGTATAGCCTAGTACAGCAGAGGGGTGACTGGGAGAATAACAATGTGTGTATGTATGTGTGTGTGTGTGTGTGTGTGTGTGTGTGTGTGGGGGAGAGCTGAGTGGAAAGTATGCTAGCAGCGGAGGCATCTGCCACCAGCATGCTGGAACACGAGTGAGTATGAGAAGCTCACTTTGTCGTGATGTGCTAATTACCGCTCCTATATCCCACAAGGCAGCAGGGTGTCTGTGTCTGTGTGTGTGTGTGTGTGTGTGTGTGTGGCTCATTAAAAACAAGCTGGGTTGGTCTGTATCATCTCCATGTCTGCTAGAAGTGTGCGGAGACTGGCTGTAAAAGTCGACAGCGAGCTCCCGTTCAGTCAGACCAGTGGGCTAAAAAAAAAAAAAAAACACAAAGCCTTTTAGCAATTATCAGAACTTGCAAACCCTTGAACACTCCTGATTTCCATGCCCCTATCGTGACACATCAAGTCCAGGACCCGTACTGTCACTGTTGTTTCCCAACGAGCAACAAAATGTGTTACACCAAAAATGTAAATGTGGTCTCTGTGGACTACAAAAAAAGAAATGGACTGGGTTCCCACAGTCATGGAAAACCTGGAAAAGTTATGGAATTCAAAAATTATGTTTTCCAGGCCAGGAAAAGTTATGGAAAATGGAACGTGTGCAGTTTAGTTTTGGAAGTGTCAATTCTCTAACCAGTGAAATGTTGCTTGTTGATCCACTTCCCTTATAAAATAAAAGCCCAGATCAGAAATGTCCTGACAGTATCGGTCCTAAGTGATAGTTGGAGCAGAAATAAGACCTGGACATTCACATCACTTATTCAATGGAAAACATAGACTGACAAATATCAGTCATGGAATTGTGCTATATGTCATGGAATAGTCTTAGAAATTCATGGAATTGAATTAGCAAGAACACACACACACACACACACACACACACACACACACACACACACACACACACACACACACGTTTCTCAATAGAGCAAAACACACAAACGCACCGTAGTATTACAGCTGTTGTTCTCTAAATGTGACATAACAGACATAATGTCCAGTATCAGACCCTCGATTACTAGGAGGGAAGATCACTGAGAGGAGGCAGTCAGACTGAGTATCTTTAGCAGCCAGCACAGGGATTAGGCTATGTGCTAGGACAGGCCTCATCAGCCCCTGGTCACTGCCCTTACTACACATTGAGCTAAATACTGCAGTACAGGACCACTGTAGTACTGTAGGACAGTAGTAGTGGAGTACTGTAGTTACAGAACTAGCAGTGGATCATCTGCTGGTACTTTACAGAACAAATGATTCACAGTTACTGAATTACTGACTCGACTTTGAAAGGATGAATTTATGTAAAGAGTTTTCTACTTTTCGTAAACCATCATTATAATGTGAAAATCAATAAACTGTATCACCTGTCATAATGTCATTGTATATGGAGGACAGAACTGGGCAGAATTAGTAAGAAATTAATAAATAAATAAATCTATTAATAAATACAAAAATAAATACATTTAAATCCAGAAATAAATATACATTTTTCAGTAAATAAATAAAAAATAAATAACTAAGACAATGCATCAAAGAAATGTGATCTATATAGTCATTTATTTATTTCCCTATTTATTTATTTCTGTATTTCTCCCTTCTACGATAACAAGGATGTGTCAATCAAACACACGTGGGCGGAGTTTAACACTTTATTGGCTGGTCATTCTGGTGGTGCATGATTGGATAAATAAATCCAGAAATCAATGAGTAGGGAAATAAATTACTAAGGAAACGTTATCATTTATTTTCTTGATTACGAATCGCTTATCGTTTACTCATTTATTGAATTATGTTCGCTTTTATTTTTTAATTCAATTTTTCTGTATTTATTTATTGATAGATTTATTTATTTCTTATTTATTTCTAATTATGGACTAGTCTGTCCTCCATAGCTCTATACTATACATCAGTGGTTTTCTATCCTACCAGGTTAACTGCATTCATCAGTCGGATTAGACAGCTAGAATAGAAACTACCTGGCAGAATAGAAACCGCACTGCGCTACATTTCGTCATTACCGATTAATCCAGTAAAGGAACGATGCAGATACAAAATACAGTGAGGTGAATTTTTACAAAAAAACACACGCAGAGTTAAGCTACAGCGTGACCTCTCTCTCTCGGCAGCTACAGACGTACTGTGAAAAACCTCTCCACCCTCTCCTCCTCTTCCCCTCCCTCATCCCAGCTACCCGTTCATTAATTAGATATTTATATATTCATACCGACAATAGAAGGAGTAGAAGCGTCACCATAACCAGTCGGCCAGTTGGTACATCACAGAGCTGTCCTCGGTTTGGGGAAAAACATGGTGTATGTGGAGTCATGCAGTCATGCCCCTCCCACCCTGAGAGTGTGTGTGTGTGTGTGTGTGTGTGTGTGTTCTCTCAGAGGATGTTTACATTTCCTCGGTCAGTGACCACAAACTTGGGTTCAGTCCTCTCTATTCGACCCCCCCCCACACACACACTCACAGACCACCCTGGAGGGCAAGGACCTGCTGGAGCTGGGGAGGAGAGTTGGGTCAGTGGGATGAGAAAGGTCTGGTCTAGCTTACCAGGGGCCTCGTCTGTAAAAATGTTTTTTTGACTTTGGCCCTGTTTAGACCTGGCATTAACATCCGATTTGGGCGATCAGACCTCAAGTTCACACCTCTAAGTACGTCCGTTTACACCTGGCATTAGAATGCGTCTGATGGCGGGATCAGACTACACGATATCAGGCTGATTAGAGCCCGATTCGGCAGACGTAGGGCGTCGGGTCGAGTCGGGAACGACAGGGTGCGACAATCGATCGTTTTATGTTGTGTAGTGTGACATAGTGGACGACAACCGACGCCCATCTGGGACGCCTCACGACGTCCCGACAAAAGACTAGCATGTTAGAATTTTTTTGTGCCGTCCACGACGTGTTCCGTCTCGTCCGTGACGTTGACCAATAGGAGCACGGCGCGATATAAACAAACATGGCGAAGCGAAAGAGGAATGAAGTTGTTGGTGCCGCTAGGTGGAACTATGAAACAGAGGAAAGGTTTGTGGAGCTGTGGAGGCTAGCCTAGCCAGCTAGCTACATTTAGGTTTCACTACAGGCTAAAACATGGTTATTTTTACCTCAAGTTCTCTTTGAAGGATTGACAACCCATACTGTTCTCTTCATGCGACCCAAGAACAGGATCCACAGTCGTTTTTTCTTTTTTTTTTGCCTTTTCGGAACACAAGACAGCTAATATCATGCATACCGCTTCGGGACGCCATTGTTTGTTTACATTCTCGTTGCCTAGCACCTGCTTTCCGATGACATCACGCACGTCAGCAAGCGATTATTGGTCGGTGACCAACGTGTAGTCTGTCATGTCTGTCGGCCGAGACACGGCACGAATTTATCACTCTATATCGCCTAATCTGACACAGTGACCATCGTAACAGACACAAATATCGTGTAGTCTGATCCCAGCATAAGTCATCGTCTCGAGTGATCGGATCTCAGTTCCCCGCTCTATATGCAAATAAACACGTACATCATCATACAGATAACAGATCAATTACCAATCAATCATTCATTTGATCTCGCTCTGAGAGACAGCGCGTTCTCTCACTCTAGCACCAACCACAGCGCAGAGAGAGAGAGAGAGAGAGAGAGAGAGAGAGAGAGAGAGAGAGAGAGGTCTACGTCTTTAAATGACGTTTTACGGTATAGGACATTATTTTATTAGTTTATTTTGTAATGTGTAGGTATGTCGATCTTTTAAAAGACATGTTGAAATGAATATACCTATACCAGTAGTCATGTCTCTCGTATTGGTTTGTCCTCTTATGGACGTAATGCGCAAAAATAGATATTGGAATGGTTCGAACCGGTGTGTTTTTTTTAAAAGGAATAATCGATAATCGTAATTTTGACAGCCCTGCCGCTTACACAGAGGACGTCAGTTGAGTAGGCGGTCCTTCAATGCGACCCAGAACGCATCGCGTGCACACTGCTAAAATAATGTGGTCATATCAGTCCTAGACCACCTCCGAATGTGGTCTGAGCGATGTGATCTCACTGCGGTGCGTTTACACCTGTACTTAGGTGTTAACTTGAGATCGGATCTCCCAAATCGGATCTTAATGCCAAGTCTAAACGGGGCCTTTGTATTAGATTCCATCGTATAAAACTTAAATCTAGCCCAGCTCTGTTGTACTGTTGTGTACCAAAATACACAATCATACATGTTGGGAATGGGACAAACTTTTATCAGATTACCCACTGAAAAACACATTAGAAACAAATAGATCTTAGTAATCTGTAGGGATATAGATTCATATTTCAAGGTAATATATTTGGCCCACTATAGCTACCGGAATCTAGCCTAGGTAGCTAGCAGCTAACTAGCTAGTAAGCTAGCTAACTTCCCTGCTAAATATATATATATAAAGTATATACCTGTATATATACACACACCGTACTGTGCAAAAGTCTAGGGAGCCAATCTTCTGAGTAGTTTCCCACCCCAAGTGTGACATCAATTCAAAATGGCCACCGTGGGAATAAGGTCAATGAACTTGATATCTATTAATAGCTTTCATAACAACAGAAATTAGTATTAGTCTCTGATATATCACAGAGAATTGAGAAAAGTAATTGTTGCCCACTGATTTGGGCCTGAAGATACTTTTTGATAAATTTTCACAACTCAACGATTTAATCATAAGCAAAAAAAAACAAAGAAAAAAAAAAACTACGTACATTTTCTAAATGAGTGAGATTTTAGACAGTACAGGTACACTGGTCACGTTTTAAACCTTTCACTATCACTGATACTCAGCAGCTCCCAGTCTCTCTCAGTGTCAAACTATTTCTAGTGTGATTGTGAATTTGCAGACTTTTCACAACACTCTGGTGATGCTTTATATTCTTTCACAGTCCTGAAAAATTGTCAGAGACATTTTTCAGAAGAGTGTGGTCTTGTAGGACACCAGGCTGGGAGAAACCTGTAGCGACGGACGCCAGGAGGCTGTAACACACCAACTAACTGGGCCTCCACTGGAGCATCGAGTCCATTAGCCACCCGAAGGCATCCAGAAGCTAAAGCGGTTCGCTGATCCACAACAACCTCCTGGACGCCAGTAAACTGTCAGGCCTGACTGAAAGAACACAGCAGCGCCGTTGAGACAGGGCAAGGGACCGACGTGACGAGGCAGGGGCGGCTGAAAGACGAGAAGGACGAGAAGACAAAGCTCAGGGGTGAACGGGGGAAGCGAGGGAGGCAGAGGAGAACACGTGAAACTGACAGATATCTGCTGCCTAGCTGGGAAACAGGTTTACAGAGACACACAGAGGGGTAGTGTGTGTGTGTGTGTGTGTGTGTGTGTGTGTGTGTGTGTGTGTGTGTGTGTGTGTGTGTGTGTGGTTTCGATTCAGAGATTCAGACAAACACCTTCTGATGTGGTTCCTACAACACAACTTACAAGCATGTGGAGCTGGTCTGCAGGGCTGACTATCATCTACCCCACACACACACACACACACACACACACACACACACACACACACTAAATTAATCAATCACAAACCCCTAGAAGACCATTTGTTTCACCACAATCTGCAGAGACCTGAATGTAATACAGGCCCGGGGGGGGAGGTTCTGGTTGTGGGTTTATGCAGAAGTGGGTCAGGGCAGAGAAGGGAGGATGGGATGAACAGGGAGGAGGGAGGACGGGTAGAGAGGCGGGGTCAGCCCTCATAAGCTCCACTGGATAACTCGCGGTCATTAATCTGATTAATGCACACCAACAGTTCCTCTGCAGGCCAGGCCCGTGCTCTGCTTCTAGCCGGCTAGCTAGCGGTGGACTGCTCCAGCGTTAGCCTGAGCTAACTGCTTCATGCTACATTCCGGTAGAGTTTAGAGTCTGGAGGGTATGCAGGGATAGGTCGGGGTCCAAAGGCTTGACACACTCAAGTAGGGGAGCGCTGAGAAATACTTTGAGACACTTTCTGTACACTGCAGCTGTTGCAGAGCCCTGCTATGTGGCTAGCTTCACTGCTTTAAGCATACGGAGTCTCTTTCCAAAATGAGAGGTCCAGCATTTGGAAGAAAACATGACAATTACGCTTAAGACGATGACAAAATGATTGCTGGTCTGAAAGTAAAGCACATTATGGGTTACTGTTAAAGTTAGAAGTCATCTTAAGGTGTTTGCTTACTGAAGATAGACTCATCTGCCATCTGAAATACCGACTGAGGATTTTCAGGTAGTAAATTCTTAACAAAAAACAACCATATGCAGTGTTTTGTAATGCTGCCCTTCACGGATTTGCCTGGGAAATGCCCACAAGCTGTTTTATTAGCCCGTTTCCATGCGACTGCCTAGACCACTGCAGCGCCTGGCTATTTGAAATGCCAACAGGACTTGACTCTCAATGCTTCTCCGGCTCCAGTGTCGTCACAGATGCCGGGTTAGCGCGCGCACGCGCACACGCACACACGCACACACACACACACACACACACACACACACACACACACACACACACACACACACACGATGAGGGAAAAGAGTGAAAGGATGGAGACTGAACTCCGTTTTCCATCTTCACAGCCAGCAAGGTCAAGGCTTAACTCACACAAACATACCATCAATGGAGAACCCACAGAACCACGGTATTAAAGGATCAGTCAACAGCTGGCAGCAAATGTATAGAGAGGCAGCTATGTGCAAAACACAGAAACCAGCTGCTAGATTCACACACTCAAACAAACACCTACTATTATGACAGGACCAAACAACAACACACCGACTCTATGCTGCACAGACCCACAGAACAGAGGAACTGTCAAAGAGATCCCACAGCGAGAGCAAAGACTTACCTTATCAGAGATGAAAACAGAGAAGGACAGATGTCCCAACGGAAGACAGCCTGTGTCTCCAAGCGCCTGAGAGAGAGAGAGAGAGAGAGAGAGAGAGAGAGAGAGAGAGAGAGAGAGAGAGAGAGAGAGAGAGAGAGAGACCCCAGAAATGGATGTGTGGATGGAGAAAACAGCAAGACAAAAACGGAGAGATGTTAGTTCGAAAGCAGCACAGCCGGTTAGCTTAGGCAGCGGTTAGATCCCCTGCTGGGTTCGCCGCCTGTTATAGGGCCCGGCGCTGGAAGGTGGCACATTCTGGGCGTCGTGGTGAAATGCCACACATGGAGCCGGTAGCGGAAGGCTAATGAGGCGGCTGGAAACCAGCGACCCCGGAGTGAGGAGGTCAGGGGAGTTACCTCACACCTCTAAAATTACCTACCTGGGAAATGACTGGGGAGGGGAGGGAGGCGGGGGGGGGAGGGACGTCAGCCCATCTTTATCTATTAATTCTAGTTGAAGACTTTTATTTAGAGTCTTTGATGTAAACCAGCTCCAGTTTTAAAGCACGGTTGTTGAGGGGATGCAGGGAACACGACTGAACCCAGTTGGTTAGTGACAGACATGAAATGCTGCAAAAATAAATGACAGGAGACAGATACTGGGGAGTGGTGAGGTCAGCTGTCTGCCTGTCTGCCTGTCTGTCTGTCTGTCTGTCTGTCTGTCTGCCTGCCTGTCTGCCTGCCTGCCTGCCTGCCTGCCTGCTGCCTGTCCCAATCAACCCCACAACAGAACATCAATACGGTCATCGTTCTGCTGTGTCCAACTGACGCCACTATATCTAGGTGCATGGATGCTCTGGTAGAGGAGAGAAAATAAAACGAGAGAAGATTACAGCGAGACGGAGGACAGAAGAGGAGAGGGACAGCTCAGCCTTGTTCCCATGACAGCTGTGCTTCCAGCCGGCCAGAAGCTCTTATTTCTCAACCACATCAGGGAGGCCTTGCCGGCCTCCATGCCAGGCTCTGCACAGAGAGGTCCAGCCCGCGAGGGGACTCTGGCAGGGGGCCTGGCACAAGCTGTTGCACGTCGCCTCAAGCATTGCCAAAGACTAACCATAAGTGTACATCCCTCTGGCTTCCCTAACACTCACTTTCTGCAAAATGCAAGGACATAAAAATATGCAACCCTCAACTAAGATTGTTGAAGGCAGGAGTTTTAAAAAATTAAAATTAGAATTAAAGTAAAAAGAAATATCCATAAACAGTGATTTAAGGGATTAAAGACTAACAAATTCTATTTCTCAGAATGTAGGTAAACAACCCAAAATGCCTAAATCAATCTTACTTTACCTGCTGGGAAATGATCACTGAATCATTTGCTGTCAGCTAACAGGTTAGCATGATATGAGGCAAATTCTGCCACAGGAATATATTATGAGCGAGCTTTTCAAATAGTTGCTGCTCCTGTCAACTGAAGATCACAGATTAGGTGGCTGGGGAACTTTGGGCCATAAAATAAAGATACAACGCTGAGGGGAAGGGGTGGCATCTCCTCTGCACAATAACTTCTGTTCTTTGCACCGTACAAGTCACTTTGGTGTCTCTCCATCTAGCCGACCTGATGTTGATTTCTTACGTGCAGATAAATCAGCAACGCTAGATAAGTAGGACAAACAACTGACCAACTGGGCGGGAGTTGCCGCTCTACGCTGACATTTTTCATCTTTCCATGAAATTCCACTTGCTTGGCAGCAGGAGGTTCCAGCCCCCATGGATTCTAATCTAGTAAATCAGAGGAGCCCAAACCTTTTCACTCCAGACCCCCCGTGTAGTTTGGTATTAGCCCACTGACCACCACTTATAGGATTTCATCCCCCCCAAGATGTTTTATGGTTAAATGTGACTTAGTGGAGAATTGTGGAAGGATAGCCAAATTCACACATTCTCTCATTGGGCAGTATTTTTATTGGTGATATTCAACTATTTCCCACGTTACTGGGGTCCCCCTGGAGCCCTCTCAGGGATCTACTTTGGAAACCCCTGCTGTAATTAAACACTAGTGGGCTGACATTTAGCTAGCTGCGCCTCGCTGTCAACGCCCTGGCATGCACAAGGTAAGATACAGGTATTATTTCCCTAAACACGTTGGAGCCTTTTTGTTTAAAGGTATTAGAGTAATAAAATAAAACCCCGGGTAGACTCCAGTCGGTGATCATTACATCATCCAGCACGCCACCAATATAAACAAAAACCTATTGCGTCAATTTCTGCTTTTGCCCCAAACTTCATATGACGTAAAGCAGTTTGACGCCCATAACTTTGATGTGGATTCACCTCACAGTCAGATTCATGACACCCTGAACATATGGGTGAACCATATCTCAAATAAACACGCGCGTGAGCAGTTCACCCTGCACTGCTCCCTGCTTACATCGAAGCAACAGGCTCCATGTGGATACTTCACGTCCCTGTGCGTTTAACGTTCAAACCAGTTACCTGCAGCTCCTGTCTCGAGAAGCTTCTGCTCTTCTGGGCTTCCCCTCAAGACGAACAGCTGATAGTTGAATAAATAGACGTTATCTCGGTGAAATTACTGCGGTTACTACTCCTTACGCCAGAATAAACCGGGGCATTTTGCTTTGGAAGTTTACTTCGCAGTCATCCGTGTTCCCCCCTCAGCCATTACAGTGAAATGATCCGAGTCCGAGCCTCCTCTTCTTCTAGAAATTCACCAGCTCATAATCGTCGGTTGATTGTTTTTTCCCTCCCCAAAAAGAGATTTAGTCCTTATATTAAATATAACTGTGCAGTATTGGCTTCTTGTGTGAAATAAAACTGTTTTGGCAGGTAAATAAGTTGCCCCCTCCGATGCTTGCGGGCGTCGTCTGGAGGTCTCTGTAATCAGATGCTGCTCGCCACAATATCCATTCATCCTATTACAGACTTTAACCCTTCACAGCCCGGACTACCAGCACGGCTTTGTGCTGCCTTCATGTGCTGTCGGAACATTTAGAACCCAAGATGACGTGCAACAATTCTGTTGGAAACAGTAATTGTATTACTATTGTATTTGTAATTGTATTGCCAAGGTTATGACTAGGATTGGATGTGTTTCATAGAAACATTTACATGAGCATTGATTAACAGCTGAAAAAAGCGAGTTTAAGGTTTCATAGACTTTTAGATAGATAGATAGATAGATAGATAGATAGTAGGATTGGGCGATATTGAAATTCCCTTACTGACGATATTGCTTTAAGAAAAACAACGATATACAATATTATCGCAACAACGCATATGTTGCAATACCCATAAATGGCCACAATGTGGTGCAATAACACCGTTTTTTAAACACCATGAATGTAACATGTCATTTCAGAAATAACACAAGTAACATTAATAATTAGCCTACTTGCAAATATAAGTAAAGAATAAAAAACTTTGGTTTTGGTGTTGTGAAATATAAATTACAATACAAAAATATGCTTAAATAAAATGTAGGCTATGCCTAGACACAAATAGGTCTACTGTCTACTGTAGCATTCTAGTATTTCGGAATGGCTGTCTTGCTGAAATATCGGCGGCGTGGTAGTTCATACTGGGGATCTAATGTATTTAGCATTTCCTTTAAAGTGGATTGAAACCATTTCTTTTCCAATGTACCTCGTAACTGCCTTTGTACAGTCTTGCCACCGCTGACTGTCGCGTTTATATTTTGTTGCCTTCGCGAAAGCCCCGATGATGGAGGGTTGGTCGCTAGTTTTTGGCCGGCTGCTCTTCGCGGAGGGAGTCGGTGGCAGAGTTGCGTAGTCTGCTGGGTGGTGATTTTTAAGATGGGAGCGGAGATTTGTGGTGTTTCCATCTTTAGTACTTACTTGCTTACTTGGCTTTTTCGTTTGTTTTGAAACCAAAGAAACGCCAAATAGGCGCATTTGCGTTCTTCTTGTTAACAAGAGCTGCCATTTCCCCCCCCCAAAACATTACGGGTTACGTTACATGGGCCACAGCGTGAGGAGGACGTATGCGTGCATATTGTTACTTGTTTTGATAGGCTAGAACGATGCGTGCAGGAGAGAGAGAGAGAGAGAGAGAGAGAGAGAGAGAGAGAGAGAGAGAGACTATTGACTCACTCCATAACAAGTGTTGCATAATGATTGTAGCGGCAACGAGAAAATATTCTGTTATCGGGGCGGTCAGGACGGTTATCGTGGCCAATCAATATCGTGCTGCACGATAATATCTTCATATCGCCCAAGCCTAATAGATAGATAGATAGATAGAAACTTTATTGATCCCGGGGGAGAATTATGGGGTTGCAGCAGCATAATAGTATCACAAGAATGTACAAAATACAAAGGCAAGGTACAAAATACAAAAAACAAAAAACAGGCCTAAAAACAAAATATTAAAAAACTATGGTACTAGGTGAAATAGAACCAGGATGTAGGCCTACAGCGGATAGATGGCACGTTTACATATATACAAGTTGGGAAGAGCGAATGAATGGATGGTACATGTATACAGAGTTAAAGAATGGTAATGGGTGAATGATTGTGAAAGGGAATGAGAGTGGCTAAAGTGTCTAAAGTGTTTTAAGTGTGTTTAAAGGACTGCACTGACTTTTTGGGAGTTTGACCCATTGGTCACTTTACCCAAAATCTTCTCTGTGTCTCTGGTAGATAGCTCTGTCTGGTACGCTAACTCTTTATCATACAGTATGTTAAGTAACCATAAGCGATTAGCATTATGCTAAAAGTAAGAAAATGAGAACTTGTAGCAGCTCTAGGGCTGGATGGTTAATTCATTTCAATGACGTGTCTAAACCTGCCAGGCTTGTTGGTAAAATAGAAATAAAATTAAGCAAAATAAAAGAACAACTTTCAATTGTTTTGTTCACACAGGAAGTGAGCGAAATTAGCCAGACAGCTACAGTTTTTGTGTTGTAGATTCCTAATGGACGTCACTAATGATGAAGATTGAGATTTTATTTTCTTAAGTTATGAATCTACAATCCATAGAATAAAAACCAATAACAATTCTGGATAACTAAAAGGTCTATCTTCATACTTTGGATAGTTCTAGTTGCTTATGAGTTCCAATGGGCCAAACTCCCAGAAGTCAGCATAGACCTTTAAAGTGGTGAAGACAATTGGGAAAGTGGGATTTTTCTTGTTCTCCTAGTTGCAGAGATGGGACAGAGAGCATGGAAGCCGTGTTCACAATTAATGGTAAGAAATAGTGCATTTCTTAGTTATTGTCCAGCATAAATAACTAGTATTTCTGTATGTGTATTTCTATTTCCTCTTAACTTTAAGTTGTCACATTTTTGTTTTTAATAAATTAAAATGTTATGTGCCTGATGTACACTTTCTCCTCTTCAGCCACTGTAGCACAATGTTGCTCTGGGCTGATTGATTTCTATAATTTCAAAAAGAAAGCCACAAAATAACTCATTTTATTACAGGGTCCAGGTTGTTACTGTTTCCGATCAACAGCAGTTGAATGTGCAACAAGTTGTATTTACGGATTTGGAGCTCTGAAGTAGGAGCTTACAAGCAGCACTTGAAGGCAGCATTAGTTCAGCCCAGCCCTGCTGATAACTTACATTAACATACTGAGGTCCATCAGTCACACTAAAGATGTCTGTTGATGAAAACCGATGATAGTTAATACAGAATACAAAGTCTGGATTACTGATATCTGCATTTTTGACCCATTCAGCATTAATTAAAGCAAAGATTAAAGCATTCATCTAAATAATCAGACATATTTAACATATTTTCACACCAAAACATTTTATTGCAAAGTTTATTGCTAATCTGAAATCTGAAATCTTTCCAAAGCAAGAAGATCTCTATTTATTTGTGTTGATGGTAGATCAGATGAAACCATAAAGATGACTTTGTTTTGCAAATAGCGCCATCCTCAGGACAGCAATCGTAACAACAACCACTGTGCAAGGTCTGGTTGGATATTTAAGACCTACAATCAATCCTTGAATTTTATTTGAAAGGGTTTCATTCGTTAAAGCAAGCTCTTCACAGAAAGCAACATTCTTCTGAATTCCTAATAAAAAGTCTTGAGAAGCAGCAGAACAAGAGAAGCTCACACTGTTCACTCTCTCAAAAGTTGGTTGCTTTGAGCCACATCAACAATGACAGGCATAAGGCAGGCTAAATTATTGATAAGTAAGTGCACATTTTTATTTTGGTCCATGAAAGTGGGGCTTTTATGGATCCTTGACAAGCAAGAACAAAGCTGTCATTGATGCAGTCGGAGATTTCAGTAGCACCAGGCTGCTGGGATGGTCGGATGGTCAGATGGTCGGATGGTCGGATGGCGGCTAGTGGAGGTCGGTGGAGGGGACTCTGTCAATGTCGTCACCAGAGCTTGAATACGGGGGTGCCCGGGGGTGCTTGGCATTCCCATAACAGACATGGGCACCCATATAAAAGCTAAAAAGGTTACGTTGGGGGGCTCTAATAATTTGTTATTTCCCGTCTTTTTTCCCAATCACCGATGTTGCAGTTTCTGCGACTATCTTCTGCAGCACAGCTGTCAAATAAACATCTCTCTTGTTCAATCTGTTCGTATTCATGCGAGCTGTGAGCCTGGCTGCAATCTTGAATAACATAGCTAAGAGACGAACAGAGACAAGACAGTAAAAAAATACATTTTGTTCACCTGAAATATCGTGATTCTGTGCTGCAACAACTTTTCCTCCCAACCCGATCATATAGCGACCCTATAAATGAGAAATAGGCCTATAAGAATAATATAAAAATCATTAAGTTTCATCTAAATGTACCTAAACGTGTTCAGAAACATTAACTTGCATCGCTTGTGTTTTGATGTGGGACCTAAAAAAGGTATAAAAAATAAAATAACGCCTCCCCAAGAGCCAAGTGGTATTTGGAGCCCTGGTCGTCACCGCTTCGCTAGCAGGGACCTGAAGTTCTTCAACTCCCTGATGCTCGTTGAAATCCTGGAGGGCAAGAAGAGATTTGTTTTTATTTCTAGGGATGTGCACATATGTTATATACATACAGAACAGTGCTGCAGAACAGCAGCATGGTCAGGAGGTGTTGCCCTAAATGGTAACACATGTAGGAAGAGTTTCAATCCAAAATTAGCTTTTATCTACCAATTTAAAAAATGACACTTACAAAATGATTATTGGCATTAAAGTAAAGCACATTTTGGGTTGCTATTGAAGTTATGAGTCATCTTAAGACGTTTGCTTACAAAACATTTTAAGAGTATAATGATCTGTGTGTTTATTGAAATATTTACTAATGAATTTCAGGTAGCAAACATTTTCCAAAATGGACATACAGCATGTGGAAGAATGTTTTATAACCCAGTGTCAGATGGTACATGTTGTCATTAGGACATTATACCGAGACCCTCATACCTTCCAAAGGCATTGAGGAGGGAGACTATCTCCTGCCGGCTGAGCTGGAAACTGGGCCGTCGGACACGAGATTTGGGCAGATCCTCAATCTGTCGCTCTGAAAACAGGACCTTCAGAGCTGTGCCTAATCCCTGGGTCTGGGGTGGGTCAAAAACAACAAAGAAATCACAAGAGCATGACGCATCCTGGTTTCCCATAGTGGTCTACGTCTGTACCGTAGTAGTAGTAATGTTGTACGACTATTAGATTGGATGAAACCCTGATTTGGTAAACAGTCACTCATCGTCAGCAGATCTAACCCTTAGCATTACGCAGCTCACACTGCGCCGTCATGGCGGGTCAGTCTGGTGAACGAGTTCTCCTGACTCACCTGTAGTTTCCCCCACAGCCGGCATTTGAAGCAGCCCACACAGTCCATGATCCTGGAGATGTTGCGGAAGGACAGCCTGACGTCCTCCTGAGGTCAATGCCACACAGGAGAACCCAGAGGTCGTCATTTTTTGGGCTGAAGCAATACCTTAACGCATCTTCACAATAATCATAATCGTCCACACAACACCAAGGTGATTCTGCAGAAGACCAGGGTTTCATTTCTGATCATTTCTAATTTTCCTTCCCATTGTGTAAACGGTCATCCCTTGCGTGTTTATGGAATAGTTCACCCCAAAATGAAAATTCAGACATTATCTACTCAAACCCATGTCCGTCGAAATGAAGTTTGTGCGAAACCAAACACAGTTCCATCTCAACCGTCTCCCAAACTGTTGAAGTTAACATCTTTTTACAGCTCCAATAAAAGCATAAATTGTCCATCAAATATGATGGACATGATAGATAATGAGGTAAATGTTGGACTTTTGCAATTGTTTGGCTATAAAACACTTGGATTATGCTGCACCAGCTGTTTGGCGAAATGTCATGCTTTTTATTGGAGCTGGGGGAAAAAGGAAAAGGAAAAGTCCACCCTAAAACACTTAAACATTGGTAAAGTATTGGTGATGCATGTTGCATTTCTGTCTCCGTTTTGTTGTTTGGTGGTGCATTTATTATTTTCTCCAATTTCTCTACAACAGTTGCCAAGATAGACCAGAATGCAATACAGCAACAAGACGTGTTGGGTTTTGGGTACGGAGTGTGACTTTCGCTGTTTTCTCCACAGGAAAAACTGTCGGAAATCACTAACTGAAGTAGAAGTAGACGAGGCAGGTTGAGGGAAAGTGGAAACACCAAAAAAGTATTTCAACACTTCATCACAAAATAACTCGCGGAATATATTAAACATCACAGATTGATGATATATATATATCAATCATATCGATATATAACAAGTAAGAAGATCTGACGGTGGATTTTTCCTTTAACTTGGGAGAAAGCTTTACCTTCATAAAGTTGTGTTTGGTTTTCATATTGGCTTTGCAAGAGAACTATTCGTGTTAAGAAATGTTGAGTGAAATGTCCTTGCTTATAGGAATGTGATTGAGTTGTTCCCCTTTAAAAGAAATAATAAACCTACATGTTACTTTAAGTAGTTTAAAGTAGTTCAAATGGTTGCTGACCTTCAGTTTAGCAGCCTCCTTTTCATCTCCAGCAAACAGAGAGGTCTCGTCAAAGTGCAGAGGGAAAGAGCTGGAGGAGTTGAGAAAGAGTTAATAACAACTGCACTCTCCTCAAAGGAAACTGGAATTAAACTTAATGTATACAGGAGCTTTCGAAACAATCAGCCAATTTTCATGAGCCAATGAAATCTGTGCAGAGGCGGTCTCAATGCATACTTCAACATGAATTTGACGATTGCCAAATGTCCCACGTGAATGCCACGTTAGATTTAGTTAAAAGCCTTGCTGCAGACGGGAGAGGGAATTCAGAGTGATAAAGGAATACAGACAACATTACATTAGTCTAAATGAGATGAGACAAAAGACCTTTTCAAGGTCAGCAAAGGATAAAAAAAAAAGTCCTTTGGAACAGTTTGGAAAATCATTTTCACCTGGAGGAACCTGCACAGCTTTTTTAACTCGATCATCAAACATTTATTTTCATTAAGCTGGAGAAAATTTAGTGTATTGGCCTTTATCAGAGCAACCAAAAGAGACTGCTGCAACCACTAATATTTTCACCTTTTCATTTCAAATCTAGTTTTATTAAACCTGTCAATTCAACAACGTGTCCTGGACCTACTTGGCCAGCTGGAGGAGGTCCAGCAGCAGGTCTTTGTGTCTCTGGTCCTGTTCAGGCTGGCCGGTGTAGAGCTGGAAGGACGGCTGCTGGAAGAACGGCAGGGCTTTGGCCAAGGCTCGCAGCTCAATCAGGAAGAGGAAGTAGAGGTTGCGGAGCCGCTTGGGGCCCTCGCCGCCGGTCAGCTCCGAGTCGAAACGCTGCTGGAACTCCGATGTGTTGTGACCCCACTTCCTCTGAAACCAGCTGTCTGGAGAAAAAGAGGGAAGATGGGAATAGCGCAAACAATAAGAAAAGTAAGAGGAATCAGATTCTTCATTCGAGCGGAAAATAAAACGAGATTCAATCATGAGATGCAGAGAGAGAGGAGGGATTGAGCGTTCATGCATGAGTTGAGGATGTGTCTCACCATCCAAGAGGTATCTGGCACTCAGGTGTGTGTTGATGCTGGCGTGGAGGCCGGAGACGAGGCGGTAGAAAGCCCTCTTCTCCACACACTGGCCTGGAAGAGAGAGAGGCTGAGCAACGCTGCAACTGAAGCGTTTGTTTTGACGTTATCAGACTATTGGCTTGTTAAGGACAGTGTCACTCTCTCTCAAACACCACCAGCTTACCTTCCAACCAGCTGTAGAAGATCCTTGCTGAAAATAAAAACCATTGATTTCATCAGATATACGCAGTGAATTCATAATTCAAATGCGCTGAATCATGATGCAACATAATGGTAAAGTCCTCTCACCGTCGTTTCCAGTATAGCTGTGGAATCCGGTTGGATTTAGCGGCCTCTTAATAGTATAGGGTCTGTGGGGGGGAAAAGTGCTTAAAGGGAAAGTTTCTAATGTATTTTCCTTCCTACTCAACCTTTAAAGGTCCCATAGTATCCCCATATTATATTATTATATAGTAGTAATATACTATGGCTCATGATGAGAATAATGTTCTTCATGATGCTTAGTTTAGTTAAAAGGGTATTTATTGAATGACAGGCAGAGCAGTCACAATACTGGACCCTGATTGGCCGACAACACCAGCCTCTTTCACGTGAGTATTTGTGATAGGTCAAAGTCGACGTATCACAAAGTCGACTGCTGAGTCGAGGCTTTCCAGTTCAAACACTGCAAACTGGTCTGATTGGACGGATTTCAGGAATTTTTTAGTCAGGGGAGCCAATCAGGACCATGTCCAGATGTGATGCGTTTACTGGAATTGGTCTGAAACTGCTGGATTTTTGAAAATACAACTTTCAATTTAACCACTCAAAGAAAATATAATTTTAACAGTGTTTTCATTAAACATCTTTGATCATATATGCCTACGTATGCAACTCCTATACTAGAGCCTCTAGAGACATTTGACTCTAAAATTGTAAATGTAAAAATATATCAACCATGAAGTTTAATCAGTGTTGTAAATTCTCTGAGTATTTACTTGAAGCAGTTTTCCTCGTAGATGCTGTTCCAGATCTGCCAGGCCTCTGGTCCCTTGTAGCCGGTGTAGCGCTCCGGGTTCAACAGCAGGTCCACATACTGGGAGTCTGGGGATTCCTCGTCTGGGACACAGAATCATGGGAGTCACAGTCGGTCATGGATCGGAACAACTGCTCTCAAATCAGTTTGATCCAAACCAAAGAAAATGGATGACTATGTAAAGAATGTGAAACAGCATCTGGAGCCAGAGGTAGACTTGAGGTAAATATACTCATGTAGTATATTAATATTCCATCAGGGTTGGGTAGTAATGGAATATATGTACCGGTGGTATGTATTCTAAATATAAAAATTTGTTATGTTACATTCCATAAAAAAAAAATTGTATTCTTATTACAGATACTTGTGGAAAAACTAGAGGATTACTTTTAGAAATTATTTTAAAGTAAAAGTAATTAACTCAGAAGTCCATTTAAAGCTACGTCTTACTGAAAGTTTGGGGTTGTATGCAAACCTTAAATACATTTCCAGAACTTTGTATTTTTAACTTTTTCTTATTTGTACTGCTAATTTCAAATATGGCAAAGTAGTCTGAAAGTAATCAGAATACATTACTGTTACTGATTACAATTTTGTTGCGGTAACTAGTAACTGTGATGGAATACACTTTTACCCACCCAACCCTGTATTCCACCAAAATATATTTCTAAATGTATTATTATTATTATTATTACTATTATTATTATTATTATTATTATTATTGTTATTATTGGTTGGCTCCATTATTATTATTATACAGTGCTTAAAAATCATGTTTTGACTCAAATCTAGGGTTAGGGTTGACTAAATGATTGATTGATTGATTGATTGATTGATTGATTGATTACCATCAGCCACACAGAAGCACTCTGCCTCATCATCGTGTTTGTTCCAGTCCAGCAGAGCTTCTCTGGTCTCCTCACTGGGTAAGACAACAGAGCAGTCAGTTGGTTCAACTTTGACCTTTTGACTACGCAGTAGATCAACATTTTCAGACACAGGGTGCTTTATATCCACAAAAGAGAACGAGCTCTGATCCTGATGAACAACCCACTTCATTTTCTGCATCAACTGACTTGGACCTGGATCAAGCTGCAACCATGGCATCCCTTAAAGGTGCTGATCAATAAATCATTACTACATTAATTTTGAGACATCAGTATAATTACCATAAACAAACCAGACCATTACTAGAAGCCTGTCAGCCTCTACTCTGCATTTTACATTGTGTACCACCGGGTCAATTTGGAGGGAAATCTGCTGGATTGCTTTACGGCACAAAACAGGAAGAGGGCGCTGTTCTTCCAGCGCTAACGGAGCTAAAGCTAAAGAGTTTCTGGCAACAGCAGATGGTGGAAGGAGAGAAAAGAAGATGGAGAAATCACTTCCAACATGTTGATCCTCTTCAGGAAAGACGCCAGGGAAGGGGATCGGGGACAGACCAACGGGGTTTATGGGAAATGTAGTCTTAATGTGGAGAAACCCTAGCACTAACCACTTGTGTGAGATAGAGGCGACCAAATTTCATTGTATAACATCAAAAACACGAGGATTAACCTGAAAGTATGGCTGGTTATCTTAACTCCTGAACACATTTACAAGGTTTTCATTCAACAGCAGTGATGTGTGTCTTGAATACCGACCACACCTGAGAGAGACGTCTACTGCTCCAAGACGATTGGCTTTCTCACAGTCGTTCAGCTGCTTGTTTGCTTCTGCTGAATACTGAACACACATAGGGGAATTAACTTGAACGTCATTAATGGCATTTTGAGTATTAACTTATATAATAAAATAAACCACACAAAATATGTTTTCTTTTTAAGAAAGAAAGAAAGACTGATATAAATAGAATGGAAGCATATGGGCAGGGAATTAAAAGCTCTCAAACTAAGCAGGTAGTCCAATTACAGAATAACTTTAGTTTGTGAATATGCTTCATATATGATGAGGTGACACCGGAACAGCATGGTATGAAATTTGAAGAAGCTGCAATCGTCAGCTGTTCTTTATTCAGTTAAAAGTTAGCATAATTTAAAAAAGTATAACTAGTATGAAAAAGGTGTATTCAAACATAAAGCAGGTCAAAGCATAATGCACTAGTAACTATTTTATGCATTCCCAGCCTACTCAGTGCCACTATGTCATGGTTTGTCTGCAGCTGCATGCCGTGCTGCCTAAATGCACATTGTGACAGAATGCTGAATGTATACATTTATAACTGAAGAGATATGGATTTTCTATTATACATCCTGTTCCCTTGTGCTGAATGTGAGGTCCTGTTGTCCCTGTGCAATGAGTGCCATTATGTATTTAAGTACTGAGTCGGTGGTTCTGAATCAATGTCACCAAGTCAAGTGATTCTGATAGTATGAAGTATGTAGATAGTGCAGAAGCAATTTTTAGTGGAATATACTTTTGAAAACATTGAGTTTTCAAAATAGCGTGACCAGGGTGTGAGTAGATTAGCTAGCTAGTTGCTAGGTGACTGACAGTGGTTGCTAGGGTGTTACTAGGTGGTTGCTAGGTGATTACTAGTGGTTGCTATTGTAAATAACTGGTTGATAGGGTGTTACTAGGTGATAGCTAGGTGATCACCAGTGGTTTATAGAGTCTACTAGGTGGTTGGTAGGTGATTGACAGTGGATGCTAGGGTATTGCTATGTGGTTGCTAGGTGTTTACTGGTGGTTGCTAGAGTGTTACTAGGTGGTTGCTAGGTGATTACTAGTGGTTGCTACATAAATAACAGTGGTTGATAGGGTGTTACTAGGTGATAGCTAGGTGATCAACAGTGGTTTCTAGGGTGTGGCTAGGTGGTTGCTATATTATTGCTAGTAGTTGCTAGCGTGCTCCTACTGTAGGTGGTTGCTAGGGTGTGCCTAGGTGGTTCCTAGGTGATTAACAATGGTTGCTAGGGTGTTCCCAGTGTTCCCATTATTCATGATTATTGTTACATTTAGAACACTAGTATCCTAGTTCAGAGTGTATGTTTTGCCGGTGTTGTGCTCTAAAATGTTCCTTCAAGGTTCGGTCCACTGGCTCACCTTGTTGTGGTTGGAGGACCGGATTCCCTCCGGCACCTCATTCTGGGAAACAGAGCAGACAGAGTTTTGAGCACTGATGTGAAAGTGTGTTGGGTTTGATGGAGGCAGGTGGACTGGGAGGTAACTCACAGGAGAGCAGGGCTTCACAGCACAGTCCCTCAGGCCGCAGTGGCTGCTGTCCCTCCAGAAAGGACACGGCTTATTCAAGTTCACCTGATGTGGAGGGAATCCCAATAGGTGAGAAGACACATTATCTGTGTTTTGTATATGTGGGTGTGTGTGTGTTGTCTACCAATATAACTTACCTTGTAGAATCTGAAGTAGTCAGACTCCAGCAGGTTTTGAAGTTTGGGGTGAAGCTGATCGTTATTGAAGGCATCGATGGTCTCCACATCACAAGCGCAGTCATCAAGGTTACCCGTGACCTTAGAGAAGCAGAGAAACGTACAGCTGGTCACCGGCAGTGTATGATAGCTTGACACATGACAAATATTATTGGGTAATATTAATGTAGTACTTTTCTTAAAGTCACAAGGTGTAGAGAATAAAAACATCACCAGTCAGTCAGCTAATACTGCTAATAAAAGGACGAAGACCCATTCAGCAGAACAGAAATAGTACAAGACTATAACAGTATAGATAATGATACATATATACAAATATACACTAAAGCTCAAAAGTTTGGGGTCACCCAGAAAATGTCATGTTTTCCATGAAACCTCACACTTTTATTCATCAAATGAGTTGCAAAATGAATAGAAAATATAGTCAAGACATTGACATGGTTAGAAATGATTTTTACTTGAAATTATAATTTTGTCCTTCAAACTTTGCTTTCGTCAAAGAATCCTCCATTTGCAGAAATTACAGCCTTGCAGACCTTTGGCATTCTAGCTGTCAATTTGTTGAGGTAATCTGAAGAAATTTCACCCCATGCTTCCTGAAGCACCTCCCACAAGTTGGATTGGCTTGATGGGCACTTCTTACCATATGGTCAAGCTGCTCCCACAACAGCTCAATAGGGTTGAGATCTGGTGACTGCGCTGGCCACTCCATTATAGACAGAATACCAGCTGACTGCTTCTTCCCTTCTCTTAATCTTTTCCTTTTATTGGCCAGTCTCAGATATGGCTTTTTCTCTGCTACTCTGCCTAGAAGGCCAGCATCCTGGAGTCGCCTCTTCACTGTTGACGTTGGGACTGGTGTTTTGCGGGTACCATTTAATGAAGCTGCCAGATGAGGACCTGTGAGGGGCCTGTTTCTCAAACTAGAGACTCTGATGTACTTGTCCTCTAGCTCAGTTGTGCACCAGGGCCTCCCTTCTCTTTCTATTCTGGTTAGAGCCAGTTTGCGCTGTTCTGTGAAGGAAGTAGTACACACAGTTGTATGAGATCTCCAGTTTCTTGGCAATTTCTTGCGTGGAATAGCCTTAATTTCTCAGAAGAAGAATAGACTGACGAGTTTCAGAAGAAAGTTCTTTTTTTTCTGGCCATTTTGAGACCATAATCGAACCTACAAATGCTGATGCTCCAGATACTCAACTAGCCTAAGGAAGGCCAATTGTATTGCTTCTTTAATCAGCACAACAGTTTTCAATTATCAATTAGCCTTTTAACACGATAAACTTGGATTAGCTAACACAATGTGCCATTGGAACACAGGAGTGGTGGTTGCTGAAAATGGGCCTCTGTACACCTATGTAGATATTCCATTAAAAATCAGCCATTTCCAGCTATAATAGTCATTTACCACATTAACAATGTCTAGACTGTATTTCTGATCAATTTAATGTTATTTTAATTGAAAAAAATTGTGCTTTTCTTTCAAAAATAAGGACATTTATAAGTGACACCAAACTTTGAGCGGCAGTGTGTATATATATATATATATATATGCCAAAAATCCACAACAAATACAATTTTAAAAAAAACACAATAAATAAAACTTCTTGAGGTCCACTCCACAGTTCAGACAATATCATACTAAAGCCACAAGAACAGGATACACAAGGATACTGCTGGCTTGTATCCCTGAGCCCCGGTTGTTCTGAAATCCTAGCAATGCCCCTGCTCGTGTTTATTAAATTAATAGCAGAAACATAGAAAAGTGACTGGTAAAAAATGAGTCACTAGTAACTAAAAAATAAGTAAGGCCTACTACTGTTTATTAAGTTGTTACTAGTAAGCAGAAAAGTGACTAGAAAGAAACAAATTAGTACCTACTGAATTATAACTAGTCTCTATTATATAGCAACTAGTACAATTACAATATAGACTAGTAGCCTAACCTGCAAAATAGTGACTAGTGACTAAGAAAAAAGTCCTACTGGTTAATTTTAGTGACTAGTGTTTTTTAGGGAATAAAGGCTTCACCCACCTGACAGAAACAGCCGTCCTCCGCCGAACCGGAGACCCAGAGGAAGAGGCTGAGCCGGATAGCAGCCAGAAGGAAGGACGGCTTCACTACAGATGGTCCTGTCATGTTGGTTTATGTGCAACTGAACTGTGTCAACCCTACAACACACACACACTAGATATAAGATCGTTTCTTCTGCTCGCGTCAGCGGTGCTTCCTCATATTGCCTCATTTCCACACTGCGACGTGAGATACGTGACAAATTGACGTGCCGCTTAATCTGGTCGGATACACCTGTAAACACACGTTACATGTAGCTCAATATGTTCAGACAGATGTTTTAGAATTAAATATGCTGTCCGAAATGTGTTTGTACTTACAGTTGACGTTCATTGGACATTTATTTTAGACACTGGGAGTAAATATCAAGTTTATCTAGTTTATTATTATTACAAGTTTATCCGAAATATAGTTTGGCCACTCAAACTAACATCACATGCATGTACAAATGCATTTTGGGTAATTTTGTACATTGTTCAACATCACCCTAAACGTTTTTGAATGTATATGTACTTTACTTTCATATAATGTGAAACGGATTTTTTACGCGTGGCAGGATGCTAGCTGAAAAGAACATTTGAGGTTTTAACAAAACCTAATGCTCATTTCGTCTTAGTTTATTACTTTTATCATTTATGTATTATGTATTTTGTCTGTTTCCGTGCCTCTCTGTAATGTAATTCGAATTATCAGCCACACGG
The DNA here is from genome assembly GCA_034670405.1 of Hoplostethus atlanticus. NCBI lineage: Eukaryota > Metazoa > Chordata > Actinopteri > Trachichthyiformes > Trachichthyidae > Hoplostethus > Hoplostethus atlanticus. The sequence goes on from JAXDDX010000009.1 coordinate 5,220,920, forward strand.
GGGAGCTAACGGCCTCCCTTAACCTTAATGGACCCTCCACTCAAATTAACAATTTGCACAATGCTCATCTGGCTTTCGAAACAATATTTTCACTAAAACATATTGTTCTTTTATAGCAGTGATGATTGATCTGTGCCAGAGGAAGTGCCTGTTTCACCAGACATCTCATTCTTCTCCCAGTCACTTCTCCATCTTCCCATTCTTTCTCAATGGCATTGCAGATTTGGGGTCAAATTGTGTGAGTTGTGGCAGACAGCAGGTTTATTTAAAAATCTGTAATTCAGGTTCAGTAAGGCCAGGCTGAGTGTTCGTCTGCTCCCTGCATGCAAACTCTGCTGAACTGATGAGCTTCAAATTATAAGGTTGTATCTGACCTTTTTATTAACATTGAATTATCCACATATTTATGATCTTTGAATGTTACTTCATGCTTGGTGGTGTTATTGTTTTAAAAGGTCGTTTCGCGGTTAACTGTTTTAAAAAGATAGAAAGTACATTTAAGTTTTGCCAGATGATACGTCAAATATTTGATGCTCAATATTTGAACCCAGATACTTTATACTTCCAAGCTCATAAATATATATTTTAAACATACACACATTAGGAGTACTAAATTATCCTACTGAAAAAAGTACTGTTACTTTGCTGAAATTTTACTTATGTAGAAGTTAAGTTACTGGTGTAAAAATCTACATAGTTAAAACTAAAAAGTAATCAGAGTAAAAGTTACTGAGCTACTTCAAAAAACAGACAGCGTTACATATGATCTGTCCCATGCAAAGAGAGCTCAAACTAAAAAAAAGAACTTTCTTTACAAAATAAAGTGCATTAAGTAAAGCTTGAATCTATTTAGCTTGAACACTATTTATTATGTGTAAGGATTATAGTAACTCAGTAATCTGTGATAGAAAATGAAAATGTCCATCCTCATTATTTAGTAACATTAGTTTCCTCTGCTACTAGCTAACCAACTAATCAGTACTAGCGAACTAGCTAGTTAATGTTACAGTTAGTTAACTTAATGTTTCCTCCCATTTCTGATGTGATGCTAACGGAGGAGAGCCTGTGTAATCTGGGGTGCTGTAGTGGGGGAACAGGGGTACTGATTACCAAGTGCCCCTAAAGTGTCTGGACTAAAATGCCTTTTGTGGTCCTCAAGTGTACATTTATAAAGATTTTAGACTTTTATTTCACACTGTTCTGGTTTTGAAACTGGTTGAAATGTACAAAACTGCAAATAAAACTTCAAAAACATGATGCAGAAACAAGCAGGAATAAAGTCTGGCTTGGTTTTTCCTGTGCAGACTAAAACAAAATTGTCCTTCTTAGTCAGATTTTGAACTGAGGACTACTGGTGAAGGTTGGGTTATAATTGGGGTCTGATAATTGATCAGTGAATGAATGCGTGGAGGAGTGTTTGAGTTGTGGATGGGTAGAAAGAGACTATTTTACTGTTTCTGCATTCACTCTGACTGCAACCTAAATATAATAACAATATTTTTGTATAGCACCTTTCAAAACAGAGTTACAAATGGCTTTACATTGATAAAACTAAAAAGACAGTAGAATGACAGCAACACACTAGAAACAAAATCAAGGCAAAAATACATAACAAAATAAGAGAAGCAAAAAAATAAGAGAACATACTGAAAATCATTACTGATGCAGATATCCACGGTCAGATAACTCCTGCACTCGTCCTCTTGTAACAAGAATGTCAATTAGGTAAAAATACGTCTATGAATGTGTTTTTAAAAAAATTTAGTCCAGCCTGTCTGTGGACTACAATGCGGCCCAGACGGCCCGTGAGCGCCCCCTGCTGGAAGGAATTCACCCCGTGGCTAAATAAATCCACTGTGAACAACTTGTGAGAAGGGCGTCACACTGGCTTCATTGAAACAAGGGACACTTTTGTGTGTTAAAATTCAAATGTAAAAACTTTGAATAAACCATCGTCTACTGCTCTGCTTACCCCTTCCCCACCTTCATATATTCCCATCCTTTTTACCCCCCGCCTGAGGAGAGGTGGATACGTAAAGCTGGCTTGTCCCTATAGCCCCGTACTTAAACCTAGCTTCTTCTTTGTTTTGGTGGAGTTGTTTGCTATGGAAACATTATTTTTTTCATAAAGTTTCCTCGCTAACCCCCTCCTCTCTCGGTCGTCTGTGTTTCTGCTCTCTGTCCCCAGCTCTATTCTCTATTTTGGTGCTTCCTTGTGCTGCCAAGCCCCTGACGTAATGCTCCGCTGTTAATGATTAGCATGTGGAAAGCAACGCTGAGGCTCTCCTTCAGACAGCTGCGTCAACACGCACACACACACGCCCAGGACAACACCGGAAGCCATCAGATTCGGCCTTCAAAATAAAAGCGGGCATTTGAATGACTAAATATAGGGTGTACAGAACAGAAGTGTCAAGATACTCTTGATTGATTACGTTAAATATGGAGTGAAAAGTGTGTGTGTGACATTTTGCATATGCAGTGCAGTTTAGAGTTTGAGCAATATGGGTCTTTGAAGACCAATAACGATTTTTTTTTACTTTTAAAATTGCCAGTAGCCGATATGTGTGCTGCTGATATGCATTATCTTTAAATGTGACCTTTTGCATGCCATAAAAATCAAAACAAATAACACGCATTTAATGTTTTTTTCGCAAGAATTTTAATCAGACTGGGAAAGGCTTTGAAACACCATTTAGACCATGGAACACTAAAACGCTCCGTACTACTGCTACTGCTACCTGTACTACTACTACTACTACTAATAATGCTAATTCATAATATAATAATTTATTCATGCATTCATGTGTGGAATCCAATCAAAACGTTGCATTATAATCAGTTCAGGTTATGAACTTCCCAGACAACCAATGTAATATTGATCAATTACACAATAAATATGCAATCAAAATTTAAAAAAAATGCAGTCTGATTTGTATCAAAAGGCCCGATATACAACCCGAGATAACTACAAGATTACTCCTTCAATATATTATTTAATTAATTTCACATAACTCGTTCAAAATTACTCAATAATTCGTAGCAAGGCGTTCGTCAGTGGGGCTTTTATTCTGAAAGTTGTTACCGGAAGCCTGACTTTACATTCCGTGTGGTTTGACACCGGGGCTTTAGAGCAGAGCAGCCCGACTGCTGGGAGAGAGAGAGAGAGGAAAAGTTAGTCAAGATGGCAAACCCCTCAGACCCGGAGTGAAGGGGCACCGCTCCCCCGAAATCTGCTCGTCGCCCCGTCCTGAGACCCAACGATGCAAATTGCGCCAAGAGGTAAGTGCCTTCAACTTTGCTATTTCTTGTAATTTCTTCGCCAATTCAACTACTCCGGAGTTTTTAAACGAGTTTTTTTTGTGTGCCTAAGCTCAACTGTCTCTGCTCGAGCGTTTACCCAGAAAAGGACTTAACCTATCATACACGGCTCTTAAACAGACAGGGTGTCCCGCCGGTTAAAGCTGTTTTATTTGAGGTTAGGGCGGCGAGTTTGAGTTCATATTAGCCACATTCGTCATGTTATGGTGTCGGATTATAATGTTGCAAAACGGCTCGTCCTTGGGAATGTTCTAGATAGGGGGCTGAGATACAGATACGGTTCTTTTGATTGGTTTTTACTTAGTGTACCGACATCCGCCGGCTATTATTCCTGCTGCTGATGAAGCAAAGTGACAGTTTTAGACAGCGGCTTGTGCCGAGTCTCAAACCAGGAGTGTTTCTCGGTGTTTCTTGGGTGAAACGCGCCGCCGTAGCCTGTCCGCGGTTCAAAATACAGCTTTATAAGACTAACCTGTTATTATAATAACGGAGAAGTTGGTGCTACGGTCTACACAGCCCACAACCCTGCCTGCCGTCGCCGCCTGTAGCCTAACTGGAACCGGCGTCCTTCCTTTGGAAAATTCCGGGATGCGGCGCCAATACTACCGACAATTGTATTTTTAGGAATGGGTGGATACCAAAACGAAATTATTTATTTTTGCCTCGGCGGTGAACGCCACAAGCCTATGCGCATAGGCGACGGCGAGGAGGAGGCGGTATAAATGCATGTATGAGTTTTTGCAGGCTGGTTTCTTCAAAGCGGCTCTGTTGCAGCAGAAGTCTGCAGTCTGAACTGAAGCAACAGGGACACTGTCGCATTTCCACTGCGTTAGGACTGTCTTCTGTGTTACACTGTAAAAAAAAAAAGTGTGTGTGTGTGAGACAGTGGTGACAGAGCCAGAGACAGGTCGTTGTCTTAGAAACATGTTTTTTTTTCTCTCCCAACCTCATTTTGCAGGCCTAAGGGGGATTCCCTAAAGAAAATGCCAGAGAGGGTGAAGCTGATGTGACACAGCCTGTGCTGGAAGAAAGCTGACTCATCAAATATCAATCCTTCTAGTGCGACTAAGCACCTGAGAACCGCTATTATCACCTAATGCCGAGCTAGAAGAACACCTCACATCCCCCCATCGGAGATTATCCAACAGTGGCCGGGCGCTGACAGGACGAGACGGTGCAAATCCTCCATCTGTCAAAACCTGCAGGAACATATCCAACAGCACCCAGTGGCACCAGGAGGCCTACCGGAGCCTGCTCCCCTGCTGTCCAGCCATCACTAGAGCCAAGGATGACACCGCAGCACATGAGTTGAACCTCCCACAAAGTGAAACCTCTCCTGATCCGACGCCAGTGTCAGTAACCGCAGTCAATCCCAGCCAAACCTCAGGTGCAAGGTGAATCCACAGCGATCGGTGGCAGGGAGGTCGAGCTGTCTCTGTCCGGCGCCGGTCCTCCGTCCCCCCAGACCATGATGTTTCGCGACCAGGTGGGCGTGCTGGCCAGCTGGTTCAAAGGGTGGAACGAGTGCGAGCAGACGGTGGCCCTGCTGTCCCTGCTGAAGAGGGTGAGCCGGACCCAGGCCCGCTTCCTGCAGCTCTGCCTGGAGCACTCCCTGGCCGAATGCACCGAGCTGCACGTCCTGGAGGGGGAGGCCAACAACCCAGGTAGGACAGCCACTGTGCAGAGGGTCCCGACACGCTCCTACTCCTTCCAGTAGGAGATGATGCCTTTCCATGCCTGTACAGACCAGGGTTAGAAATTAACTTTTGTTCCAGATGGCATTTTTACTCCCTTGACCTCATTTCTTTAAAGGGGCATTTTGATTCTTTTCAGGGCAGTTTTATTGAACTATGAAATAATACATTTGCATTGCATGTTGGAAAGGAAGCACTCAATTTGTACCACTAAGATGTATTTTATTTTAAATCATATTATACCACACATCCCACATCCCAGTGCTGGAAACTGGCGGCAGGCCTTACAGGAGAGAATGGTGACGTTTTCTGCTCTCCCAACCATTCCATCTTCCAACCCTTCCACTGTTGACTTTTTTTCTTTTTTTACCATATTGGTAGTTTTATTTTTTGTTGACCCAGTGGTTTGTGTGCTGTTAGTTCCACTGCTTCAGGCTGCGTACTCTGTTGTTTTCTGATCAACCGCTCTATTTTTCTCTCCCAGAATGAATCCCCTGGTCATAGGCTTGGGGTCATGTGGGGTGTTAGCTTAGCTGGCACCAAGAGACGTCAGTCAGTCAGAGTGCCAGGCTATAGTGCGGTAGCGCTCCCTGGTTTGGTATCGCACCGAGGCACCCAAGGGGGTCTGGCTGGGTTTTGTAGCATCAGACTGCAGCGTGGCCATGGAAACAAAAACCCTGGCAACCGACCGGGCTCATGAAAAATAGAATGAAGTGCTGCTGCTGCTGCTGTTGCTGCTGGTGTTGTGATGGAGAGCATGCGTCTCTGCGTACCTATGGCAACATCTGCATGCAGTAACACATCTGTTGGCTTATACAGTGCTTTCAGAGGCAGTGGCGATGGACGCTTTTGGGGTGACATAATGGCCCTACCCTGCAGTGTTTCTCTCACACACATTACATGTAGTTTCCATCAGGGTTTACAGTGGGCAGTGGCTGCAGTTAATGCAGGCTGGTCTTTGTTATTGTTCAATATAAAGACATCAAAGCAGACTATATGAAGTTCCTCCCCAGCCAGGCCTCAGTCAGGCTGGTGGATACTGTCAGATCAAAGCAGACTGACATGAGCTTTACTAGGAGGGAGGGGCAGCAGTGATGCCTTTTTTACAAGAGATGCTTCCCCATTTTCCAACTTTTGTTAATACTGTGCATTATGTGTGTGACAGAGAGATGTCTTCGTTCTTGTGATACAGATCCCTGTGGCACATTCGGTGAGGCTATATCACCCTCCTATTGTCTTTTGAATCTTCGTTTTCCCAGTTGGGAAGACTCTATTCGTGTGTCTACGTGGAGGTGATAATTGAAGGAAGTATGGCTGCATGGTGGAAGGCTAGTTTTGCATATGGAAAGTTGGTAGCACAAAGAGTGCATGACTAGTGACGTGTGTACCTGCGAGTTTAACAACAGTTTCATTGCTAGATGTTTGGTGATTGGCCGGGAGTTTGAATTTATTTCCATTCTGACTTGCACGTCTGATATCAGGTGGGCGTGGTGGCATTTCTTAATTGATCAGTCTTGTTTTTATGAGGAACAGACACTTCATTGTACTTTCAAAGGAACCGGTCAATCCTTTCCTCCCCTATCTGAATGTCCCATGTGGGAGGTTGTGGAGATATATTGTCACATTCACCATGATAACAGTAAATTAAACAAATTCTTTTTCTTTAATCCTGGTTTACAAATATGCATTTACCACTAATGTCATAGCTCTCTGAGAGCTAAATGTATTAGAAACAATGCAAGGAAATATGAACACGTTAGTGAACATTTATTTAACATATTGTGTTTTGAGTATTGGTATAATTTGTTTAAGTGTCTCACATCTTGCTCATTTTCAAATTAAATTACGCTAGCTCTCGTCAGCTTATTTTCTTTGCCATGCACTCATCATATTCTGACTTAGTTGTATTTCAAGTGATGAAAGAAATTGCTTATGTGCCCTTTTTGTAATTGGTGCAGTTTACACTTCTCTTTATGCTGCATCATGTTTGCTAAAGCCAAAATGTGTCCAAACAGCAGATCCAGAATTTCTTTTCAGCACCGGGTCTTCCTTATTTTCAGTTGGCTCATTGTCCTCACTCGAGTCGGTCGGGTTCAGCATTTCCACTCGTCTTAGTTGTTACTGTCTACAGTCAACAACGCTAGGATAGCGAGGCTAATTATGTTTTGAATGGAATGCATAGGCTGGATGAGGCGGGTGCACGTGGACCGGATCTGACTGTATATTGTATTTTTTCTCAGGAGGACAATGCAAGCAGCAGCGAAAAAGCTTTTGCAGAAAGAGCAAAATTAGGTCGGTGAATTTCCGGTATACTGCCCAGGCGTAGTGGAAAGCATGGTGGTCAGTCTGGTGCCTCACTGTGTCTGCAGGTCAGGCAGTTGCAGAGTTATCCTTGTGATTTGTAATCGTTCCTCTGCAATCGTTTGAGCCCTTGCCATGGTTTCTTGCCGTAGCACAGTTGCAGTAGCACACTCCATACTCCAGACATGGTCACACTAGTCTGTTATGTATGCTGGTACTGTAAAATCTTATTTACCCAACCTTCAGACTTGCAAATCCACATAATTATCAAATTACGCTGCGATACAAAATGTGTTTTGTCCATCGGGCAAATGTTTTCATGTAAATGTTGGACTTTCCTTGCTTGTCTCCTACTTTCTAACCATGAATTGGACACAACTGCAGAATACATGTGCACGTTCTCTAGTTTGAATAAGCGTGGTGATACAATTTCAGTACGTGTCAGTCCTGAACATTTGATTCACAGTGGAATTGGGCTAAAGGAGATGGGAATGTGTTTCTATGTGTAATGTGTTTCTGAATGTGGTCCCATCCCACCTGTGTCAGCTTGTGGTCGCCTCCCTTCTGCTGATTCAGCTCAGTATGACGGTATCAGCAGGCTTGGACCAGCGCCGTAGCGTTAACGTCAGGGCTAATGTTGCTGAAAAGTAGGTTGGTTGTCCTGCTTTGGATTGGTTGTCTGGTTATGTGATCCCTCTGGTATGTTGTGGCAGCTTGTTCAAGTGTGTGTCTGCTGGGGTTAGACTGATATATGGGTTTGCTGATATACTAGGCAGATATCGGCCCAGTATTATTAGTCGTCCATCTCTGATATGATGGAGGTTCCTCCCTGACCACAGCTACATAAATACATATACACATAAAGAAAAAACTCCAATGAAATTTTCGTTTCTTTGCACATTTTTTCATTTAATCGTTCAATTGTGTGTTTTGTAAATTAATACTTCATTTAAAGGCAGTAATGTTTCTCTATTGAATAGGTGGCGGGTCATCCTGCCTCAAAGAGCTGTTACCCTAAAAGAATTTCATCAGTCTGGGTGTCAATGGAGAGTTTTAGTGTCCCATGATGGTCTAAATGTTGGCTTTTCCATCCTGATGAGAATAAAACTCTGGGGGAAACACTTAATACTTCACTCTAAAAATATGCTGGCCTTCAAAGACCCACATTGGTCAAACCCTAGTATCTGCTTCTTACATTCTCATTCTTTTGGAGTTGTAAATATGAGTTGTTAATTACAGGAGGCTCAAGACCCTTCAAGAATAAAATCAAACACCAAAAATAGTTCCTGAGAACACATCTCTGACCGGTTAAAGATCATTTCTTAGATGGTGAACCTCATGATTTACTGCGTAACGAGGCTAATGAGTCATGCTCCCAACATTTCCGATCTCTAAAAAGTGCAATAGGATCCAGTGTCGGGTAGAAATGGAGCCCGCCGGCTGTTAAAGGGTTAACATGCAGCTGGAAGTCTTGGGTTGAGTGGAAAAGCGCAACTATTTGGAAAGCGGTGTACAAATGAATGGAATCCTCAATGACCTACTTCTCTGAGTGGCTGAAGAGGCTGCCTTGTTTTGGGACCCAGAGAGTGATGTGACTTTATTTGCTGCTTGAGATGCAATCACAGTCAATGGAGACACTATCTCACTGAAAGACAGATGTTGTTGAGTCATGCAGGATTTGTTTTATTGTGTTTTCTTTTTTTTTGTTGCCTTGATGTTATTTTGAGGTTGTGGTGATTTTTGTCTCTAATTAGCAACTTGGTTTAATGCTCTTAAGTGCATTTTAGTTTTTTTTCTTGAAGCTTCAGCATACCCATATCTGCCCAGTTCAGGCTCCTTGTTCACAATCATCCATGGAAATTGTGGGAAAGTAAAGCATTGTTTTCCCTGACTTTCCAGTTGAAACCCCTAGTCAACAAGGGAGATGCCTTGCCCACTCATCCCTCCTAAATCAAATCTGACCACTCATGTATTTCAATAGTTTTCATCTCTCTGAAGTTTCTGATAGAGTGAGTGTTCCTCAAAATTCAAACTAGTTGGGTTTCTCTGATTCTTGAGCAAACCGTGGCCGTGCTTTTCACTTGTGGTTATTCAGGAATGTGACTTTTTTTTTTTCGCCCTCAAGGAGAACAAAACTTCTTTATAGCCATTCCCAAGAGGGACAATATCAGATCAAGTTGAAAGAACATGAATAGTGTGCAGAGCACTATCTGAAGGGACACACACACACACACACACACACACACACACACACACACACGGTGTGTAGGGTTAGTGTAAGGGGTGGGGTTAGGAGAGGACAGTGGGCCTGGTGTTCTGAATGACTAACTTCATTGGGATGTGGTGTGGGTACTGCTGACCTGGCCTGTATGGCTGCTGGGGCTGGAAGGAGAGAGAGAGAGAGAGAGAGAGAGGGAGTGTAAATGTACAGACACCTGTGTTGTAGACCTGAACTGAAGGTGAGAGTGAAATGGATGATTTCTCAATAAACTCAGTGACACAGACCACTGTCAGAGTGGGTATCCAGTAATTCTTCCATCTTTGTCTCTCAGCCTCATCGCTGTGGTGTTCCTCACTGCTCTTCCCAGAGATCACCTGTCAATCAAACAGTGTGTCCTGTACTGTGACGTCTTTCTCCTTGGATTTTCTGTTGATGGAGTTTGAGTTTCTTTTGTCCTGTTTTATATCCATGTTTTCAAACATGGATATTTCCAGATGTTTTATTTTTAAAAATAAAATGTTGCCTAATGCCTTTTGTGGTGTAGGTAACTTTGCTGGCATACGAGTAAAAGGCCTAATAATTTATTCCCCTAATGGGTTTACTTTCATCCATAATATCTACTTCAGCAGGGACTGAAGTAATGAGATTACAAGACAGTAATCAGATTATATTTGAAAAAATAAAATTACTTGTTGGATTACAAAGAAGCATGGTTGAAGGGGAAATGTTGTTTTTTGTGAGATAATACATAAGGCAGGTAGAATTACAGCCTGTAATTAACTTCATATTGATTTTTGGAGGCAAAGTAATCCAAACTGGAAGTAATCAGATCAGTACTGCGTATTCTAGCATCTTTTGTTTCTGATTACCACTTTAAGCATTAAGTGATCTTTAATTTGTGATGGATTATACATTTTTAAAGCGGCCCCATCCAGTCCTGCTCCTAAGACTAAACATGAGCACTGCAGCTTGGTGTAAATGTTGATATAGTCTTTCAGACCCTTTCATAGCAGTTGGCAGGATGGAGCAGAATGGTGTTATTGCCAGCACACAGTCAAAATCTACCATTTGGTATTGTAGAGTACAGCTGCCCAGTCTGGTGTGTAATAGACTGATGTGTAGTTTGTGAATGGAGGCAGTGTGAGCTGAAAATGTCTGTGGAGGACGATTTCTGGCGGCAGAAACATTGTGGAGTTGTCATCTTGCGGTATCATGGGATGGTTTTGGCAAAGCACCCTAATGAAAAACACAACTTAATTTACACCAGGAAGTGAAAAATCATTGGATCGCACTGGGTGAGGGGTTAAACCTCAGTTGAAAAATTTTATTTTGAAAAGCTGTTTGAATCTAGGTCAAAATATGACTCCCAGCTAAAGAAAGATTGGTTTTGGTTTGAACTGCTGGTGCTAGCTTTGAGTCTGACATCGTAGATCACTGGAGAGAGAGAGGATAACTGTATCTGTCTGTGTATAAGATGACCAAGATAGAGGGGAAAGTCTGTGTTGTATAATGTCTAGTATTACTAGTGAATTCCTCTCGCACTTGCTGCCTAAACTGGGTCTGATGAAAACCTGGGCTGGAAATCGGCATTCCTGGCCGAGGCGGTAAACGGTTCCGGTGTTGGGGATACTGTCTAGGAATGTGGGCACGTAGGAACACACTTGAGTCAGTCGCACAGCGGGAATTGGGACAGAGGCTTTTCCAACGTGGGGGGAAAACGACACAATGGAAAAGGAAAATTGGTTAAACCTTCAGTGGAGCTAAGGTCTCCGGAGTACACCGTGGTATGGGAGAGGGGAGGGGTGAGAGAAACGGGGAGGGGTGGGGCGACGACTGGGGAAAATCCACCATAAAACACTTTAATACTATTGGTTAACACTTGCATTTCTGGGCCCAGTTTGTTGCCAAACGTAGATGATGTGATGTCACGTTGAGATATTTCCAGATATCAGAAAATGTTTCATTGATCCAAAACATCGGTTGCTCTGTCTCTCTCTCCACCTACACGTATAACCCACAGCTGGATGCAATAAGTTCAGGCCTGTTCGCTGAGGGTTGGTGAAAGGCATTCTGGGAAACGTAGGAAATCACTAGGTAGAAGTGGATGAGGCAAGTTTGAGGGGAAGGTGGGTACATTACAACACTTGATCACAAAATACCTCCTGGAATGCATCGAACATCACAGATTGACGATATTGAATAGTTTGAGAATCTGAGGGTGGATTTCTCCTTTTAACTTGAGACTGACTTGGTCGACTTCTGTGCTGCCAAGGGAGTGTCCATAACTTTCAGTGCCCCACAGTGATAAAGGTTAAGAGTGCGAGTTGGGTGATCTGATCCTTCACACTCATACTAGTCTCCAGTTGCCAACATCCTTTTGTGCCTTTTCCTAAAACTCCCACTCCCCGTCCCGTCCCGTCCCGTCTGGTATATGGTATATGGAGAAAGAGAGCTTGTCTCTCGTTTGGGCGTCAAACTATTTCATCGCACCCACGCATGAGCAAACAGTTTATTTCTGGAAGTTGACGGCCTGTTCCGTGAACTCGTACTGAACCTCAGGAATGGGGACGGAGAAACCTGCCAAAGCAACCGGGGGGTGGGAGGGGGGACGAAAAGGTTGTTTCTTCCTCTCTCCCGGTCAGCCAAGGCTTTCTCTTCACAGCTCTGTGTGTGTGTGTGTGTGTGTGTGTGTGTGTGTGTGTGTGTGTGTGTGTGTGTGTGTGTGTGTGTGTGTGTGTGTGTGTGTGTGTGTGTGTGTGTGTGTGTGTGTGTGTGTGTGTGTGTGTGTGTGTGTGTGTGTGTGTGTGTGTGTGTGACACAGAGAACGGACAGGGAGCGAGGCCTCATGTTGGTGGGGAACGAGCTGCCAAAAGGACTCCATATTGACGGATACTTAAAGCCTCCGACTTGTCAGGCTCTTGATTTTATCTGCGAGAGAGGCGGGCGAGGTGTCACTGATACCGGGGATTATGCAATCAAGCGCTTCATGAATCCTTCTTGAGGTTTAGCTTCCCCCTGAACCCCTTTTGTGCTTCTTTGTAACTTTGATCCCAGCTTTACTTTCTTCAAATAGTTGGATTACCGCGCCGTGTGCGTGTATCTGTGTATGTTTACAACCTCAAACAAAAAGACGTTGCATTCAAGTAGCCGGTCTACTCTCGTGAAGGAAGCATTTGATATAGTAAGAGTAACACGTAGCCCTGTAGGTGTCAAACATTGGTAATTTGTTCCCTCAAATGACTTAGTTTGTTTCCTCGATTTAGTAATATGTGCCCCTGAATTAGTAATACGTCAAAAGTTAAAGCGTGGCTCACTTGACTGCAGTCAAACCCCGCAGGCATTTCAATCCTAGATCAAAATAAAACCGTATTAAACCCACGCGGTCCATAATGACTGTCGAGAGGACGAACAGGGAAAAGGGAGAATGAATTGGAGGTGATAGCCTAGCAAATCAGGGACTTTTGAGAGAACAAATTACTAATTGGAGGAGACAGATTATCAAATTTCTGTCCCTTGACACCTAGGGGGCTCCGTAGAGTACACATTGGTGAGGTCTGTTTGATGGCATTAGTCAAAAAAATTAAAAAGGAACAATTTTATGGGGTCAGTTAACTCTCAAAATTCACAAATGAATACAACACGATTCACAAATATATTTTGCGATTTATATATAAATGTCTCTGTTCACAAATATATTTTTCAATGCACACACAAATATGTATCGTTTCATATAAATGTAAAACAAATCCACAAATATACTTAGTTAAAAACAGCTGCAGTGTTCATCTAAAACATATTTAAATGTTGTGAATCTCGTTACATTTGTGTGTGGATTTTTGAGAGTTTCCTGATGTGGTTAGATTCACAAATGCATTTTTTCTAAAGGCCCTTTCTCTGTAGCCTATCAGACGTCTCTTTCCATTTCAGCCAATCACACTAGCGTGTGATTTCAATGCTGCGTTCAACGTCCCTAATCCCGACGAGTTTGGCGTCCGGTAGCAGTACTCCAAGTGTAAATTAAACATAACACGTTTAGCCAATAATCCCCTTGTTGTTCGTGATTGAATACATTTGAATTATGATCGTCTGATTTTGCTAACGATGTTTTATTTACACAGCTAGAAAAGTTAGCTAGGTAATATTTGAACCATGTTAGGCCATTTTCGCACTAGCACCGCCAAAACAATCTCAATCCGAAACACAGAGCAGTAGTCTATTTGAGTTGCGTCAGGATTGTCCACTATTGCCTGCTATTTGAGCAGCAAGAGGATGAAGAGAGAGAGGATGAAGAGATCAAACCGAAGACTAAATGTAGAAGAGACTTTGGCATTGTTTCATGAACTGGGTGAAGGGGAATCTGTTTGGTGGACGTTGCAGTACGTGTTTCCCAGTGGGACCTTTGAGGGAGTAACACAGGGGGCGGAGTCCAGTCGAAGACTGTCGCGTGAGTCATAGAGCTGTACTGCCTGAGATATGTTTGATATCAGTCAGATGTTTGAAGATACGTCGTTGTTTGTACTTATTACTATAGGTAAACACTTACTGAAACAGTGGAGACGTCTCAGACTTGAGCGATGTGGACTGGAGCGAGGAGGCGTGTTCGTCTGATTCTGGCTATGAGCCAGAAGGGACTGTAGTCCCCGTTCTACCGGGTAGGCATAGGTTATTATTTTTTCGCGTAGGCCTAATTTATGTTATTTAGGGTTTAGGGCTAGGTTGAATTAGTTCGCCGTCAATCGGACCGCGCCTCTGTATAGATTACATTAGATGGCTATTTATTGTAGTATAGGTCCTATACATTCATGGAAACACAGCTGCGTCAAAGTGCAACGTTGTGCAAAGTTTAAAAAAGAAGTCGTAAAAAGCTGTAATCGTGTTGTATTCATTTGTGAATTTTGAGAGTTAACTGACCCCATACATTTGGCGTTTGAACCGCCGACAAATGTAAGTGTAAAGTTAGTAGGTTGAAAACTTGCATCTTTTACAGGCTACGAGAGAAAACCAGTTTGTGTGTGTGTGTGTGTGTGCGCGCATGTGCATGTGCACGAGAGACAACAGGTGAGGGGAGCAGACATGCCAGCCTGTCTCGTAGATGACCAGTCAGTCTCGTCCCGATCAGACCAGACATACAGGCGTATAATGTTTCCCCATATAGCCCCCCTGCCCTGCCCTTGCCCCCCCCCCACCCCCCACCCCTCAGCCAGCTGCCTATGTTATACAGTACACTTCATTGTATAAGGAGGCTGGTTAAGCTTGGGCGCCATCCAGACCCAACTGTGAAGGCAAGCAGATCCATCAAGACCAGGGAGCACACAGAATACCATAAGGTTGACTTGGGACAGGGAAGGTATCATCCCATAGACAAGACTACACACCGCCACTGTAAAGGCCCAATCCTTAATCCAAATACTAACAAAAACATGGCCTGTAATTAGTGCTGCACGATTAATCTAATCGCAATCGCAATCGCGATGTCAACCTGTGCGATTATATAACCGCAAAAGGCTGCGATTTAATTAAATAAAAAATGTGTGTGTGTGAAGGTGACAACCTATTCTCTGTTTGTGTGCAGTCTGCTACGCCCATAATAAAGAGATGACCAATCAGTCTCGGTTCAGGCAGTGAAGTGTGTGTGCATGGTCACATGACTATCAAGTGTGGTGTAGAGTCAGACCAGGTGGACTGGATAATAACGAGTAGGTTGACGCTGAACTGGTGGGCAAAAAAACCCGACAAATGTTATATGGCGATATTTTTGATTCAAGCTCAGCGACATTGAGCAGAAAGACGTACTGTGTAAAACATGCAAAGTGAAAGTCGCTACATCACGCGGCAATACTACATAGTTGTATCCAGGGTCGCAAACAACTCGCTTTTCGGCGAATGTCGCTTTCTTCATGTCAATTTGGGTGACTTGTCCCGATCCAAGAGTTTTTTTGGGGTGGTGTATGGGTGACAGACGAATCTCCTTAACGATTCCTACAGTGTATTTCTGTCAGCTCATATGAGTGAACTGCATTGAGCAAAAAATTCTACTCGACTGTCAGGACCTGCTCTTAAGCAACAGCAGAGCAGACAATCTGCTTCCTGTTTACACCGGCACGCGCATGCCCAGTGTAGGTGAATGGTTACGTGATATGCGTTTTCAGGCATATGTGAACGGAGATCCTACGTATTAGTGTGGATGTAGCCTGAATCCAGTTTCATTTTTAGAAGAGGTTGTACAAAGTATGCCCCATTTTGTAACTTAATCACTAATTTTTATGTTACACCCTGCTTAAATGTCCTTGTTTGTTTGGGCATTCAAAATGTCTTATTGAATGAAAATTAGTATTTATTTATTGTTCTATTTATTTAGTTGTACTATTGAGAAAAACTAACAGGTTTGCAGAAATGCCTTTATTTTGAAAAATATTTGTTATGTTATTTATTAAATTTTGTAAAATATAAGTATTTGAAAACGGTACTGTACAAATTTTTGTTTTTGTATTTTTTATGCTAGTTTAAGTTTGTATGTTTGAGTTGAGAAATACACATTTCAAAATTATCAGTAATCTGTGCATTTTTCCTTGATAACCAAGCAAGTAGACTCACAGATACCATTTGTTTATTATATCGCAAATTGCAATATTGTCCACAATAATCGCAATATGACTTTTTCACCAAATCGTGCAGCACTACCTGTAATCGATGTGCATATACAGCATATGCCTGTAATGACTTGAAAAAATCTGCATTGCAGCTATTGGCTCCAGATTTTACATGTTAATGACATCGCAGCTTCAATTCGTCTTCGGTTTCTGGCTTTGTGAGACTTGTGCTGACAGATGTTGGACTGCCTGTCAGAAAAAGATATATGCATTTGTAAACCTTTTTAAGCAAGCTCAATCAATAAGGCAACTTTTTGAGGCAATAACATTTGAATGCCTCTGTTGTTGTCAGAGCTTGTCCCCGCTGTCCACCGTACACACCCTCTGAGTGTGAGCCAATGAAAGCAAAGCAATGCCTCTGTATCAACCAGTCTCCTGATTGGCTGAAGTGTGTTAGCAAATTTTACATTAAAACTAAATGTGTTCTTGTCTCTTTGTTGAATGTTTCACACAATATCTGATTCTGCATATGAACTGGAATTGAAAATGGGTAAGGTAACATATTTGTGAGACACAAGTGTCCGCTAAAAGTTATTCTTGGCAGGTAATTTGTTTTTAGTCATGGCCAAAAACCTCGGGCACTGCTATAGGTTACCTCCTCCTGTCCACACATGAATGGATGGTGATGGTGGAGACGCCAACCGCACTCGTTTGCTGTCAAATGGGTTGACGTGGTGTTGGCGAGGACGGCCAGGGTGACATCAGCAGAACCAGTCGGCGAGAGAGCCCCATGGCAACGGTTGCCATGACGGCCGTACAACAGGGGTCTTTGAGTCCCTGGTGGGTGGAAATGACCTCATCCAATCCAAACCGCTCCAGGAAGCTGTGTTCACTGTCTGCCTCCAGACTAACCAAGGTGCTTACTTTCTGGCCAGGCTGCGATGCCAGAACTAATCAATCATGTTCCCAAAAAAGCTAACCGTAAACCTAACCAATATATAACTTTAACCTTGTTTGAGACTTCATGCCAAACCCTAAAAAATGGGGAAAATGTGATTAGTTATATCACATAGTTTTTGGAGCTGTGTTGTTGTTGTTGTTGTTGTTGTTTTTATCAAATCAGAGGAGTTTATCAACAAGCATAGACAACCTGCAGCTCATCAGTATGCAGCATTCGGACGACACTAATGGACGTCTGTAAACGCATCGCAGTAGATGCAGACAGACAGACAGAAACACTGAAGAGGGGCATAGGCTCCAAGCAGCAGGGGTGAAGAGCAATGGATAACATGTAGCAAGATGACAATGCTGTGACTACAAATCCATAGTTGACTGTAGGGGTTGACCGGTTTTCAACCAGTAATTGGTCTCTCTCTCCTCCGATGGATTTCTCCTGTATGATTGTTGATCGTCGGTCTAGAAAGAAGCCCTTGCTCTTTGATTCTGATTGGCTGACACCAAAACCTGACGTTTACCATTGATGTTTTAGATCCATGAAACATTTTCTGATATCAAACTCCATTGTAGCTGTTGGAAATATGTCAGTGGACTGAGAAAAGCTCACAAATGAACCCAGAAATTCAAGATGCATCTCCAATAGCTGTTTTAAAAAGTGTTTTTAGGGTGGATTTTCCCTTTAACCGCTGAGTCCGGTGACAGTAGAGTAGAGTTCCTGTTGCCCCCGGGGCTGTTGTGCTGTCGTAGTTTTTTCTGAATGGGTCTCTGTGTGTGTTTGCGCTGTGTCTGGTCACATGGTGTTACAGCCGGATGCCGCCACATCCCCCAGGCTGTGGAGTGCAGAGAGGAGAGGATGCTGGGTAAACTCCCGGTCACACACTCCACACTAAACTGCACCCAGTCTTCTGCATGGCACTCAACTGTACATCACAAGCCACTCCACACACACGCAGTGACACGTTTCACACTTAAAATGCATGTAGCGCACATGCCACTCGAATGACCTGTCCGTCCTCTGTCTCACACACACACACACACACACACACACACACACACACACACACACACACTCAAATGCACTCCCATGTTGTTCAGGCTGACTGGGCTGTGATGTTGTGCGGTATACACATTCAGACATACATCGGCGTGGTCAAACCGGTTAGTTGACTGCTGTGCGAGTTGAGCTATTACTGCATGCTCAGCCTCAGAGTTGTACTGCTGTTCACAGAAATCAAATGTGTGTGGGGGATTTAGGGTTTGACAGATACTGGTTTTTGAAGGCAGTTACCAGCATTTTTGTAACTGTTTTTCTGGAGCTGTAGTCGAGGAGGAACCTCCATCAAATCGGAGGTGGACGACGCTGACTGGCCGATAACCAGTGTTTAATAGGTTGGGGGAGCTCTTCACACGCGTGTTTCATGGTGGATTTTGGTGGTGTGTTGACCCAGTGAAGTCAAACAGCAGTCAGAGGTCAGTGGATCTCTACCCACGCATTCGACTTTCTTTGACTTTCTTCTTGTTGTTGGGCATGACCACAGGACTGCAGTGGTCTGCAAAGACATGTCTCTATTAAGCTGAAAACTGTGTGTGTGTGTGTGTGTGTGTGTGTGTGTGTGTGTGTGTGTGTGTGTGTGTGTGTGTGTGTGTGTGTGTGTGTGTGTGTGTGTGTGTGTGTGTGTGTGTGTGTGTGTGTGTGTGTGTGTGTGTGTGTGTGTGTGTGTGTGTGTGTGTGTGTGTGTGTGGGGTTCACTTTCCTCCCAGCAGGTACGGAAATAAACCTTTCATCCAGAAAGGAAAATAATTATCATTCTTGTACCAATGAGGAAGGGGGCTGTGGGCGGAGAGAGACAGGGAGAGAGACAGGGAGAGAGACAGAGAGAGGGAGAGAGAGCGACAGAGAGGCTGTTGGGCCCCTGACTGCCATTTCCTTAAATAGAGTTGTGGGCTTCTCCGGTCCAGCCCTGGCAGAGCGGAGGCTCACATTCCCAGCATAGCTGCGACTGCCACATTCAGAGCCTCCCCAACACTGGAGCGCTACAGAGACTAACACAGGTAGACTACAATTCCTTTTCCCCCCCCCACCCCCCCAACACACACACACACACACACACACTGCCAGTTACTACCACAGCAAGGGAGAAGAGGGGATGTTGAAAGGCCCCAGAGGAAGTGGGAGGGGTAGGATGGAAGGATGGAAAATAATTGTTCTCCTTTCATTCAGCAGCAGTGGTTTCCCACTATGAGGAAACTGATTGGAAAAAGTAAAGAAAATAAAAATTCATTTCTAGAATAGCCCTCTCATCACTTCCTGAAACTGTTTTGGGTGTAATTTCTCCCTCCATTAATGGGAATTTCAACTCAAGACTTAAAGATTTGATTGACAAGTAGACATTTGACCTAGTGTCAGAGGTTTGTCAAACACAGATCCTGGTTAAAAACCTGGACTGTCTGGGATCTGCGGTCTAGGTTTCTAAGGCCACGACACCCTGAGTTCGAATCCCTCCTCTCTCCAGTCTTTCCTGTCTCTCTACTGTCAACCGTCCAATAAAAAAACGCCAAACAAAACATGGACTGTGAACTCTTAAGTGTTAGAATTAGTTTGAATGGGTCTTTGATTGCTAAGAGTGGATGTGGAATGACATCACGCGTTAGAAAGAGCTCCGCTCTGCTGTTTAAACAGGACGGAGGCATGTCAGGTAGCAGTGATGATGCGTTTCCTTTTCCTGCGGAAGGGGAGACGTAGACCGGCGGACGTGTTTAACTCATCGTCACTGGCTCAACAATGCAGACAGACACACACACACACACACACACACTGCATGGCTGAAAAATGCATAGGCAGGTGCTTCCCACTTTGTTGCCTGTCCAGCTAAGCTCAACACACACACACACATGAGAGAGAGGGCTTGACTGATACACACAATTCACTCTCCTTTTCCTCATACTCAACACTGTTGCATGCACACACACACAATGTAGAAGCCAGATGATAGCAGTACTTAGTGTAATGTTCTATAGTTTGACCAGGTGTCCTTGCTGTGACGATACAGGGCTGCGATGAAAGTGTTCCTCTTCCTGTTTTATTATGGGTCACAGGAAACTATGTCTGTCTCTCTGTCTGCCTGTCTCACTACCTCTCAATGCTCTGATTGATCGGCCACCGAGTCTCTAAATTGGCCGATCATAATAGTGAATGTTGGTATGTTGGTTGCTGTTGGTACATGGCAGAAGTGTAGAAACTGGCTGCTGAGTAGCTGAGGTCAGGTCTGGATCCCGGGGTGTTCTGGGTAGTGGGTACAGTGCGTTTTGACATCTGAGGCTGCAACATTAACCGGTGAACTGAAGGGTTCTTCAGTCCGACGGCACATTACAGCGCGGACCCTGCTGTTGGTTTTCAAAACACCACTGACAGATGCTACACGGTCAGTTACAGGATCGGCTAGCAGCACAGTGGATGTATAGACTGAATCTGGCAGTGTGGTTCTTCAAGCAGGAGTTGTACACATTACGGAGGATTTAAAAGTTAAAACTGGTGTTGAGGCCTAGGATGATCTTCATAGACATAAAGTAGAATTAATGTAATATGTATTACACTTAACATAGCATAGGCTGTTGTGATGACTGGGATTTCGTTGTCTTATAAACTATACACCTTAATACAGGGTCATGGAAAACCTGTGAAAGTCATGGAATTCAATGGAACATGTACATATAGTTGTGGAAATGTCATGGAAATGTGTTGATTGATCTTTTTTCCAACCAGTGAAATGTTTAATGTCAGGTTTATCTCTACAACAAGCTTGGCTGCTTGTTGATCCACTTTTTTCTTTGAGGAATAAAAACCTGATATTTCTGGACTTAGGGCCGATACACAGACCTGGGACATTCACATCACATATTCAATGTAAAGAACGTGACATTTGCAACAGACTATATGTCATGGAATAGTCTTTGAAAAAGCAAAAAGGCGTAGGAACCCTGCTGATAAGAGAATTCATATTCTGGCAGGGGGCTCAGGGGCAGAGGATGGATTCTGCAGACCTAACTGCAATCATTTTCTATCATTTGAAAATGTAATTAACCGTTTTAAGCAACAGTGTGTGTGTGTGTGTGTGTGTGTGTGTGTGTGTGTGTGTGTGTGTGTGTGTGTGTGTGTGTGTGTGTGTGTGTGTGTGTGTGTGTGTGTGTGTGTGTGTGTGTGTGTGTGTGTGTGTGTGTGTGTGTGTGTGTGTGTGTGTGTGTGCGTGCGCGTGCGTGTGCGTGCGCGTGCGTGCTCTCACTCAGCCCAACCTGTCTGACACGATGACTGACTGACTCATTGATTAGTCTAGATGGACAATGTCTCTCTCTACCTTCAGCACCCCCCACCCCATTTATTGCATTATGCTTGCCCTGCAAAGCCTGAAACAACAACATGACCTCTCTGGAGACCTTCTGCCTAAATTTGTGATTTAAAAAAACAAACACACTTTATTTGTCATCACTCATTTTGGGAGACATGGCACTTTTTGACTTTGTGACTAGACCATAGATGGCACACCACCTCTCTTCCTCCTCCTGTCATCTGTGTCAGTGGGTCAGCCTGAGGCCAAGGCCAGGCTGGTCTCCTCTCTTACTCTCTCTCCAGTAGAATTCCTTTATTTCTACTTACTCTGTCTTTTATTTTGCTACCCTTTTACTTTTTTCTCTCTCTCATTGTAAACCCGTTGACACCACTGAACTCTAGGCACTCTCTTTGTAATCTGCCTTTCCCCTGTGTGTGTGTGTGCACGTGCACGGCCCCTAGCTTGGCCTGTGGGAGCCTGCCTGCCCTTCTTGTCAGGGCATGGTCTCTCTCTCTCTCTCTCCCAGGGTGGGGCGATCTACTGTAGCATGAGCTCATTCATACACACATTTCTCTCTCTGTATGTCTTTCTCTTACCACACCTCTTCCACTCTCTTACTTTATCCCTTTTTCCGCCCCTAACTTTTCTCTTCTCTTCTTCATTCTTTCTTTCTTTTGCTTTTCTACTCTTTCTTGTTCTTTTCTTTCTTTCACTTTCTCATTCTTATGCTTTTTTGTTCTTTCTTTCGCTTTTTTGCTTTTTCACGCTTTTTCACTTTATTTCTTTCTTCTGCTCTTTCACTCTTTAGTTTTCTAGTTATTTCACTTGTTCTTTCTTTCTTTCTCTGTTTCTCCTCTGTTTTCCTCAGTTGCATCGCTTTCTTTCTCTCTATCCTTTCCTGCCATGGGATGGGACCTATCTCACCCCGGTTAGGTGTGTGTGTGTGTGTGCGTGTGTGTGTGTGTGCGTGTGTGTGCGTGTGCGTGTGCGTGCGCGTGCGCGTGCGTAAGTAACGGTGAAAGCTGATACAATGGGTAATTTCCCCCAGCCATGTATCTCCAGCTCTATAGTATATAAAGTGGACCCACCCAATGTTGGAGCGCTGATGCTGGGGAATTATTTGCTCGGGTGGGGCTTGGTGTTGAGTCAAGGCCATGGAGGTTGGAGCAGAGCTATGAAGCTGGAACTATCTGAGCACCTGGTTGCGCTCCTCTTGTCTTTCTGGAGGATTTTAGGTTTTGGTAGCCACTGGCCAGCAGCTTCACAGAATTGTCTTTAGGTGTGCAACTTCCATACTTCTGTGAGAAATGTATATTAATTAATTCTGCCCATAAAAATGATCATTGGCAGTAGTGCTGCACGATTAATCTAATCGCAATCGCAATTGCGATGTCAACCTGTGCGATTATATAACCGCAAAAGGCTGCGATTTAATTAAATAAAAGATGTGTGTGTGTGAAGGTGACAACCTATTCTCTGTTTGTGTGCAGTCTGCTACGCCCATAATAAAGAGATGACCAATCAGTCTCGGTTCAGGCAGTGACGCATGTGTGCATGGTCACATGACTATCAAGTGTGGTGTAGAGTCAAACCAGGTGGAATGGATAATAACGAGTAGGTTGACGCTGAACTGGTGGGCAAAAAAACCCGACAAATGTTATATAAATGCGATATTTTGGATTCAAGCTCAGCGACATTGAGCAGAAGGACGTACTGTGTAAAACATGCAAAGTGAAAGTCGCTACATCACGCGGCAATACTACATAGTTGTATCCAGGGTCGCAAACAACTCGCTTTTTGGCGAATGTCGCTTTCTTCACGTCAATTTGGGTGACTTGTGTGATTCGTCCCGATCCAAAGAGTTTTTTTTGGGGGGGGGGTGGTGGTGGTGTATGGGTGACGGACGAATCTCCTTAACGATTCCTACAGTGTATTTCTGTCAGCTCATATGAGTGAACTGCATTGAGCAAAATATTCTACTCAACTGTCAGGACCTGCTCTTAAGCAACAGCAGCAGACAATCTGCTTCCTGTTTACACCGGCACGCGCATGCCCAGTGTAGGTGAATGGTTACGTGATATGCGTTTTCAGGCATATGTGAACGGAGATCCTACTTATTAGTGTGGATGTAGCCTGAATCCAGTTTCATTTTTAGAAGAGGTTGTACAAAGTATGCCCCATTTTGTAACTTAATCACTCATTTTTATGTTACACCCTGCTTAAATGTCCTTGTTTGTTTGGGCATTCAAAATGTCTTATTTGAATGAGAATTTTTATTTTCTTATTTATTGTTCTATTTATTTAGTTGTACTATTGAGAAAAACTAACAAGTTTGCAGAAATGTCTTTATTTTGAAAAATATTGTTATGTTATTTATTAAATTTTGTAAAATATAAGTTATTTTGAAAACAGTACTGTACAAATTTTTGTTTTTGTATTTTTTATGCTAGTTTAAGTTTGTATGTTTGAGTTGAGAAATACACATTTCAAAATTATCAGTAATCTGTGCATTTTTCCTTGATAACCAAGCAAGTAGACTCACGATACCATTTGTTTATTATATCGCAATCGCAAATCGCAATATTGTCCACAATAATCGCAATATGACTTTTTCACCAAATCGTGCAGCACTAATTGGCAGGTTTTATTAGTTTACCAGCCCTTGGCAGATGAGCCAAAAACATAATTTCAGGCGCTGCTGCTAATATTAAGGAACCTGTCATCACTTTCAAAGAAACCTACAGCATAGTACAAGTGTTGTCACTGTCCTTTTTTGCTTCTGCTGTCAGACAACTGCACAAGCATAAAAAATTTGTCACATAATGCAAAGAGGACAGTAATTACGTTGTATAGTTGTGGCATCAAAAAAACAAAATGATAGCTAACAAGCTAACCTTACTGTGAGGTTTTGTGTCCTTCATGCAGCCATGCAGAAAATCCCAATCGGTTACTGTGTGGTTTTCTGCACTACAAATACATAAAAACTCACAGCCATGTTCATGTCACAACATCCAACCAAAACTAGTGGATTTTAATGGTCATGCATCTGTTTCTCAAAATATGACAAGACAAAGATGTCTGCTTTATTGTTGGAAAAAGGAAACGTCAATAGGAGGAGACCGAAGACGTTAATTTTATGATTGCTGTTAATCCTTATACAGTGTCTGCCTGCCCCTTCTCTCTGGTCACGTCCTTCCTCTGTTCCTATCTGCTGTAAGGACACCACCAACCATTGGGTGTCTTTCCTGCCTCCACATGTGCATCTTTGGCTGAGTGAAGCCAGGAGAAGAAGCAGGACTGGTGGCTAAAGAGCAGCAACAAATCTGAGAAAACAGTCTCCATGAAATCGGAGTGATGATACTTAAGGAAAGTTGAATTTAACATTGTCAGATGAGTGTGAAGTAAAACCTGATTCAGTGTATCTCTTTTCTGAACACACTCTCAACCGTTTAATTCTGACGTTACCTTAGTTGTGAATTGACGGTTTGTTGACTTCTGTTTATTCTTCCTCATGACCCACTTCCTGTGCAGCAGCAAAAAAAACAAAATTTATGAGGGAATCTAATTGGGTTATACCCGAATGAAAAACTGTCTCGTTTATTTAAAAAAGTATTACACATTATCAAAACTATGTTAGTAATTGATGTAAAAAAAAAAAAAAAATTGTGTGTGTGTGTGTTCGCTGCATTCTTCAGCAGCAGGCTCTGTGGTATGCCAGCACATTCCCCACTGCTGAGCTGGAGAATCCACTCGGAAAGGAGGGATGGGAGCTTTTCCTTTCTCCTCTCACCTCCCCCCCCCCCACCCCCCTCATACACACACTCCCCACCCTTCTGTCTTTCTTTACTTTTTTCTCCTCACCCCCGCCCTAACTTCCTTATAGATGTCCAAATTGTCTTTTTTCATTGTCTTTTTTTCAAGTCTGGGCCTTTTCTCAGCTGGAAAATCTTGTTTGTATGTGTGCAGGATGCCTGCAGGTCCTGAAAAAGTTTTTTTTAAGCCTTAAATTATATTATCTAAAGTCTTAAATGGTCTTGAATACAGTTAAACATAACACTTTAAATTCAGTTTTGTGGTTTCTTGATGTGGTGTTCTTCTGAGAAATCAGTCCAGTCATTCAGATCATATTCTGGTAGTCTACAGTTGTATTAGTGTTTTTTCACATGTTAAATTGGTCTTATATTTCATTCTAACTGGTCTTAAAAAGTCTTATATTTAAACATGAAACTGTACCCGACCCTCAACAGTGTTGGAGTGTCTCTATGGGAAGAAGCCAACGCCGGGACCTTTCAGAGCCCATCTCCTCCAGCCTATTCTCCCTCCCAGTTTGCCTCCCTTGGCCTCTTTCAGCTAGCTCGCATTAGCCTCCTTCCCAAAGAAACCCCCCGCTCTGTTTATTATGGGTCATCTCTCTCTGTCCTGGCTAGCTGTCCTCTGGCCGGTGAAGGGAACACGGCGTGTCGGATGTGGTGTTGACTCAACAACAGTTATAGAAAGTTGCCGGTAGCAGGGCAAAGCGAGCCAGCACCGTGTTTGTTTTGCTAACAGGAGAAGCACAGGACAGGGGTTTAGAGGCCACACACACACACACACACACACACACACACACACACACACACACACACACACCAGTCATGGTGGAGTGATGGGGGGGAGGGGGGGGAGTGGTTATGCAACATCACAGTGGCTACTAATGGACATTTTCAGGCATGAGTTGGGAGGGCGGGGGAGTCCACACACCTCCCCCACAGACCCATGTTATGCCGCCTCGTTCTCACTTTCCCTCTCTCTCACACACGCACACACTCCGCGCGTATCGTATGTGTGTTGTCATCAGTGTGATTGGGGTAATGTGTCCCCCTGTTGACCATTAATATGGACTTATCTGTTGTGCTAGCTGCCTTGTTGTGGCTTTGTGTGCTGTTGACCTATCTATATTTAGAACGAGAGGAATCATGTGTCTAACAAACTGTGTGTGTGTGTGTGTGTGTGTGTAACCAATGTCTAACAATTGAGCTAAAACTATCACATTGTTTCCACCACGGTCACTTGTGTCTTTTGATCTCGGAGTCAGATATGTTGAGGACGGGTCAAAGTTAAAGGACAAATCACCCTAAAACACAAATCACTGTTGGTCCAAGGATCTTAAGCCCTGGACACGCAAGACTAATAATACCTGGGGATGTGAAGTGATTTGTAATAATTGCGGAGATAGTCTGTGATTTTATTTAATATAAATCCTGTTTGAGTCAGCCATGTCTTGAATTTAGCTACCATATTTTGGTGAGTTTCCAAGATAATCCTGTTCCTGTGTGAATCAAACTTTCAGCAATTTCAGACTGAATTTGTTTTTGGCACACAATTTATTTTTCTTCTTCTTCCTGACATGCAATTTCTTTCTTCCTCCTGTCATGAATAATGGAGGCAGTAGTGGAATCCGTAGAGGAAGGTTTCGGATGCATTTTTGACACAAAAGTTTTGCTTTGCTGAATCAGGAAGTGCCGAGTTGTAAAATCTTGACCTTGCTCAATTGTATCTGGCGCTGGTGATTTCCGTGAATGTCATTATCCTGTGCGAATGCGTTGCAATTCAGGCTGGAGTGCTGAATACTTCCAAGCCTCAGGGTCTCAGTTACAGTGCTTTACAGGGTTATGGCCTCATCCTCTGGGTCCTGGCGCTACATGTAAAGCTCATGTAAAATGTATGTATGTAAAAGTCAGATAAATATTTTAGGAGTCCACAGTGAGTGTCCTAATTACCATCAATGGAGCAGTTCAAGGTTTTGTCTCTCAATGAGATACATTTTTGAGATTGATTTTAATTTTGGGAGAGACAACTAAATTAATACTTGAACAAGTTAATGTTAATTACATACATGTTCTGTTTTAAAGTAGAGATTGTTGTTTGTGTAGAGATTTTTTTTTCCACAAACTAACTGTCTGTCAAATACAAATGGAATTTTATTTTTTTGTAGCTGCAGACTACTACACAGATGTAACTGGAGCCTCTGGCCCCGCCCACAATCAGTCAGAATGGAGTTGACCCACCTCACAGTGTGACTGTCTGTCTGTCTGGTTTCTTCTCGCTGAGTAAAGGTTTCTCTTTTGCACCGAAGGTTGAGAGGAGACAGAGGAAGAATTATATCCAGAGGCAGGACTCCTTCGAACGCAGCACCCTTGTTGCGGGCAGTGGGTGTTAGGGAGGGTGCCAGAGGGCAGCGCCAGGGCAGGGTGGCACACAGAGTTCACCGGCACATATTGTTCACGTCAGGGAAACGCTGTGTCAGCCCCCTGAACAAATGACACTCTCTCTGTCTGTCTTTTCTGTTTGTCTTTTCTCTTGGTGTGTATCAGACTTTCTCTTTCAGTCTCTCCTCAGTGATTCTGCTGTGATTCATCAGTTCCCAGCATGCCTCTCTCTCTTCTCCAATTCAATGTGCTCTCCTGGCATGAAAGTAAAGAACGCATTCATCATCTCTCTCTCTGTGACTACTGTGACTTTCTTCCTTTTTTTTCCATTGTCATAGGCCAATAGTCCTTGTTTCTATATCAGTCACCTCACTCTGTATGAGGGTCACACACAACATGGACTTCATACTGAAAACATTTGTTCACAAGGGTAAAAAATACACTGTCAGATGTTCAACCTTGGAATCCAACAGTGTCTAAATAGAAGACCTGGCCTGTCTGTCTACCTGGAGGGGAGGGAGGGGGTTGAGGTTGAGTGTATTCATGTTTGTTAAGGTGTTCATGTTTCCTGTCACATATACTAGATATACTACATTCCATATAAGGATTGGATTAGTGTTAGCCAGTGTGTCATGTAGCTGCTGTAAACTTGAGTTTATGTCTTGCTGCTATTCTACCACTGTTTTGCAAGAAAATTGTGCAATCTCCATGAAAATGAGCAACAATTAATCACACCTTTTTATATAGTCCGTGTATAACTTGTAGTAGTAAGCTAAACTTTTTTACTGAAAACAAATGCTACATTTAAATGGCTTGTAATCAGGGAAATCTCCTGTCAGCCTCACTTTAACCACTCCTCTCCTGGTTGGGTGAAAGAGAACAGCTGAGGAGAGGAAGGAAGGAAGGAAAGAGTCTAACATACATGGCCAAACTTTGTCCATTTAATTTCAACTTAGTTTGATATGCTGCATTATAGGAATAAGAATGAAACTAAACTGTAAATACCTGCCCCACTTTTATGTTGTAGAATCTTATAAATTAAGGATCTCTCTCGCTCGCTCGCTCTCGCTCTCGCTCTTCCTGGCTAGATTCTGGTCCAATAGGTAACCCAATGTTTCCCTTAGCAGTTGACCTTTGACCTGGGCTTGGTGTGGGCCTGGCCTGGGCCGAGTGTTCTGTTCACTGAGAGGAGGATGGTTCCAGGGTTGACTCCTTGACCTTTTCACCTTGGAGGAACAGGTCAACAAGCCTGAAGTAGCTTCCTGCGTCCTAGGTGTTGCATTCTCATACCTTTTTTCAGCCATACTCTTCTGCTTCGCTAAAAAAAAAACATGCTCAGGGAGGATTGACTGCGCAGTTTGGGAATTCAAACTAGCAGCCTTCAAATCACAAGCTCACTTCTCTAATTTTTCATATTTACTGCTGACCCCCAAGGTTTACTGCCACCCCCTGTTGCTAAAGCCACACCGTCAGGAGTGGCAAGTTTCTGCAAATGGCAGTTTTTCTCTTTCCTCCAGGCAGAAGTGCTGGCTGCACAGGGCCAACGTCCAGGTATTTCTGACGTCCTAGCAGTGTGTCGCCACAAAGTGTTACACAAAGTGTTACACAAAGTGTTACACAGAGAATTAGAGCTGGAAAATGAGCAGTTTCTGTCCCATCATCCTCTGCTTTGAATAGGAGTTTGGGAGGGTATGTGATAGGATTTGACCTTCTGCATTTGGATGACTGTGTGTGACTGAAGTGAGAAATACTGTGATGACTGAATTATTGTGTTGACTTCAGAGAGACACAGACATGGAGAGGGAAACAAATGCAAAAAAAGGAAATGTGTAAGAGTAGCTAAAGGAAAAATAGGATTTAGGCCAAGTCCATTGGCACAGCGCTACCAAATAAATAGTCCCAAACGGTGTAAAATCCCAGTAACACTTAACATGAGCTCAATTTTATATCTCATTCAGAACAGCTGAACAGCCCCATAGCGGTTACATGGCTGATTCATGAATACTGATTCAATCCAGCTTTCTTTCATAAGGTGTTCACGTAATACTCATGTCACTAGCATGTCGATTTATTGAGCAGAAACTGCCAGGGCTTTTATACTGAAATGTTTGCTCAATACATTGACACACTGTTCCACTGCTATGTTAGATGATCTAAGTATTACACGAACACCTTGTCACAGTTTATATAAGGCTTGGATTAGTGTTAGTGTGTCATGTAGCTGTTTTGAAGCGCTTGTTCAGACATTATAAACATGCTAGAAGACAGTTTATGTAAAGTCTTACTGCTATTTCACCACTGGTTTGCTTTTTTTTTTTGCCTTGAATTGTGGAATCTCCATGAAAACGAGCAACAATTAATCACATCTTTTTATATATGCTGTGTATAACTTGTAGTAGTAAGCTAAAACTTTTTATTACACCACCAAACAAACTTTTTTTACTGTATAAAAAAAGCAACAACAAAAAGTTATTCAACCTTGTTCAATAAGTTCTCTCAGAACATTGATCCTCTATTACATCTTACCATTTTCCAGCCATTTGGAATGAAATGACTTAATCATGGAACAGGTCCTGTTCTCAGATGGACCACGGTTTGCCTCATTCAGAGGAATGAAGGATTACATCATTACTGGAGAGAGGTGGAGTAACTCCCTGTCTCCCCTCACGCCCTCCTTTTTATTTTCTCCTCCTCCCTCTCCCGTCACTGCCTAGCACCCCCCACCTCCCCTCTTCTTTTGCTCTCTGTTTTTCTGAGTGTAGCTTGTCTCTCAGCTTTGAGCTAGCCTGGCCCAGTTTTCTGAGAGCCTCTCTCTCGTCTCGCCCCCCATTAGGTGACATGGATCTGGGGGCCTTTTCTTAAGAAAAAAAAGAAAAAAAAGGTGCCTCTTGTGTTGGAAGCCGGCCTGGGCTAAACAGACTGCTGGCCCCTGGGGCTCGCCCAGCCAACTTGGTAGATGTGACCCACACATGACCTCAGTAGCAGAGATGGGAACACAGCAGGGTCAGAAATTAACAGAGCCTCAGGGACAAATGTCATTACAAGTTCATCAAATGTCCTTGAAATAAAAAATTATAATTAGAAGTATTTCCTTTTTTGCATTTCACCATATTGATTGATATGATATTGCAACTACTGTCCCCGTGGGCAACAGTAGGTGGTTCATGTCAGGCTATGACCGGGTGAGCATTTCAAGCGTGCTTTTGTGGTGAAAATGGCCGGTATTTGATCAGAAAACAACTGAGCACGCAGCCTGAAGCAGTTTGAAAATGTCTCTTATTGTTACTGTTCATGTGATGCTATATTATGATTTAAAATGAAACAAATCTTAGTGGTACAAATAAAGTATTTATTTGCCAATGTACAATGCAAATGTATTATTTCCAAAATCACCAAAATTCCCCTAAAAATCAAATCAAGGAGGCAAAAAAAGCCCTCTCACAGGCTGGAGAGCTTTGTGTTTCAGTTTCATGCTGTGAGGAAGACTCAAACTTGAATGACTTTATCCCTTACTGTTGGTCATCTCTCATGGGTTAAAATGATAATAATAAGGCTTCTATGGTCTTGTACCTGGTCATTGCTCCCACTTGTACACTGTAGATATGGACAGAGAAAGCTGTACGGCTCCGTGGAGTAAGGACTGTGACATTGGGATGTCTTTGGGTGGAGGGGCCTGCAGATCTATTTTCCTGGTCTCACCTCATAGGTTGGATTTAGAGACAAGAGCCTCACAGCCGAATTAGTAGTCGGATGTCTATGGACATGGTGACGGAATGACCAAAATGGTCAGACAAACACATATGTGCACACACACACACACACACACACCACCAACAGGAAGTGAAGCCTGGCTCTGTCCTGTTACATCCTGTCTCTATTTGTGTCGCTGTCTAAAGCCGTTGCCCTGACCTGTAGGTATCTATAGCCCTGGTCCAAGATGATAGGAATGGGCTCCTCACGGCCCACTGACTTGGACTACAATAGGTTTGTTATGTATAGAGCTTTCCAATTCAAATGCTGCAAACTGACCTGATTGGATGGGTTTCAGGAATTCTTTAGTGAGGTGGAGCCATTCAGGACCAAGTGATGCATTTACTGGAATTGGTCTGGAGGAAAAACTATTTGTAACTGTCTTCATTAAACATCGTTGATCATATATGTATATAAGTAGAGGAAATTTTGAATTCTTATAATATGGGACCTTTAACCATACCATGTGTTCATCAATCCATCTGTTCTTCCATTTCCACCACCTTGGATAATGTGCGGCGGCCTTATCTTTACTGATGAAGTCTATTGATTCGTTTATCAGTGTGATAAATGGGTTTCGGTCTGTAATGATCCTCATGTTTACCCTGCTGTCCCTCTCCTACAGTGGTAATCAGCCAGTGGCAAGGTGAGCCGAAGGAGCGTGTCATCTCCCTGGTCCTTACCCACCTCCCGTTACTCAAACCCGGCAACGTGGAGGCCAAGGGCGAGTACATGCGCCTACTGCCGCGCATCCTGGCCCACACCATCGAGCACGGCCGCCACCTGGAGGAGTCTCGCCAGCTCCTGTCCTACGCCCTCATCCATCCCGCCACCTCCCTGGAGGACCGCTCCGCCCTAGCGCTCTGGCTCAACCATCTGGAGGAGAGGGCCGCCGCCCGGGGAGACTCACTGGAGAGGCCACCTCCCGCCGGGCAACACCACCCCCACCACCAGTCCACGCCTCCATCCACCCTCTCCTCGTCAGGCTCCTCCTCCTCCACCAACACCTCCTCGTCGGGGAACCTCTATCCCCTGCATCACCACCAGCGCTACGGCTCGGACGACCGCCTCAATGGGTGGCAGGGCTCCAGGGATTCGGGGCTGGGCGGAGGTTGGCATCAGCAGCAGCAGGGCTGTGAGAACGGGCACCTGCTGCTCTACCCATCATCCTCTGTGCCCTCTACCATCAACACCGTCGGCACAGGTGGAGGCGGCAGCACTAGTGAGTACACTCTCCTTGTTTCTATGTTTATGCTGCTTTGTGCACTTGAACCAACATTACTTCCATTTATAATCAATGATTTTTTGAGAGTAGCACAAATCAAAGTTGGAGTGCCTGGTTGGATCTCTGGTAATGGTCATGCAGTGTAGCAACGTAATGGATTTATGGCGGATAATATATAACCACCTTGTCAAAATGTAATAAATCATTCCTCTAAATGGGCTGAAAATGTAATATAATAAATGTGTTAATGTACAGGAGCAGAGAACAGCTGTGGTTGCTGATTTTTTTAATCCTGTTATCTCCAGATAACAAATTAATGGTTTTGCTGACATCACAACTTTTGTCCCATTGCTGTTCCCTTCATAAGAGCCAAGCCTAGTAAGCCTGATGGTGCAGCCAAAATGTAGACAGACTGAAGTAGAATAATGTCAGAAGGAGAGATGATGACTGATCAACACATCAGATTTTACTTTAATCAAGGTGTGACACAGGCAGAAATTGTCTCGATTTTAAAAAACAAACAAAAAAAAAAAAAAACATGTTGGTATCTCATGAGATACGATGATTAAATCACAAGAAAAGAGTTGTGATCTTGAGATAACTGGAGTAAAAAAAAAAAAAAAACACGGTCACTCTCAGCTTCCGTATTAGTTCTAGATAATGCAATAATATGTTAAGACTGATATTGTAATAATTAAACAATGTTACACCCCTTATGATGTAATAATTGCTGGTTATTGTAATTTATTACATTATTAGGAAAAAATACTTAGGGGACATTTCCTTGCATTTTGGCAAGTTATTACATTATCAGTTGCTACATGCAAATTTAGCAAAGCTTCATCATCATAAAACCGTCATCTTAATGTTAACTGACTAGTCAGGGAAACCTCTGACATGTCTCTACTGGTGTGGTTGTCCCTATCAGTAAAATCATTGTTATTCCAGCATAAAACAAAGGTTGTTACATACCGCATCCACAGAAATGTGCAGAGTTTCATTCCAAAATGAGATAGAAAAAAATGACGCCTATTCTGACAAGATGATTGTTGGCATGAAAGTAAAGCTCATTACAAAGTACTATTAAACCTGTGAGTCATCTGAAGATCTTGGCTTACAAAATGTTTGAGGACACAATTATCTGGGTTTTTGAAATATTGACTCAAAAGCCTTACGAGCCACCTCAGTACACCTCATCATAGGTAAATGTGAAACCTGGTATCCAAATACAGCAGATCTTGTTCCATAGACTTGTCAACTGGACCTTAAAGGTTTGCCATGATAGATTTTCTTTGAACTCTCTGCATCAAACTTGGTACATAATACTATTTGAGTGACATACATAAATGATCTATAAACCAGCTCAATTGGATAGAGAATATGGCCATCATTCTGCCACTTGGTAGGCCAAGAGGGGATGCTACAAATGCTAAAAACGTTTAGCTCTTTATTTGCTCAATCAAATTTCATCCCATTTGGTACACTAGCTGTAGGATAAATTGGTATCAAGTATTCGTTAAAATCTAGAGTTTGCTCTAGACTGTGTCAAGTCCTATATTGAACATGCATACCACATTTCATTCATGAGAATGGTTGTGGAGCGCACATCCTGTTTTTCAAGAACGCCCTGTTTGACACAGTTACACACATTCACACTGGAAACCGACTAGTACAACCAAAGCCTGCTGCTGTCAATTAAAAAGGTGTACTCTATTTTTTTTATGATGGATGGCAATCATTCCGCTGCAACAGAAAGCAGTGAAGGCGTGTGGTGTTGTACCATTTTTAAATTGTCTAGCACCAGTATACCGCGCAACCCACCACCTTAGAGTACAGAACAAAGATTGCAGCCAGCTATCTATGGCTGGCTTGGTGGTCACCTTCCTGCCTGATATGGCCAGCTGATCGCCCAGTCACAGTTTCACATCAGTTAAATGGCCCTATTACAGGAATTCAAATTTTCCTGTGTATATGCATATGTGATCATAGATGTTTAATGTTCCATTTTTATTTTGAGTGTTTGAATTTGAAGTTTCAAAAATTCACCCTTTTCTAACTGGCAGTTTCAGACCAACTCAAGTAAATGCATCACAACAGTTAGTTAGTTAGTTAGTTAGTTAGTTAGTTAGTTAGTTAGTTAGTTAGTTTTATTTGACAATTTAAAAAAAGAAAAACAACAGATACACACAACACGAACTCACATACTCTTAAACACATGCCAACACATCCATGCACATCATAAATTGCCGAGGATAACACAAAAAAGTTGGCAAAACAACAACTTATTTCCATTGTGCTCCTCTATATGGTGGCTATATAGCAGCGAGCAGAAAAAGTCACACATGATCCAAATGCCTATCAGCACTCCATTAAAACATAATAAATACATCACATACAACAACAATCAATCACGTAATTAATAAATACCTAAATAAAAGCAGCAGTTATTTCCCTTGATGGCTTATTAATTAAACAAAATATTAATTAAACTTGACTTATAAGCCAAAGTTTCACCTTTTTCTTGAACCTACTCTCCACCTGAATCCCTTTTATTTCATTTGGCAGCTTGTTCCATTCTTCTGCACCGGTGTTTTGAAAAGTATTCTTACCTGCCTTAGTTTTGTAACGCAATGTTTTTAGGTTGGCAATACTGGAACGGGTGTTGTAGTCATGACCCTCACTAATATAGCTGACGTAGCCAGAGAGATAGCTTGGGGCTGAGTTATGCAGAATTCTATAAATAAGACTGGTTTTGAGTTGTGCAACTCTTTTTGGGACTCTAAGCCAATTTAATAGTTTAAAATGACTTTCTTACAAATGAGTCCTAGTAGCTTCAGTACTACTCTCACCAATCTATTCTGGGATGTTTGTAATTTATCTTTGAGAGATTGTGACGTGCCACTATACCACGAGGTACAGGCATAATCATACTGGCTCTGAACTAAGGCTGTTGCAAGTGTCCTCATGGTTCCTATGTCAAGGTATTTAGCTATTCTAGCCAGATATTTTGTTCTTGAATTGACCTTGCCCAATACCTTGACTGCCATGTTGTCCCCAGACACTTGCTGGTCTAATTCACAGCCCAAGTAATTCACTGTACTTTTTGCCTTGATCTTTATACCATTGCACATAACTGAGAGTTCTGAGCATTTTTTTAGTTTGTGTTTAGAACCGAAAATTATGGTTTCAGTCTTGCCCAGGTGAAGAGACAATTTATTGTCCGACAGCCACTTACTGATATTTGCCAATTCTGTGCTCAATGACTGTTCTACGACATCTTTGTTTTTGTGGGACATGAGTAGGGCAGAATCATCAGCAAATAAAAACAAAGGACAAGAACAGGCCGATTGCATGTCATTTATATAAAGTAAAAACAAAAGTGGTCCTAGGATGCTCCCTTGGGGGACTCCACAGCTGATATCCTTTGGATTTGAAAGTATTCCACCCACCTCTACTACTTGGTTTCTACCTGTAAGATATGACTTCATCCACTGTAATGCATTTGCATTAAAACCTATAGTCTTAAGTTTAAAAATAAGTATTTTATGGTTTACTGTGTCAAAGGCTTTCTGGAGATCCAGTAAAACCATTCCACAGTAATTGCCTTTGTCCATTTCCTTCCTGATGTAGTCCGTCAGGTAAAGCAAACAGGTGACTTCTTGATTGGCTCCACTCCCTAAGCGCATGAAAATGGGACCTTAAAATTCATGGACTGCGGCCTAAGCTTTAATCCTTGTAGCACACGATGCAAAGCGAACGCAACCTTATTTAAACTAAAACTGCGTTCTTTGAATCGTGTGCTACAAGTGTGTAAGACTGAGTATGAGCAGCTTCATCACAATCTTCTGTTACAATTAGGATCTCCTTTGTTCGCAAAATACATTATATACATTTTATATATTATATATATATATATTTGGTTTGGTGACAATTGTGGTTTCTTTGATATACAATTACATAGAACTGAGCTGTGTATAGCAATTCACATATAGCACAAAGGGAAAATGATAGTTTAAATTGAATTGAAATGCCTTTCACACTGTGAACCCACATACAGTTTGGGCCAAGGTTATTGGCACACTTGCATTTTATGCAGATAATGTACAGTATCTTCTGAAATAATTGGAAATGAAAAGAACTTTCGGTTTTCACACATTCATCTATGTATTTACAACAGAGCATGATCAACCGATAATAATTAAAAAAATTAATCTTTTATGGTTTCAAAATTGAAAAGTGGCCATGCCCATCATTATTGGCACCCTTTAGAACAATTCAAATCAATTTTGTTGGAGCAAATAGATCCTCAGAACAGATTTGCAGTGTAATTCAACTCACCTGTGACAGGTTGTAGTTGCCCACATGGTATAAATGAACCCATTAAAGTGTCAGGAAAAACATCAGTGTTCACAAGGCTAAAAGGCCATCTCTAGAGACCTTGGTATTCCTGTTTCCACATTTCTCAATGTTATTTAGAAGTTTGCTGCTCGTGGAATTGTCTCCCAGGATGTGGTGGTAAGAGGAAAACTTTAGCTCAGATCTTGTAGAAGGTTGGTTCAAGCCATAAAAAAACACCTCGCATGACATCCAAAGATCTCAAGGCTGACCTGAAGAGGTCTGGGGTGAGGGTTTCGGCCCGTACCATACAGACACTGAACCAAGAAGGGCTTTATGGTCGGAGGCCACGAAAGACCTCACTGCTGAAAGAGAAACAAGAAGGCCCCATTGATCTTTGCCACGACCCAGCTGGACAAACCTGGAAAATGTTCTGTGGACCAATGAAACCAAATTAGACTTTGGCAATGTAGATACATGTAGATCAATGCTTTGTTTGTTTGACGATGAAATGAAGCTTTAAAAGAAAAGACCACCCTACCTACAGTCAAATACAGTGGAGGTCCCATAATGCTGTGGGGCTGCTTTGCTGCGTCAGGTACCGGACTTCTTGAACGTATTAATGGCATCATGAAATCAGAAGATTACCAAAGCATTTTGAGTGGAGTGTGCTATTAAGTGTGAGAAACTGGGTGTCAATCGAAGGTTATGGGTCCTACAGTAGGACAATGACTCAAAACACATCCAAAAGCACCCAGGAATGGTTCAAGAGAAAACGTTGGACTGTTCTGGAGTGGCCAACGACGAGTCTTGATCTCAATCCCATTGAAAACCGATGGCGAGACCTGAAATGGGCAGTTGGTCAAAGGGATCCTTCAAACTTTGAAGAACTGGAGCTGGTTGCAATTGAAGAGTGGGAGAAACTACCAGCAGAAAGGAGCAGGAAGCTTATTGAGGGTTACAACAAAGTTTGGAAGCGTCATCATTGCCAAAGGCTGCAACTAAGCATTAGAAAAGGATGCCAATAATCATGGCCATAGTCACTTTTTAATTTTGTAACCGTAAAAAGTTTTTTAAAATATTTGTATTTTTATTGTTTGATGTGCCGTTAAATAACGTAATGTGTGAAGATCCATAGTTGTTTCAATTTCCAATTATTTCAGAAGATATTGTATATTATCTGCATAAAATGCAAGGGTGTCAATACTCTTGGCCAGAACTGTAAATGTACCGTGAACACACTAAATACACCCTGAACACACCCACACAGCAACTACTCTAACTGGAGAACGTGTGCTGTGCAAGGTAGAAGGTGTGTGTGTGTGTGTGTGTGTGTGTGTGTGTGTGTGTGTGTGTGTGTGTGTGTGTGTGTGTGTGTCTAGGGCAGGACTGTTGAAATTGAACATAACTATGGTCAGAGCAGGATATTTCCAGACAAGAATGCAAGGGCTGTGTTTTTTTCTGGGAGATGAAGGAAACAGCTGAGGGTTTATAAATAAAGACACATTTAAAGCCCTGCTCGCTGCTCCAAGCAAGATCCTCTTTTATTTTGGACTGCTGGTAGCCTCAGTCCCACACAAAAGACTTCAAGATTTCACAACTGGTAAACTGGAGTTACCCCGGCCACCGGCACAGGATTGGCTAACGCAACGATCAGATGTCATTTGGAACAAATGAAAATGTGCAGAAGTCTTGAACGCACCGCAAGTGAATTGGAATGCCTGTCTTGATATTTAGTGGTATGAGAAGGCAGAGGAAGACTGTGATGAAATATGTTGACACTTTTCGGCGCCAAAACGAGCCATTTCCTGTTCTCACTTGGTCATTATTTTTCTGCGATCAGAGTTATTTTAGTCAGAAATAAACTGTCAGGGGAGAAATCAAAGGAGTTTGCTGTAGATGTTCAAAAGTGTGCAGCATTCTTGTAGGTAGCAACCCAGTATTGAGTGTTTAACCGGATGATACAAGGGTTTGTCGAGTGACACCAAACTCTGCATATCCATATGCAGTGGCCCTCATCAACAACTGAACTGCACACCACCATGGAAAATGGCACTCTACTGGTTTCTAGCATCTGCACCTACTGTCACATTGTCAGTTCTTAAATACTCTACTTATACCTATTTATACTCTGGAAGCCAGTGCAATAATTTTGTCTTGTTTTTTTTTGTTAAATGTGACCTACAGGAGCAAAAGTCAAGTTCATAAACTTCCTGGGCCAACAAATGTGATTCTGATAATGAATGCAGTAGTCATTTTGACCTACGTATCCAGTTAGCCTATTACTGAGTCAACTACCAAGTCTCTAACCTCCATCCCTCCCTGTACAGTCATCTGGTGGTGATGATGAATACATGGGTATAATTGTCCAACCACATCAACCTGTATGCTACTGATAGAACATCCTGTCGCCCCCAACCCCCACCCCACCCCACCCAATACTCTCAGTCCTAGCCCAAGCCACAGCAGCACATACCACCCATCCCTTCCCTTGTAAGGCAGCCTTTGTGGGAGACTGTATTTAGGGAAAATGGCTAATATTTAGGGACTGGAACTTGTAATGTTAGCTGGGCACCTATTTTAAACAGGACCCGTGAAGTCCTATACATAGCGCCAACAGTAAGAGGACCGCATATAGGAGGAGGAGGAGGAGGAGGAGGAGGAGGAGGAGAGAGGCTGGAGGACTAGTAGCAGCTCAACTCGTCAAAGCGGCGACACAAAAAGCTCTTTTGCTCTCCATCTTTTTTATTCTGTTTACCTCCTTCCAGCCTCCTCTGGAATATTCCGTGATGCCAGAGCAGCTTTCGTCGGGCGCTAAAGAAAGGCTTACCTGTTGTATATGTGTTTTTCACCAACCTCTCTAGTTCCCATTTCCCTCCACCACCTCACCGGTTTCCCTCCTCCTAAACCAAACAGTAGCAGTTGGCTTGGTTTGACCCCAGTAGCAGCAGAGATTTCAATTACTGACAGGGAAATAAGGTGAGGGAGAGATGGAGAGGAGAAAAACAGACTTCTGGCAATGGATTTCATTGCTGTAGTATGTACCACCTGTTTTGGGAGGTGTTTGTCACTAAGCTGCTAGGTTGAGAGAATCTGAATTCAAAAAGTATAAACGTGTAAGAATAAATTGCTAGTTTCCTTAGTGAGCAGCAGGCTGTTTTGCTGCTAACGAGAGACGAGCCATTCAGAACTATTTGGACCACCTCATGTTTCAGTGATGTTACTCATCCGCTGAATGAATCTGCCTGATATTGATAGTAATAATGGTTGTGTCATGCAGTGATTACAAAGTCCCAAGCAAAATAATGATTATTTCACTTTCACTAGTTCTTAATTGATTAGACGTTAGCATGAGAGAATTTGTAATTATGATCTGCGGTTTCACTGTTATCTCTCCTCCTACTGTATTGACAAACAACAAAAACCGTATATGTTGTGGGTCCTTGGGGAAAAGCCTTTATCAGATATGGGTCTGTGGTCTAAAGTGTGTCTACATGGTGGTCCTTCACATGGAAATGTTTGGTATCCCTGATGTAATGCATCAGCCTTTGCAGTCCAAAGCGAACGGGGAATCTTGCATCCCATGTATTGTTTTCACCTAGCCTCGATTTCCACATCCGTATAGACGCTAAGAGCTGAATCCTGAAACCGCAACGTGAGTGTGTGTTACATGATTGTCTGCTGTACCTAGCCTCCATTTCCTCCTCCTAAACACAAGAGTTCATTTTGACAGTGAGCCAACAGCAGTGTGATCCCCAGTCTCAGTAGAGCCCTCTCTAACGGTCTGGACCTGCCCTGCTTGTCTTGCTGTTGTCTTGCAGTCCTGGCGGGTGGTGGCGGCGGCCAGCAGCACAGCCCCCTGAAGCGCTCGGTTTCCCTCACCCCTCCCATGAGCGGCCCCAGCAGCCAAGCCCTAGGCCATGTCTGGCTCTCCCAGGAGGACCTACGTGCTCCGAGGGGCCCAGCGCCGGACCACGCACCCCTCTCACCCCAGAGCAGCATCGCCTCTTCGGGCAGCGGAGGCAGCGAGCATCTGGAGGAGGCTTGTCTAGGAGGAAGTTCTGCTCTGCATCGCAGCACCTTCCATGAGGAGGGCAGCGGCATGAGGGGTGAGTGGGAAAGACCGATGTACAGACGGACAGAAAGAGGACAGATACGCAGGCAGGCATCCAGGAAGACAAAAAGACAGGACAAGATCAACCAAATATATATCCAGTGGTCCTTAAAAAGTCTGAAAAAGTCCTAAAGGTGCTCTGTGTAGCATTTTTACATCAATAAATCATTACCACATTCATTTTGAGACATTAGTATAATTACCATAAACAAACGAGACCATCGCTGAGAAGACTGTCAGCCTCTACCGACCTCTACTCTGCATTTTACATTGTGGACACCGGGTCGATTTGGAGGGAAATCTGCTGGATTGCTTTACGGCACAAAACAGGAAGAGGGCGCTGTTCTTCCAGCGCTAACGGAGCTAAAGATAAAGAGTTTCTGGCAACGGCAGATGGTGGAAGGAGAGAAAGGAAGATGGAAAATCACTTCCAACATGTTGATCCTCTTCAGGAAAGACAAAGACACCAGGGAGGGGGAGGGGAGGCAGACCAACGGGGTTAATAGTCTTAATGTGGAAAAACCCTAACAATACCACTGGTGTGAGATAGAGGCTACCAATCTCGACCATGGTCTCATTTGTTTACGGTAATCATACCAAGGTATCACAATTAATTAGACAATAATATATTGATGTATTTTAAAAATGCTACATGTAGCACCTTTAAAATATCAAAATTTAAGGCCTTAAAATAATTAAAATGTCTTAAATTACAGTTGTTAGCCCATTGGCCCATTTTTCACCGTGCAGTTACAGGTTTCTTTGTGCTGCAAGTGCACTCTTGGATTAATACAGAACAGGGTTAGTAGTACAATATGCAAAACATCTTTTTTTTTCCCCCATTGGATCTGCAAAACACAATTGGAATTGAATGAATGAAATGAAACAATTAATTTCCTGTTGTCCTTTTTCTTAAAACCAGCCAGAAATGGGCTGGTTTTGTTTTGTTGGTTCTGTTTTATTTAGTTTTTGAAATGGGTTTTAAATTAAATTCTACGTAGTATTTATAAAAAATAAATAAAATAAGTAAAGCTCTGTCGTCCACTAAGTTAAAGACTCAGGGTACGGTAGGGACAGGCAGGCAGACAAGTGGACAGACAGGTTTACAGGTTTCTTTCCGTGGAATAGATTGTGAACTGGAGCTCAGACATTTCATCACTACTCGGGGTGCCTGCAGGTCCTGAAAAAGTCTTAAAATGTCTTAAGTTATATTATCTAAACTCAGGACCTTAAATGGTCTTAAATTCAGTTTTAGAGGTCTTAACACTTTTGTGGTTTCTTGGTGCGCTGTTGAGAAATGAGTCCAGTCATGTAGAGCATATTCTGATATTCTCCAGTTATTTTCATTTTTACGTTTTTTCAAATGTGAAATTGGTCTTATATTTCATTCTATATGGCATTAAAAAGGTCTTAAAAGTTATGAAACTTGCAGACACCCTGGTACTGTGTTTGATGTCATTCTGATTCAGGGGGAATGGAAATGTTGGCTAACCTGCCCTGGGGATGAAGCTTCCCCTGAACACTGTATCTCCCAACTGTCAAAAGCAAACGCAAATGACAAAGCTGACCACAGATCAGTCCTGTGTGTGTGTGACAAGTGGTTGATCCAGCCAGAGCATTTTGTCAGGGGAAGCAGAGGGCCAAACTGCTGACCCTGGAGACCCTTTCCTGGGGCTACCGCTGTCTGCACTGGGGTTGAACTTTTCATTTTTACGATGCAATTGTCATATTGTCCTTTTAGCTAACAAAAAAAAAGCAGTGCTAACATTCCTCATTGCAACAGCCCCAAGGCAGAAAGCCTTGATTTCAGAGAGGAATGTTAACAGTTCAGTTCAGTCAACGTTTTCCCCACTAAAAACACAAAGCTTCAAAGTTTTGTCCTATCACCGATACAATGCACATACAGGTGGTTGCTTTCCATGCAGCGGCATCTGAAGCCATAGTGTGTGGGGGGAAAACATTTCCACACATCTCCCTTTGGTGTTTCTTCATACTTTGCTGAGCAGGCTCTGGCTTTAAATATGAATTGAGACTTCATTTATTTATTCACCGTATATTCTCTTCTGCAATACACAAATGGGACTGTTGGCAGGCACCCCGCAATTAAAGCTTATGAGCAAAAAATGAGCTAAAACAGCACCAGGCTTTACTCTGAACTGCAAATTACCGCAATGATGAGCACATGTCTCAACAACTACCAACTGCTCTCATTCTCCGAGTAGGGAGTTGGGACCAGCTAAGCATTAGTAAGCATTTCCAATAAGCTGTGTCTTACTAAACATGTGTGACCACTAAGCAGTAGATGAGTTTCTCTGCCTGCAAACAGCATTTTTCTGAATGTGTATATTCACACAGAGATGTTATATACTGATGGATATAGTGAATTTAAGGTTCAGGGATTTAAGAATGTAGTTAGATGATACTTACCTTAGTTCACTGCTTCAGTAGAGCACCAAAACTGAAGTGTGTGTGTGTGTGTGTGTGTGTGTGTGTCTGTGTGTGTGTGTGTGTGTGTGCTGTGTGTGTGTGTGTGTGTGTGTGTGTGTGTGCGTGTCCCTCAGATGTTCCTGCGTGGCTGAAGAGTCTCCGTCTTCATAAGTATGCCGCTCTCTTCTCCACCATGACGTACGATGAGATGATGTCACTGACTGAACAGCAGCTAGAGTCACAGGTCTGCACAAATACACACACACACACACACACACACACACACACCCAGAGGACCAGAGGACGCTGTCTTATATGTGTATTTGTACCTAATTCCTAGGACACTGACATTAAATCCTGCACATGTTGAAATACTGTTTTATGTCTCATAGGATAATTGAAGGGCTATCTCTTTGAATTCTAATAATTCATAATTCTCCTGAAAGATATTTGGATATTATTAATACATTTTCATAGTGATATTAAAGGTGCTTTCAGACGGAGCAGTGGACATAGGATTGTTTTAGAGTAGAGAGAAAGCTCTTCACATGGCATTCGGCAGGCGAGGTTCACAGGGAGAGGAACTTGAGGATTGAGGTTGCCATAGCAACATGAAGCAAAACCGTATGCACATCATACACATAGTCCATTGCAAAATCTATTTCTTTGCAATATGGTAGATGTTGCTTTTACAGCACAAGTTTAGGTAACGTGCAAAGATATTTTAGATTGCTACGGCTGTGAACAGATAGGAGGCTTTTTTTCTCATGCTCAAACACACAGCTCAGCTTTGATTCGCTAGTAACAGGATATCTACCTAACCTGAAGTAAAGAGGACAAAGAGGATAAAAATGGAGAGATGCTGCTTACTTCCTTCAAGGCGTCCTCTATTTTTTTTCTGACATTGATATAATAATGCACAGTGCAGCTTGGAGGCTCAAAACGCACCGTGTCCAAAATGTCACGACCAAACATGAC
Source organism: Hoplostethus atlanticus (assembly GCA_034670405.1). NCBI lineage: Eukaryota > Metazoa > Chordata > Actinopteri > Trachichthyiformes > Trachichthyidae > Hoplostethus > Hoplostethus atlanticus. The sequence continues at coordinate 5,265,346 of JAXDDX010000009.1, forward strand.
CATACACTAGATCTAGTAATGTGCTGATTGTTATTAGCATTTTTTTTTGTTCGCCTTGTTGAGTGATTTAGTGGAAACTTAACTGGCTGCACTGCCTGCTCTGGTGGATTTGCCCATTAAGCATCCGCCTCACTCTCATTGAAAGTGAGTGGCAACTAGCGAATCTGCTGCTACGTCTGAAAGCACAGCATATCCTATCACAACATATCACATGTCTTCATCTCAAGGAACAGATATTAGTCCCATTAACTGGTGTGTTTCCTCCAACAGAACGTCACCAAAGGAGCAAGGCACAAGATCGTCATCAGCATTCAGAAGCTCAAAGAGAGACAGAACCTGCTGCGCTGCCTGGAAAAGGTCAGTGTGACGTTATAGCGCATCTCCTCCTCTTCCTCAACTCCACACAGGAAAATAACACTCTTAGATAAATCCTGTGGTCCTGCTGTGAAATGGGTCCGCTGATTTTTGTCTCAGGCTGAAGTAATAATTTAGATAATTTAGCATCTTGTCGTTTATGGAGGTTGAACTCTTGGGGTGCTGTTGGGGTGCTGTCCTATGCTGTCCTCCAAGTCAGACAGGATAGCACCCTCCCTTCCTTGTGTGTGTGTGTGTAGGGACACAGTCTGAGTCGGTGTTGCTTATCTGAGATGGCAGTTAAGGGAACACCTAATCCAGGAAGGAGAGTTTTGGGCTCCACATTTATACCCGACCCCCCCCCACCCCCCACGCCCTGACCCCACCATTCGGCCTCCGAAAGCAAGACAATGGCGCTCAAGGGCACTCCGCAGGAGACTCTTCTTGGGCCAGCTAAATTCAGGCCTAACCTTTTCACCAACGCCTCATTTTAAAATTTGTTACCGCTGCATTTGTAGAGCCGGGGAAACGGGACACCTGTTGCTTGGTATTTTGGGTTTACACAACACTCATGTAAGGCGCTGCTGGTCAGGGGGGGTGGGTAGGGTGAGGTGGGGGTGATATGATGCAAGGGGACACAAGCAGGGAAGGAAAAACAACATGTATTTTTGGGATTACTTTATTCTCTGCCCTATCACATGACAGTGTGGATCAGTGTTCTCGTCTCTCTGTCTAGAGTCAGAAATATTCAGCCTGTCATAAGTGACAGAAGTTTCTAGAGTTTACCTTCACTAATATGACATATAGGAACCCACCACTGGCCTGAAGCTGCTTACTTCATTCTGTGCACCTCTATGAAATGCTGCTGTCTCCCATCGGAGCATCATCATAGATCACGCTTCCTGTTTCTGTCAAGTATGATAAGATGTGATATTCCTCCTCTTTCCTCCCTCCTACTTCCCACCGCCAGGACGTGCTGGAAGGCAGCAACCTGCGCGCCCCACTGCAGGAGCTCCACCAGATGATCATGACGCCCATCAAGGCTTTCGGTAGCGGCGAGGAGGCACCGCAGCGCCCCCTGCTGAGCCCCGAGGGCAAGAGCGCCGCGCCTGGCTCGCACTTGGCCGGAGGAGGTGGCGGCGGTGGGGAGGCTGAACCCGGGACCAGCCTCATCGCCGAGGGGGACCTGCCTGGCCAGTTCACACGTGTCATGGGCAAAGGTGAGACACAAGACACCCCATCTGCCCAGTTCTCTTTTCTGTGTTGGTCAGTTGAGATTGTTTTCATCCACTGAGAGATGTTGCCATTTTGTCATGCCTTATTTTTGACCGCCCCCTCCCCCAGTTTGCACCCAGCTACTGGTGTCCAGGCCAGACGAGGAAAACATCAGCTCCTACCTACAACTCATCGACAAGTGCCTTATCCACGAGGTACACACACCTTCTGGCATACACACACTCTCAAACACTAGCCTGCAGATGATTTGCTCCAACCTATTCAGACCGCTGTCTGAATATGAGGTCCAGTATTTAGTGGTAAAACTGTAGTATCCTTGCTTTAGACTTGAGCTAACAGGCTGTAAAACTCAGGCATTTGAGACAAAACCACCTGAAAACCCTGAGTCATGCTCTCTGCTACATTTCATCCCTGCTACTACTCCCTCTTCTCCTCCCCATCCCCCCCCCCCCCCCTCCTTCCACATCTGCGCCGCTCTTCCTCTCCTCCCCCCACTCCCCATCAGTCCTTCTCAGAGACGCAGAAGAAGAGGCTGTTGTCATGGAAACAACAGGTCCAGAGGCTGTTCCGGTCCATTCCGAGGAAAACCCTCCTTGACATGGCGGGGTACCGGCAGCAGAGGAGGTAAACGCACAAGGCAGACACGCTCGTTCAAATTTTCTAGCTTTCATTTGCCTGAGATGAGAAGCCATTAAATCAGACTTTTTCACTTTCATTTGGATAAAGTAACCTGCAAAGTCCAAGATTGGTCTAATTTTCATTTTTTCATTTTCTCTTTAATTTGTCCGGCACCTGTCAAGTTTTTGGATGTCTGTGTCTTTTAGTGAAACAGAAAACTGAAAAAAGTCTGATTCCATGAGTTTCTCATTTCAGGCCTTAAGGCAATAAAAACAATTGAAAGGGTTTGTAGACTTTTGATATCTACTGAACACACACACAGTTATCACACTGCACACTTAATTCATCTCACTTCATCTCACCTTTCTGCTCAGCTTTTCAACACTGTCATTTGAATTCCAATACAGTGCAGATCATTTCAATCAGGACCGCTGTACACATCATAAATCGATCTGTCTCACCCTCTGCTTCCTCCTGCTGCAGCCGTGGCTTCGGTCAGTCCAACTCCCTCCCCACCGCTGGCTGTGTGGGGGGCGGCGTGTCTGCCCGGAGGAGCCTTCGCCAGTTCCAGATGCCCTCCAGGAGCCTGCCGGGCGCCAGGCTGGGCCTCCTGGGCAGTGGGGGGCTGCTGGGGCCCACACCTCGCAGCTCCAGCAGCACACCCACCGGCCTCAAACAGGGGAGACAGGTGGGTCCAACCAGCAGGGAGACGGGTAACAAGTCAGGTCAACTCTATTTATACAGCATCTTAAATCAAAACACTTACAAAGCACTTCACAAGGTTAAAAGAAAAAGATAATACTACTAAACAATTCCAAAAGGCAGATGAAACAGAAAAATCTGAAAGGCTGCAGAGTAAAAGTGAACCTTTTAAACGATTTTTTTAAATGGTGGGGGATTTTGCTGACCTGAAACCCTGATGCAGCTCTACTCAGATCGGTTAGCCTGAGGAGAATTTCAATGGACTCTGTTTTTTTTTTGTTGTCTTTACCTGCTGAAACACTTGATAGTATGTTGTGTGTTATTACCCCACTTGACTTACTACTACTGGACTGTTCAGAAGGTCAAAGAGAGCAGACGGGCTCACATTATTTCCTGAAAACGTCAAAAGGGGATGATGTCACCGTGGATTAAAGCTCTTTTAATGTAGGAATCTGTTGGCATCGAGTTCTTGGCTTTGAACTGACTGAATACAGTGGCACTCGTGGCCGGGCGGAGGAACATTTTGAAACGTATAGTAACACATTCCAGGATGTTTACAGTAACCTGGGCAGCTAAATTCCTTCTCCGGCGCGTACTCTCCTGAAATAGGCTTTTATCCCACGCTGAAAAAATGCGGGATGAGGAAGAGGAGTAGCGGTGTTTGGCAGTGGATGGATCTCGCAGGCAGGTCACCCCGCATACCAGAGGCCCTGCGTCAGTGCTCAGAGGAGCTATGGAGCCGGTTCAGGCCCAACCCGGCCCACTTTGGTTCAGTTTATTAGGAATCACACTCCCTCTTCCTCCCTCTCTCTCTCTCTCCCTCTTTCTCTCTATCCAGGCATTCCTTACAATGGGAGGAAATGCCTAAGTTCCTCCTCCTCACCCTAGACCTCCCTGTGAGGGACTATAGTGTGGAGAGAGAGGGAGGGAAATGTGTGAGTCATAGTTTGGGAGAGGTAGCTGTGGTGTTGGAGGAGGAGGGGCGAGGGAGAGAGAGAGGGAGAGAGATAATGTATATGAATGTGAGAGAGAGAGCTAGTCAGAGGCAGTGAGAACAGTGCACAGGCATTTCCTGTTTTTCCCTGGCCCTCAGCACTGGAGGGCCGCGAGAGGGGGAGAGTGAGACGGGGAGGGGGGAGGGGGATGGGGGGGGGCGGGGGTTGTATATAATAGGCAGGTTACAGTGAGGAATTCATGTGGTGAGTGTCTGAGACTGTCATTAGGTGTAGGCTAGACAGCCAGACGGGGGGGGGAGAGGATGTGGCTTTGACCTATCACTTGTTTCAGGCTTGTGCATTTCTTTATGCCGTTTTGATCTCTGTTTTCTCTTGATTGATCAATGGAAAAACAATGATCGATCAAGGTAATGGTAATTAACGTCACTTAAAATAACAGCAGGCCACCAAAGACTAGAGACTCCCACCGTTTTTTATCTGCCATTCAAATATGTGTTACAGTTCATGATAACATTTAGTGCTATTTAAAGGGGTTTGAGTCATTGATGACTTGAGGACAATGAATTGCTACTTCGACAGGTGACTGACAGAAATATAACAGTCACATTTTCACAATAGAACGAGTAAACCAGCTAACTATCACCGTGCAAAATGACCTTTTATGGCTTGAGAACAAAATGTGTCGCTTGTAGCAGCATCCTCTATCTTTGAGCAGTTGAAAATGCAAAGGAGAGGGTGTTGTACGGGCCGGAAGTTTTGAAAAGGCAGAAAATTCAGCAGCTGGCCAAGTAATGGCATTGGTATTGATCAACGCCCCCACAGATTCATTATGGTCATTTTTTGTTATGGGAGAGTAAAAATGTTACTTAATGCACCTTTAAGCACAAGTTAAACACTACATTTAACTAGTAGTCACTGAATTTGATCTTAATATGTTTCTATTTCTTATTCTGTGGTTATTATATTTTTTATTCCACTGTTAAATACTCTCAGTCCACTTCTTGGATGTAAGCGACCTGTCTGTCTGCCTGTCTGTCTCCTCAGGGCCTGTGGTTCGCCAACCCCGGGGGCAGCAACAGCATGCCGAGCCGGACCCACAGCTCCGTACAGCGGACCCGCTCGCTGCCGGTTCACACCACACCACACACCATGGTCATGTTCCAGCAAGCCGGTAAGAGACACACAAACACACACACCTCCTCAATGTTACCTTTTACTTTTGCTTCCCACAATGCATTGTAAAATGTTAAACATGCATGGCCATCAATTGGGAACGTTAGCTAGTTTTTCCTCAATTCCTGAAAAGGTGAGTGTTTGTTGTAGGCCTTAAAGAGCTGCTAACACTAACACAATTTCATCAGTCTGGTTTCAATGGAGAGTTTTAGTGTCTATGATGGTCTAAATGCTTTCAGAGGCTTTGAAAAATGAAAGGAAAATGTAACGATAGTGAATGTCCGCACAAAATATCAGCTGTGTCGGCCTTGAAAAACCCATATGGGTTGAAACCTAGTTTGCAGATATGGTAAGATAAGGCTTTTTCTTTGCATATGCACACACTTGCATTCACACATACAGTAATCATGCATGTACACAAACAGGACCAGACAATGTAGGGTGTGCAGGTTTGGTCTGGTTTGGTCTGTGCACATTTAGTGTGTTGTCAGACGACTGTAGGCGATCATGGTGCTGTAAGGCACTTTGTATGAAACAGTTTGATTTATTTTGTCAATGTCGATCCCTATAGGGAGGTCAGAGCACAGGCTTGTCGCTCTTCACTTCACTCCCCATTTCATCGGTACTGGGCATGCAAAACCCATTTCACAAGGGATTTCTCTTGTCATGCCCCTCCTCGTCACCCCTGAGACCCCGAGGCCTCGACACGCCCTAGAAACCTTTTCAGACAGGCCTGGGCCGTGGCGGCCCCAGTGGAGGGGCCAGTAGCTGCTCGGCCCCCTGCTGACTGGACTTTGTCCCGCAGCCACACTGGACAGTAACAGGACAAGCAGGGGCTTCCTCTACTCTGTCACACACACACCAAAACTGTCCTCTCTTCAGAATGGAGAGGAAAAGGGATGAAAAAGCAGGAGGGAGGTTTGAGGGGGAGAGTGGGGAATGTATGTGAGAGGGGAAGGGAGGGAGAGGGGAGGAGGGAAGAGTCAGGGGACTCTTACAATGAGGCTCTTTGTGCAGGGATGGGGCACCCTGGCACACTTCTCTCTCTCTCTCTCTCTCTCTCTCTCTCTCTCTCTCTCTCTCTCTCTCGCTCCTCCCCACTCTCTCTCTCTCTCGCTCCTCCCCACTCTCCCTTTGACAACTCTGCAGAGTCATGCACACATCGCATACACCCTCCAGGGTGGCTAGAGCTGGACCTTGGCCAGAGTATGTGATTGGAAAGGCTGCACCAACCCCCCGCCCCCTACCCCCCCCCCCTTTATCTGCCGATGGACAGATGAAGGGACTTATTAAGGGAGACACAGCAGAGAAAATGAGCGGATGAAGGGATAAGTGTGTTTTTCTTTTCTGTGTGTGTGTGCATGCATGCATTTCCTCAGTGTGTGTTTGCTTCACTGTGTGTGTGGTGTGGTTGAGATGGGGGTGAGTGCTGGGGGGGGATTTGGAGCCTATAAATAGCCCAGTGTGGACTAACTCAGCTCTTCTCTCTGGCCACAAGGGATTTTCACGGCCTGGCCTGGCCTGGCCTGGCCTGGCCTGGCCTGGCCTGGCCTGGCCTGTGTTGACGACTCAGCTAAGGACTAAAGGGCTGGAAGGGGTTGCTAGGCTGTACTCTAGCCCAGATACACCCCGCCTTCACACACACACCATATCGATACAAACTCAGCCCACAGCTGAGGCTAAGGCAGCCAACAGCAACTGGGACCTGATAGGGGAAAGGGAGGGGGGGGGGGGGGGGGGGCAAAGAGAGAGATGTGTTTATGTGTCTGGGGGGTGCATAGGTTTAGTCAGACTCAAGCCCCGTGTTATGGCTGATGTGGTAGCTTTGAACACACACACACACACTATCCCAAGCAAAAAGAGACGCCACGACTCTGTTGCTGTAGTGCATTCACTATTGATGCAACATGTCTCCCAATTCTGGAGTTAATTGCCAGTGTGGTATAATCTGATTACGGAGGCTGCACTATGGTTGAGTGGACGGCATTGTCCCGGCGACCGCTCAGGGATTTGTAGCTGATCTGAATTCAGTTCTTTTGTCCACTGCCAGCACCCCAACAAAAAAAAGTATTATGTTCAAATCATTTCTGAACAAAGACCCCAAATGACGAGAGTGTGCGAGGTCATTAACATCACATGTAGTTTTTTACAGCTTGATAATGAGGAGCTACTGTTTCTGTCATGTAGAAGATCGACTGCAGACACGAAAAGAAAAAGTATTTGAGGCAAAACTTAGTTGAGTACAACAAGAAACATCTTCACACTTTGATCTGGTGAAGTTTGATTCAGTGGCCGAGCTGGCCGTGACCTTCACCAGGGCCTGCTGCCATTGGATTTTGTTTCATGTCATCAAATATGTCACCCACTTTCATATAAACTGTTGTCATTCTGGTTGCCTGTGCAATGTTGTGTGCAGACTGTGTTCATGTTGTAGTGCTTTAATCATGTGAGGATGTTGTTTTAACTCTTGTTGTTTAGATCTTCAGTTACCGGTGACGGAGCCAGACATCAACAATCGCCTTGAGTCTCTGTGTCTGAGCATGACAGAGCACGCCTTGGGAGGTAACACACACTTTGATTCTTTAATTGAACTAATTTAAATACATATGATTCAAATGTTGCGGAGGTTAAACATGGTTCAAGGACATGTCAGGCTGAAAAAAATCTTTCTCTGCTGCACAGCCTGGCTACCTTCCCCCTCACTGGCTGCAGTTAGTCAGCGACATAGTGTCTCCTAGCTAGCACCCAGGCTTCCATAAAGGCTAACACTTGGATCTGACCAGACCAGAAAGTCTGCATGGTGATTGAAGCCAAAACAACAAAGTCAGTCAGTCAACAAGGTCACATTTTAAAGCCAATTCTAACCCCGACTGAACCGTCACTTCGCGGGAAGTTGGGAGTTAGAGGGAGCACTCAGGCCTAGTGGTCGGTCAGATTACCCTGTAGTGTGAACAGGCTCAAGACTGGAGACGGCTCCAGACCAGACAGATTTTGATTTCGTCTGGTCACGACTGAAATCTGACCTGATCCTGGCAACAGCTAATGGGAGTTTAGATCAAGGGTCAAGAAAAAGAGAAGAGAAGTCGCTTTTACAGTTTGATATTGTTTACATGAGTAGAGATTCACAACTCCACTTGCTCTACTCTTGATAAGTTGTTATACAATTTTATTTGTAGGAATAAATGTCATATGAAATGGTATAAAATGACGTAAGAATAACACATAAGAATGCAATTACAAATTAAGTGCAAGACTCTTCATCACAGTTAGCCTTGTGATGATGTCACTTGAAAATAAATTAGTAATGTAAACTGTAGCTTCTCTACCATGGAGCACTAAACAATACAACACCTTTTTTGTAACTGTATTTACATTACAGTCGTAGCAGACGCTTTTATCCAAAGCAACTTACAATAAGTGCGTTCCACGTGGGTAGGCAAGAGAAGTGCTAGGAGGAAGGGTCAGGGTAGTGTAACAGCGTACAGTATTTACAGTGAACTGTTCTGAACGAATGGGGAAATGGTTTCCAATGATGAAATCGGGTAGTGTGTGTGATCCCTCGTCTCCGTGTGACGTCCGTAGTGTGCACTCCTTCCTGATGGCAAGGCAAACATTTACTCAAGACCAGTCGTTTCAGTCTGAACTGCCCTCGATTCGAACAGTCTTGTCTAAGCTTTAGTCCAGTCAGTCAGTCAGTCGGTGACCTGGGTAGTGGAGGTTTGAACAAGAGGCGGTGGGGGGGCACAGTAAGCATTCCCGTGTGAAGTGGAGTTTCGCCTCCTGGGATAAAGTCAGTGCCCTCCTTCCCCCCACCCCCCTACTCTACTGAGCTCCCAGGCTAAGACAGTAGGCCTCAGTGCTCGACGCAGAGCGGTGGACAAGTGCTGCTTTGTGTGTGTGTGTGTGTGTGTGTGTGTGTGTTGCGGTTAGCAGTAGGGAAGGCAGAGGTGGGCACAGGAGGAGGGAGCGTCCTGAGCTGAGGAAAGCACACCCGGTCGAAACTGGAGTTCCGGCTCTTTCTAGTCCACCGCACCCAAACATCCACCCAGCTAGCCGGCCAACACCAGATGTGGCACCTGGGCAATCACATGTTTACTGGAAAAATTAGTATGGGACGGAAATACAGGTGAAGGGTAGGGGTGTGACGTGGCCAGTCACAGAACCAGTCACCAAAACTGTCCGCTGGAGGAAGGTAAACAAGCCACAAAAAAGTTTGCACCAGGACGATACATCACTAAAACAGCATGTCACCCTGGACCATAACGGCATATCGACCTGGACCATAATGGCATATCGACCTGGACCATAACGGCATATCGACCTGGACCATAACGACATTTTGACCTGGACCATAACGGCATGTCGACCTGGACTATAGCGGCATGTCAACCTGGACCATAACGGCATGACGATCTGGACCATAACGGCATGTCGACCTGCACCATAACGGCATGACGATCTGGACCATAACGGCATGTCGACCTGCACCATAACGGCATGACGATCTGGACCATAATGGCATGTCGACCTGGACCATAACGGCATGTCGACCTGGACCATAACGGCATGTCGACCTGGACCATAACGGCATGTCACCCTGGACCATAACGGCATATCGACCTGGACCATAACGGCATATCGACCTGGACCATAACGACATTTTGACCTGGACCGTAACGGCATGTCGACCTGGACTATAGCGGCATGTCAACCTGGACCATAACGGCATGACGATCTGGACCATAACGGCATGTCGACCTGCACCATAACGGCATGACGATCTGGACCATAACGGCATGTCGACCTGCACCATAACGGCATGACGATCTGGACCATAACGGCATGTCGACCTGGACCATAACGGCATGTCGACCTGGACCATAACGGCATGACGACCTGGACCATAACGGCATGTCGACCTGGACCATAACGGCATGTCGACCTGGACCATAACGGCATGTCGACCTGCACCAAAACGACATGTCGACCTGGGGGCTGTTCCACAAAGCAGGTTTAGAAAAGCGGCGATTAACGTCGCAAGCCTGGTTTGAATTAACCTAACAAGTCAATCGGGGCTAAAGCGGTTCCACGATGCCCAAGTCAAGCTACCGTGATCGGGCTAAACCGAGCCAGGCTCAAGCAATCCAGATAATTGCGCGTGCACATTTATACACAGTTTATTTAAGCAGCCCGAGAGGTCGATCATGGATGTGATCGATTCATCATGGCGAAAAATGATGGTAAAGACAGAGCCGCAATGTTCACGGCCACTGAACAGCGACTTTTAGTGGAGGTCTATGGAGAATTCAGCCATATGACAATGAAAAGGGAAATACGATTGCCATAAATAAAGAGAGAGAGAAAGATTGGCAACAAATTACTGATAGATTGAATGCGTAAGTTATTGAATTAAAAAGCTGTGCTAAAAATATTATAAATGAAACCATGCCATATATGAAACCTCAAGACTAAATACTATCGCCATAAATTATGTAGTAAAGGCTATACGTAACGTTTCATCTTACTACATTACAGTACTTGACACTATGTGGGGATCGAACCCACAACCCTAGGACTGAGAGTCTCATGTTCTACTGACAGCTGTTTGGGCTGGAGCTTACTTTTATTATATTTTTATGAAATCGGTTGTTTCCATACTGGAAATTGATCGGTTGAAAGCGTGTTCTACAGTGACTGTTAATCCTATACAGAAACAGTGAATGCGTCTCCTAGCAACCGTGGAAACATTTTGACATATATTCAAGATACTTTATTATTTCAATGAATTTGTTAAATAAAAATAATTTAGAAAATAAAATAATATTGTGTCATCAAATAATTATTTCTGTAAGTTGTAACCGTTTTCTAAAAGCAATACGGCACTTGAGGTCTCGCTGGACACTCATGGTTAAATGGGGTTGCCTAGCAACGCTCTGAACCGTGACTGTATCCCCGATACAGCCTACATCATTTTATATTTTTTATTTTATATTAACGTTACATTGTATGTCTGATAGTGTAGGGTCTAGGGTAATAGTGTTGAACATTAGGATGGCGGAACCTTGTTTGAAAATCATTGCGTTTCAGTCGGATCAGTGTTACGGGAGTACCGATTAAGCTTCAACTGTAGCCTGATATCTAGCCTGCCTGGAAGCATAAGTTGCCACAGCAACTTAGCTTGAACTATGCTGAGCTTGCTTTGTGGAACCGAATAAACCTGAAAATGAGCCAGACTAAGTGAAATAAGCCTGGATAAGTGGTAAGCTCGCTTTGTGGAACACCCCTCAGGACCGTAACGGCATGTCGACCTGTACCGTAACGGCATGTCGACCTGGACCTTAACGGCGTGTCAACCTGGACCATAACGGCGTGTCGACTTGGACCGAAACTGCGTGTCGACTTGGACCGTAACTGCGTGTCGACTTGGACCGTAACTGCGTGTCGACCTGGACCGAAACGGCGTGTCGACCTGGACCGTAACGGCATGTCGACCTGGACCGTAACGGCATGTCGACCTGGACCGTAACGGCATGTCGACCTGGACCGTAACTGCATGTCGACTTGGACCTTAACGGCATGTCGACCTGCACAAAAAGAAAGGGCTTCTCTTCTTTTTCCTCAGACAAGGCACTTGTTTTTGGAGAGTCAATGCAACTTTAACAGTACTCTGCTTCCTCAATATTCCCACATATAGTGCAGTACTCAGCAGCTCAAACTGACATTAAACTGCCCTTTCAGTATCATGATGAAGGTTTTATTTTTGCCAAATCATACCCGCCACCTCGGCTTAGCCTGATAACATTTTTCTCTCCAGCCACACCAGAGGCAACAGCTGTCAGACTGTTGTTTTTCTCTGAAAGGCTCTATCAGTATTTAGACAGATGTTTTGTTCCCCCACCATGACGGTGTGGCCCCTGGCCCCTCACTGTTCACCAAGTCATAAAAGCTTCAGTCCATAATCACAAACAGTACATGGCACAGTAAGAGCAGTACCAAACTTCAATTCAAGTCAGATTTATGTAGCACATTTCATACAACAAAATGCTTCACAAGTGTGTGAGTGTGAGTGTGATTGTGTCAGTGTGTGTTAAAAAAACTCATAAGCAGCAGTACAAAGGTGTGTTTTAAGTTTTCTTAAACAGGTAGGTTAGGTAGTTTAGGGTAGGTTAAGTAGGCTTGTTCTGTCTTTTCAACATGCTATTTTGTATCTTGCGCTTTGTTTCCTTGTGTTTTATTTGTTTCCTTACTGTAATGTCATCATGTAGTTCTGTGATTGATTGTTAATTAAATCTTGGCTCATTCTCTGTAAAGTCCTTTCAGACATGCATGGTGATGAAGGGCTGAATAAATACATTATTTGAGTGGTTGCTGCTTGAGGATTTCACTGAGGCAAATTGTGTTTTCTGCTCCTCTTTAGATGGTGCTGACCGCACATCAACGATATGAAATGAGGACCTGAGGGAGAGCAGCAGGACAGCGCAGGTGCATGAGGCTCTCTCACGATAAGTCACCTCGAGGTCACCAACCCTCCCGTCCCCTCACCACGTAGCCAATGGTAGAGCTCAACCAAGGGACTGGGCGGGGTCCAAGTAACACAAGAGAGCCAATTGGCAAACAGCTAACACAGGCTATCACATTGGCACGTTCCATCGGGTTGGGAAAACACACTTCCTGCTATCCCAGCATGCTCACAGTCATCTGGGTCTGGGCGAGGAGAGAGAAAAGCATTGAAAATGGCCTGGCCAGTGTATGCAGAGCGCCCCCAGGGAGGCCGGAAGAAGTACTGCAGTCCAGTTAGCCCCAGCAGAATGGAGGAGCTGGGTTGTGGATCAGGGCCCAGTGAGACTGACCAGTAAGCCCCTCCCCTCTCCAACCCCCGGTCCTAGCACATCGACCACAGCTCCTAGCCCTGTCACAGCAGGTGGCATTCAAAACCATAACAGTACCTCAGATCCAAAAACAAGACAAGCTTAAGGACACAGAACGAAGTTTGGGATTTCCTTGACTGTTTTGAGTGAGGACTGAGTGTCTAATGAGGATGAGAGCTCGGGAAAGCCTCTTGCTCAGTATTGGGTGGCAAAAATCATTATTATTTGTATGTATTTATTGTTTACATAATGATGCTACTTTCAAAGGGTACAGAAACATGTATGAATTTCAGGTATGAATGTTGTGATATTTCTGTAAAGCCTTGGCGTTCTACCATAGTTGCTTTACGTCCCACGAGTAGCCATCATGCTAGTTTACAACCAATGTGCTTATTCTTTATTTTACTTGCCAATAGCCAAGCTATGTTGGCTTGAAACTTTACAGAGAGAGAGAGAGAGAGAGGTAAAGTAAATGTGTAAAGAGGGGTGAGAGACAGAATGACGTGGCGAAAGGAGGAAGACAGGAAGTGGAATGAAAAGGAAAAGAGTCAAGCTGGGTGTTTTGAGAAGTGATACTGGAAAGGGAAGAGGATGTTTAAAAAATAATGAAATCAGAGGCAGGACCTTTTGATTGGCTGAGGATGACAGAGGAAGATGATGTCATGTCCAACCATGTTGTGAGTCTATTCATGTGAGTGAGCGCAGGAGGAAGTGAGTTTGGCACCGGTCAATTACATATTGTTTATATATAGCATGTATGTACTCTTTGAATTCATAGCCTTTGTAGGCACTAAACATTGAAAATGTAGGCTTTTATACGTTACAATGGGAGATTAATACGTCTGTATCGTCAATGGGATCTGCCTGCATGTTCAGATAATGGGTAGTTATTTTTCAAAAGCAGGGTGATATGCTTAAGCTGCATGTTACAACTAAATATCTTCCTTGGATGAAAGGAAGTCCGTGTGGAGGTGCAGAGCTGTGATGGGAGATAAAACAGGAGGCTGGTTTGGTTGTCACTCAGACCATGTTGCTGAGAGAAGTGCATTGGACGGTGTCAATCCATGAAGGGTTGTGTTCCCAGAGATTGTCTCATTGGCTCTTAGCTCCACCTGCTGGCCAAACCCAGTGTAGGACAGGCAGACGCTGAAGTCCATGGACACACAGGCACTCGGACGCCGCCAGACAGGAAACAAGCAATGTTGCTTGGAGGAAAGACAGTAGTTGGCCAACATTTTGGGCAAAATCAGTGCTAAGAAATAACGTATTGGCTGCAAGACTTGCCTGTGTGACACGGGCCTCTGAACAGTCTGCTCCATCAGTCTAGGCCTACATTGATTTATTTTGTTTTCATGTACTTCTGAATTTCATGTTTATTCTGTCTTAATATTTATCCTCAGTTTATTGTGTCTGGCTAACAGACTGTATAAGTTTAGGTCTGTTGAAATAAGCTGGTTAGTAAACTCTCCTCCGTGTCGCTTTTGATCCTGGCGTCACTGAGCATGTCCGTTGTCGTTGCATGGGCGAGCTCTTTGCTCTGGTAGCTGGAAGAGGTTTCACAGTTTCCACGCACACATTTCAAATCGATTTGGAACGGTTTGAAATGTCACCACGAGGGTTACAGACTGTAATTGTTTAGTTTCTTGTAATTCTCAAGTACTTCCTTTGTATTCTGCACTTGGTGCTGTCATACACTAAAAATGGCGATGCAAACTCACGAAGCTCCAACAGCATCTGTGCAATAGAGTTGGATCAAACTGAACCGAAGGGAGACAGACAGGCTGTAGGGGAGATAGACAGGCTGTAGGGGAGATGGACAGGCTGTAGGGGAGATGGACAGGCTGTAGGGGAGATGGGCGGACTGGAGAGGAGATGGGCGGACTGGAGAGGAGATGGGCGGACTGGAGAGGAGATAGGCGGACTGGAGAGGAGATGGGCAGACTGGAGAGGAGATGGGCGGACTGGAGAGGAGATAGGCGGACTGGAGAGGAGATGGGCAGACTGGAGAGGAGATGGGCGGACTGGAGAGGAGATAGGTGGACTGTAGAGGAGATAGGCAGACTGGAGAGGGAGGTATTGGCCAAAGCAGACTCACACTTGACCACTGAGTAGACTTAGTGTGGTAGAACTAAAACTATTTGCAAAGAGCAAATTCTGCAGCAGAGATGAAAAGGGCCTTGTTGACGCCTCTTGTTGAATTAAAATGGATTTGTTTGTCTGATGGTGGATGTTGGGGTTCGACTCCCACACTCACAATGGCTAAACACACTACAGCGGAAATATCCACTCTTCCTTTGTCGTTTTGGCCGGGGCTTGAGATCCAGTGACAGCCAGTCGAGTTAGAGGTGTGTAAGAGCCGGTCCATCATGAGATCCGGTCTCTGGACGAGGGTGGCGCGTGGAAAAAGGAGATTCCACCAAAGCATGAATCTGGCATGGATCCACTCTGATTGGGAATGGGAAATTGGTGTTACAGCTGTAATACAAGGCTGTGTGTGTTTTTTACTTGGATGCTCTTTATTGAGAGGAAGCGTTGGGATCTCATTGTATTCTATTGTCACTGCCATATGAATCAATACTAAAAGTAGATGCAGACAATTATTTATTCTTTTTTTTTCCATAACTGTTGCGGAGGTGATTCTTGTACTCATTTAGGTGTATTATTATTTAAAGTACCATATGTATTAACATGTTATGGCTGGTGACCATACGTACATCTCAAATATTAACATAGTTATTTTTGACTTTTTATTTTTCTTCTCATTTGATCTATAATCTCTTTGTATCGATCAGAGTTGTGTTGAGGTTGTTTTGGTGTTGGTCGTCACCCGACTGTCACAAATAAAACCCATCTAGAGACGAGCCACCAGCAAACAGAGCAGTAGCAGTGCATTCTGGGATTTGTAGTACTCCTGAGTCATCCTACTGACCTAGGATACGTTTAACAATATACCCACTATTAGACCAGATTAGGGTTTGGGATGGGGAAACTGAACCTAGATCAGTGGGAAAATGACAATTTACTTTATTTTCCAGAGTGGGAGGGGCTTATGGGTTTCCAACAGGGTTGGTAGGTTACTTTAAAAATGTAATCCATTACCGTTACTAGTTACCTCATTACCTGACGTTATTTAAATGGACTTCTGAGCTTTCACATGAAAAGTATTCCAAGAAGTTATACTCTAATTTTTCACAAGTATCTGCAATCAGATTACAATATTTTTGTTTAGGTAACCTAACAGAATAGTTACTTTTTACTACTACTTTAATACATAACGCCGTTAGAAGTATCCCGTTTCTACCCGACCCTGGTTTCCAACAGCATCTCCAGGCCAAAGGCAGAGGAGCATCATGGGAGTTTTTTCTTCCCTGTGGTGGGAAGGCAGCAGGGGGTTTGGATCACGACCCATCTCTTCAAACCAAATGTTTATTTTTCTAAATGCATATCAACTCTGGGCATCCTGGGAGTGCTTTTAACGCCGTACACACTGCAGTATTAACAGTTAGATACCGCCTTGATATTCCAAAAACAATGTTTAATATAGTTTAAATGAAGACATATATGCTGTTTTTTTGTTTTGTTTTTTTTAATAATTTTTTTTTGTCTTAGATTCTGCAGATTAGTCGGTTTATGTCATGGGATGCCAAGACTTTTTTTGTAAATTCGACAGCATCCATGCTGTAACAAAGTTTTACCGCTTGACTGTGCTCCTTATTTCGTTTAGTTTTATTTTGTTATCAAAGAGCCGATGTCCTGTATTGACTGCAGGCTTACGTATATATTTGACAAAAGAATATTGTATGTTTAATAATAAAAAAAAACACACAAAAAGGACAAAAAATGGAAGAAAACGCAGAAAAAACGAGAAAACTGAAAAAAGTGTAATTTATATTTTAGAACTGCATGCACAAGGCTGGGAAAGTCATATTTAGAATAACAAATGGCAGTGCCTTTTTTTTGTACTCGAGACATTTACCCAAATGTAAATGGTTTTATATGGACTTTAAAAACTGTAATATTACAAGATGAAACCAGCTTCAGCTATTATGGGATGGTGGAAGTGGTGGAACCTTAACGAGACCCTAGTGAGACTGGTCTAGTTGGTCTTCGGCTGGTGCTGCGTGACGCCCGCCCGTTTTGTTTCTGTAGGTACTTCTCAATGCTGATATGAAGTTATGAATTATTCTGGTCTGTACAAAAAAAAAAAGTGTGTGTGTGAGTGAGAATGACTGTGTGTGTGTGTGTGTGTGTGTGTGTGTGTGTGCGCGCGCATACTTTTGTGTTTTTCAATGTGTCTTGCTGTAATTGTGTCCAACGTCCCAGAATGCTGTGACTTGGCATGCCCGCATCCATAAAGAGTTGTAACTCCCTCAGTGTGTCTGTATGTGTGTCTTCTAGTCTGGACTGCAGGATTATGAGGACGGCAGCTTGCACACGCCAGTCAGCCCCACCCCCCCCCCCCCACCACCACCCTCTTTAACCATTGGCTTACAACGGGACAGGGATCCCACTCAGATGCATTTTGGGAACAGGCCACACCTTCAGTTAGCTGCATGGACCCAGGTAGCTGAAGCAGCATCGCTACCAAGTCCCGGGAGCATGAATCAAACTCATTTTAGATCAAGGGGAATAAATGTACATGCTTGAATTGAAAGAGGAATTTTTGGGGGGGTCGGCGCTTTGGGGCGACAACCGACAGCCGATGTTTTCCAAAATGTGTTGATGGAGAATGTGCTCGCCGTGTCCTGCTGGTGTGACTGGTGTGGTTGGTGTGATGGCATGCGTGTGCTTGCTTACTTGTGCTCGTGTGTGTGAGACGCTGGACGGATGGACCGGATGTTTGTGGGCTCTTTTCAAACGCTTGATGTCTTTGTGATAACCACAGACAAAAAAGGTATTAAAGAATAACTACGTATGAACGCCTCGTTCTCTTCTCTGGCTCGCCTCCAGTCATTTCTTTAATAGAAGCTATGGACAGCCACGCCGTTGCAATCCTATTGGCCGCATCTTGCAGGACCCTCACCCAATCAGAAAAAGCAGAGGAACATTCAAGTCCATTGCTGTTCAGTTTCAAGGTCTCTGGATCTGATGCAAGCTGGATGGGGGCGTGCAGGAGGGGTCATGGAGTTGAAAGTGAGCATGCTGCAGAAATGTGATGTTTCACAACTCTAAAACTGCCGAGTCATTACCCAGAATCCCTCTGTGACCTCCCCTCCACCCAGTATCTGAACTGGAGGTACAGCTCCAACGCTGAATCCCTTTCATCTGGAACCTGATAAAAAAAAAAAACTGCAGATACAGCGCATCATAGATTTAGAAAGTTAAAGGAATAATTCATTATCTCCTCACCCCCATGTCAGTCTAAACTCTGTTGAAGTTTCTTGGACCACCAAACACACAAGTAAGTTTAATCTCAGCCTTCTCCTAAACTATTGAAGTTAACGGCCATCTTTTGTTTTTAAGGCTAAAAAGAAAATGTCTGAAAATTTCTCGAAATAGTGTTTTCTCTCTAGGGTCCAAAAGTCCAATATTTACCTCATTCTCTCCTGTATTTTCCTCATCTCTCACTCTCTCCTCTCTTTGGCCAATGGGAGGCAGTAGTTAATGTTCACTAAAACAAAGCAAACTGTCCCAGAGAATTAGATGAACGTATTTCTGAGTTGAAATCCATCCATGTTTATACTCGGCGAATCAATATCATCGTCTCAAGCACACACACACACACAGCAGTCGAGAGCAGAGAGTTCACATAGAGATTTATTGTCCTTTCATAAAAAGTCTTTGAAATCAGCACATAAAGTGACAATGGTGGTGAAGGGGCCACAGAACAGGCCTTCCTTCTCAACAAGGCCGCAGAAACATTATAGGACTCTTCACTATGGTGCTCATCTTCTCCCCACACACACACACACACACACACACACACACACACACACACATATATATATACAGACACACACAAAGACCCCAATGGCCAAATTACACCTCCCAAAACCCAATCAGGCTGGGAGCACTTGACTTCATGACGATGCAAAAACGTACTACACGAGCGAACATGGATAGCTGCTAACACACACACACACACACACACACACACACACAGCAGACGAACTCTTGGGGGAGAAAAAGCTCCAGTCTCTCTGAAATCAACTTTTTTATTTTATTTTTTTTTGGGCTCGTTTTCATTTTGACATCCTTGTATCTGCAGCACCGGGAACAGACTGAACCCGAGACCGTCGCTCATTTAGTTTGATTCACTTGAAAGACAAAAATGGCACGTACAGGACGGTCCCAACGCAGAACAGAGGACACGACAATCCGCTTAACGGTTGTTTTTAAAAGGAGAATACCGGCGTCATGTAGAGTTACAGCCCGTTTACATCTACCTCAACATGCTGTAGGTAGTTTTTTACATTTACTCGTTACTTTCTCAAACCTAGCTGGAAATGAACTCCTGTCCTGACTAAAAAAGACGAAGAAATAAGAAGACATGGATGTGACGATAAAGTTTGTAAGGCGACGTGTTTTTCCATTTCTTCCTGTGGGTATCAGGTGATCGACAGGAAGCAGAACGTAACACATTGAGCACGAGGATTATCTCGCTCGGCCAATTTTCAAGTCGGTGTTTCACTTGAAGTTTTAATTTCACTGCAGAAAAGTGAGCAGCAGTAAATGGTTTCTACGAGCCGGGGGCGTCTCAAACTACGCCGACTGTGTGCAGACGAACAGCAAACTTAAAAACGCACCGGTATTCTCCTTTTAAAATGACATTTGTGAAGGTCACAGAAGAAAATGGGAGAAAGAGTCATGACGACATGCAGGATACAGCAGGTTGGGACATTGCGAGTTCACAGTATATTCACTATTCAACAGCGCTTCCCCTGTCAGATCCCATTATTAACAGAAAAACAGTTTCAAGGACTTTCCAGGACACAGATGATATGTGTTTATGGAATGTAATTCTATCCAAAGTGCAGTATTATGGTGGGCATCGACCAACATGGATAGAAACGAGAGGAACATCTGAGCTCGGTGGCTCCTTGAAGAACTTTTTTTTCCCCCCGACTTTTCATGTGACACATGAAAGCATCATGGAATGTATTAAAGGTTGAAATCCAGTTTCTTCTGCCTGTTTTAGAGCCTTTAGAGTCGTCATCACAAAAATATCAGTAAGGCTGTACATAGAGTGGGTATTTTTATACACAGACACACACACACACACACAGACTTGATTACATGTAAGAGCTCCTTATTATCCATCAAACTAAAAGTACTGAAACTCCAATTGGACTGTACAGACAATTTCAGAAATGTCGTATTTCACTGGATGTGTTGTGGTTGTTCTGTACATTTAATTGTCCCTCAACTCCTCCAGGATTCATATCAGCCAAAGCCATAGACGTGTTGAATATGTGTTGTATGTGCGGGTGATATTTGCTAACTTGAAATGAAAATGGATGAATTGCTGAGATCGATAATAAGATGCTCCCTCGAAACTGAGCCTGTGACGAGTCGTGTCAGACGTTGGTGATGAATACAAATAGTGATGATATGATAACCTGCCGCTGCAGCCTGCAAACCTCTGGTGTGTTCAGGAACAACAGCTACACCCAAGACAGACGGACGTCACGTCACCTCACAGCGTTACAGCACGGGGCAGAAACCATCACAGACGACGGCGAAACACAAAGTAGAGCGGACAAGTCGCGAGAGTTTCTATTTTTTCTGTTTTGTTTGCTGAGTGGCTGGATGGAGATGCAACTGAAGCATGTGTGTTGGAGGCGTTACACGTTTGATCCAAAGAGGAATGTGATTCCAAGTGTGAAGGACACTTGTACTTTTCCCACATGGAGTTTATAGTCTCTCTGCCATTTTTGTCATTTTCATTTTTGTTTAGATTGTGGAACTTTAAAGGAGAAATCCCCCTCAGATCCTCTTCCACTGTCAGATCTCACCAGTCTGTGATGTTTCCCTCAACCTGCCTCGTCTACTTCTACTTCAGTTAGTGATTTCCTACATTTCCCAGAATGCTTTTCTCCCCAGAACACAATGGGTGGATCTCAAAGCTGCCAAGTTTTGTCAATGATGTCATATTCTGGGCATGGTCAGTGAGGTGAAAGAACCTCCTGGGATTCACTTCTCTCGTCTCCTCCACTGTTGGGACAGAACGCAACATGGAGGAGAGGAGGAGTGTTTGGGAGCTTTGGGATCCAGCCAACATGTCTCCTGGCTGCATTGCATTCTGGTCTATCTCGGCTACTGCATTGCATTCTGGTCTATCTCGGCTACTGCACTGCATTCTGGTCCATCTCGGCTACTGCACTGCATTCTGGTCTATCTCGGCTACTGCACTGCATTCTGGTCCATCTCGGCTACTGCACTGCATTCTGGTCTATCTCGGCTACTGCATTGCATTCTGGTCTATCTCCTGTCGGTGGAGAAATTGGTCTCTCTCCTCTCCTCTGATGGATTTCTCCTGTATGATTGTTGGTCGTCGGTCTAGAAAGAAGCCCTTGCTCTTTGATTCTGATTGGCTGACACCAAAACCTGACGGTTACCTTGATGGTTTAGATCAATGAAACATTTTCTGATATCAGACTGGAAATATCTCAACGTGATGGGAATACAAGTTACATCACTAATAACTGTTTAACAGTGTTAAAGTGTTTTTAGGGAGGATTTCTCCTTTAATGTCTCTTACTGGTTTTCGTGTATATCAATTTGATTGATATTTGATTAAAAAGCACACAACACTAGATGACACCACATCACGGGATACAGTCCGTCCTATCTACCAGCTGTGAGTCGACACGGCAACAAACTCCACGGTAACAGACTCACACCAACATATGATGAGTTGTGGGAAAAAGGACTGAAAACACGCGACGCTGTAAGTCGCTGTAGAGCTTC
Organism: Hoplostethus atlanticus; assembly: GCA_034670405.1. Classification (NCBI taxonomy): domain Eukaryota; kingdom Metazoa; phylum Chordata; class Actinopteri; order Trachichthyiformes; family Trachichthyidae; genus Hoplostethus; species Hoplostethus atlanticus. The sequence continues at coordinate 5,287,163 of JAXDDX010000009.1, forward strand.
CATATAGAGGGATGCAAAAAACATGCACATATACAAACATGGACACACACACACACACACACACACAGGTTGCACGGCAGCTGGCCAGCGCAGATGGGGGTAACCCCAGGCAGGAGGAGAGAGAAAGAGAAACAGAAGGGGGCGGAGCCTCCTCAGCTCCTGATGAGCGTCAGGAACTCGTCGCGGGTCTTGGGATCTTCTCTGAAGACCCCCAGCATGGTGCTGGTCACCGTCTTACTGTTCATCTTCTGAACCCCACGCATCACCATGCACATGTGACTAGAGACAGCAGAGCAGGAAGATAAAACAAGAAGGGAAAGAAAATAAAGGAAAGAAGAGAAAATAATGAGTCATCGACTACATCTTTCCTCCAGCAGAGGCTACGTTAGCGGTTCATCAGGAAGGTTGTGAAGCGCGTGACGTACGTTGCCTCGATAACCACCCCGACCCCGGCGGGCTGCAGGGCTTCGGTGATCGCCACGGCGATTTGTTTGGTCAACCTCTCTTGAACTGTGAACACACAGAGACAGACAAACAAGGATCACATAACAGAACAAACTCAACCTGTGAGGATGAGCAACAACATGCTGAGGGTTCAGAGACTGAAGAGACTGAAACCAGTGGAGCTGCAGGCCAGCGGGTTCATTTGGACCAAATGACCCATGTTGTTTTTAATGGAGCGTTAATGAAATATTGAGCGGTACCTTGTAGCCGACGGCTGTAGATTTCAACAATCCTGAGGGAGAGGAGAGAGAAATGCCTCATTCATTTCATCTTTAATGCAAATATAATAATAATAATAATAATAATAATAATAATAATAAACTAGGAAAGTCTCATTGAGATTAAAAATCTCTTTTGCAAGAGTGATCAGGGCAAGATGGGCAGCAGAGAAAGTCAAGACAACATGGAACAATTTACAAGGCATCAAATAAAATCAGGATCATAAACACAAAACGGGGAATAGGCGAATATAAAATCCTTTTAAATCCTTCATCAAAGATTTAAAAACAGGAAGTGAGACAAGTTAAATATAGTGAGTGACAGACAGAGAGTAAAGTCCTGTTTCTGTCTGTTTGCTCTTTTCTCTTCCACACACACACACACACACACACACACAGGTTCAGGTTCAGGTTCAGGTTCTAGTCGTGGTTAAAATGAAAACGTAGTTGAAGGTAAATCAATGTCAAACTACTTCCTGTTTCTTTTTTTTCTTTTTAATTTTGCCTTTATTTGACAGTCAGTAGAGAGAGACAGGAAAGATCGGGGGAGAGAGGAGGGACGACATGCGACATAGGTCCCGGGCCGAATTCGAACCCCAAGACATTGCGGTTATGTGGACCACCGAGCCACCAGGATGCCCCTACTTCCTGTTTCTAATCGTGTCTCTTCCATTTCTCTCACTGAGCTCATCGTTTGCTCGTTATATCATGACATTTGATTGAACCAGGCTGCAAAACACAAGCACGTGTAGGTAATTCAACATGTGACAGTCCCCCCGGCTCCGGGGTGGATGAAGGAACTTTAAAGCCGTTGTGCTGCCGGTCTGCCGGTCTGCTGTTCTGCGGCGCCGGGTCGACCTCGCTCTTCCCCTTTCACCCACTGCTCTTTTCTGAGCTCGGCCACTTTCGACAAACGTGACCCCGTCCGGCTCCAAGGAAATGTCACAGGACGAAACGACGAAACGGATGGATGCATCTACGTGAAGGGAAGGAAGGAACGCTTCCCATGGAAAAAAAACTGTAAAAGACATTTCAAAGACATGAAATCTGTTTCTAGAGAAAAGACGGAGCCAGTAGCCTTCGCTTCAAATGGAGGCTGATAAGAAAAGTCCTGTTTTCCAGCCAGTCACTTAGTGTGAAAGTGTGTGTGTGTGTGTGTGTGTGTGTGTGTGTGTGTGTGTGTTGTTGGATTAACAGACACACACTCCAATCACCAAGGCACATTTCCTTCCTTTCTAATGTCGCTGTCTGTTCGGCTGCCATGTGCTCGGTATTTAGAATGACGTGTCGCCTTCTGATTGGTGTAAAACCTTGATTGACACCTTTGAAGGTTAGTAGTCCAACCATTTGCCACATAAAAAAAATGGTTGCAGATTCAAACTGTTATCTAGGATACATGATTTTGATGCTGAGCTCCTACATGAATTGGATTGGACAGAAAAGTTAGCTATCAAGCTTGAATTTTCCTTGAAGTATCCTAGCTAGATGGTCGGCCAGTTCATTTCTTTACGATCATGAAATGAACGAGCTGAAGTCAACAAAGTATCAATCATGAGTTACAGCATCACTCGATGCCTTTCATCAGCGTAGTATCAGCGTTCCTTTCACTGTTTGTTTCCTGTTCCGGCGTTTTTAGATCAGGAAATCCACTGGCACCGTGTGTACACATCATGTCAGAAATATCAGAAATACGAGCTGCCGCCTGGGAAAACCCATTGACACCTCCAAGTGGTGAATAGAGGAACGACACGTTGTTGTTGTTTTTTTTCGGTTTCCCACTTGGAGTCGGAGTGTTTCGACGCAGACGGGAAACATGGCAGTGAATCCACCGATGTCGGCAGTGAAAGGCAATAAAACCAAATGATCAGTTATATTCACTATATTCACATCCATCAGGCCGATCGGTGTATTTCAGCCCATCATTCCTCCATCGTTTCGCCAAAATCAGACCAGTCGTGTCTGAGATATCGGATCTGACACACACACACACACACACACACACACACACACACACACACACACACACACACACACACTACTTCCTTTGTTTGAGAGAGATCTTTGGACGTTTTAGTGCTTTACAGCCATTGTGTAGCTTTTCTCATAACAGTGTGCATGCGTGTTTGTGTGTGTGTGTGTGTGTGTGTGTGTGTGTGTGTGTGTGTGTGTGTGTGTGTGTGTGTGTGTGCGTGCGTGTGTGTGTGCGTGCGTGTGTGCATGTGTCCAGTACTGGGTTAGTATGGGGTATGGGGTGTTAGAGCGATAAGCCTGAGGTATTGGGGTCAGTGGGATCAGATTCTTCACTGACACACACACACACACACACACACACACACACACACACACACACACACACACCTTTCAATAATCAGCTTAAACACACACTCACTCACTCTCTCACTCACACACACACACACACACACAAGTTGCCTGCTTGAACAGTGCCCAGAGAAACCACACACAAACCAAACCAAACCTACCACACATCAGAACGTTTTGCTCAGTGTCGTTGTACCAGGTAAGATCAATCAGTCTATTGATTAATCAGGGTATTGATCACTAAGGGTATTGATCACTAAGGGTATTGATCACTAAGGGTACTCATATCCACCTGTAGGCACCAGATATCTACAGATCCTTCATCCTCAGTGGGGGAATCATTCTGTCACGGCGCTGTTACATCCAGGTGTTTCACATGTCAAATGCATCATGCCGATAGAAAACCCAACAACTTGAAATCCAGCTAAAGTAAAAAAAAAAAAAAAAAAAAAAGAGATAATATTGTTGAAAATGGAAGAGAAAGTTAGCGACTGCACTTCTTGCTCTTGATGAGGATGTGGGTCCAGGACGTCCCGCTAGGAGAACAGAGCACCGACGGTCCAAGAGCTCCGCCCAGATAGCGCCCCGTTCACCTGACGTCGATCGATCGGCTTGTTAAACCACTTACACACAAGGAGACCAACTCCATTTTGATTTCCCCTTTTATGTTTCAGATTTTAGGCCCTCCTCTCGGGTGATTTGATTGGTCAATCGACTTAGGCGACGTGGTGTATCATATCCCGAAACAGATCACATTTTAATAGGTGTAAACGGGACCTCAGCTCCCAACAGTCTGAACATGAGGAAGATGCAAAACAACACCAGAGGAAACTGCAGGTTCACGTCAGGAGGAGGAGGAGCTACAAACACCACACTACCACACTTGTTGATGCAACACTGAATGTGCACATTGTTCCTCACCTGGCCAGTTTGCTGAGGCCCAGGACCCTCTTGTTGGGGAGGTAGCCAATGTGGACCTGCACAAATGGACACAGGCGGAATCATAATTCAATTCAAAGATTCAATAGTTTACAACAGTTAATCTTCCTCTCGGCTTTCACAGACAGTTAACAGACACGCCTCACTGTCGGTGTGAAAACCTCATAACTCCAATCTCGCCGATCTTCGTGTTTGAACTTCAGCTGGAGGATCCCCTGCTCCTCTACGGGTTGAGAAGGTTCTACCACCTTCGGTCTTATGAAACCCGTTCAAACATCTCTGAATAAACTCAAACCTGCGTGGCGTTCAGGCGCAGACCGAGGCTGCTGTCCTGATGCGTTTTACCGGACAGCGGCGGCGTGAAACTGTTCCTCTGCGAAATGCCGATGCTAACTTCTGTATCGGGGCTGCCGTGTCTTTTTGTTTTAACTTCCTCCAGCAGGATCCTTGTTGTTGCTGCTCGTCATGCCGCTTGCTGTCGGTCCGTCCAGATCATATCCGTGCTACTTCGCTGTCTTCATCACCATCACTGTTTCTACTGTTTTCTGTTTCCTGCTAGCCTTCTTGTCTTATCTGCCTGCTTTTTCTCAATTAGTCATCAAGAAGCATTTCGTAACGTCACTGTAAATAACAATTTGTTCTTAATTGGCTGTTTAAATAAAGGTTAAATAAAAAAAAAAATTGCAGTATCAAGCAATGTTGCTAGGAATTTTCCTCAGTGTGCTCAGGATGGATACCAGACATATACCCACATAAATACACAAACCATTCAGGCAAGGCCAGATAATATCAATAACTAAAATAAAAACTGTGTCACGGGCAGAGAAGGACAAGATAAGACAGAAGAAGAAGGTGGAAGAGCAACGGAGGAGAGGAAGAGATGGTGGAGCCATCAGCTGGAGGGCTTCACACACACACACACACACACACACACACACACACACACACACACACCACTCAAATGTCAGACGCAATTTGTTGACAAGCCTAGAAAAAGGGCAGCAGCATAGACGCAAAAATCTTTTTCTCTTTTTTTTCCACTTCTTTCTTCTTCTCCTCTCTATCTGTCTGTTGCTTCCCGCTGCAGAGAGATAAAACACCGTTCACCGTCGGCATCATTCAGATCTATTTATACTCGATGTGAGCTAACAGGACAGCACGGCGGTTTACGGCTGATTACTTTGTTCAATACGTCCAGAAACACGTCTGAGCTTTCACAGGCTCTTTTATAATGTTGCACATCTTAAAATGTACAACTGATCATTGAGCTGCTGATCGTTTTAGCGTCGATAAATCATCAGCACATTAATGTAGAGACATTAGTATTATTCCCATCACTAGAAGACTGGCAACCTCTACCAAGGGCGTAGTTTCAATTTCAGAAGTCATAGGGACATTTAAGGCAGGAGGTCTGGAGGTCTGGAGGTCTGAAGGTCTGGAGGTCTGGAGGTCTGGTCCTACTCCAGAAAACAAATTGCTCACTAGAGGCTACCAGTCGTCTACCATGGTCTCATTGGTTTATGGTAATCAAACCCAGGTAGCTCAATTCATTTGATATATTCTGTAACATCAACGTTTTATTACTCCTCCATCTTGTAAGGAGCTCCATTGGCAACAGGTCTACTGAAACGCTGCTGTGACCATCACTAAAACCCTTTTTTCAAACAGAGTCTCTTCCTGCAAATGCCCAGTCGGCGCTGGAGGGGGGGGAGGGGGAGGAGGAGGAGGAGGGGGAGAGGGAGGGGGAGGGGGAGGAGGAGGAGGAGGGGGAGAGGGAGGGGGCGGCCTGGCGGTCTGCGGTGAGTCACTCCAGCGGGAGGCGGTAAATAGATGAGAGGCAGGATAAGAGGCCGCGCTGCTGACGATGACGGGGACGCAAACAGCCACCTGATGGCCGACCGCACACACACACACACACACACACACACACACACACACACACTCACACACATATGTGTGTGAGTGTGTGTCATTCACTGCTGCCATCATTGCCCATTTGCACGGTGAAAAGGATCGACTGCCAGACTCCTTTGTCTGAACCGGCAGACACCTGCAGGCTGAGATGGAGGGATAAGGAAAGCAGGAGTGAAAAGAAAAGCAGAAAGAGGAGAAAAGAGGTAATCATGTCAAAGCTGCAGCGGGAAAACAACAGCGGCTGGTCAGAGATCTGCAGGGGATAACCTGATCTCAGCTAATCTGATTGTATCTCCAGTTCTCCGTCAGGCCAATCGCTGATCACCACGTTCAGACCGCTGCCTCCCAACCTGGGACTCATCACAACGACTCACTGCTGCTCAATAAACTCAACAAACTCAATAAAATGAAAAGGTTTTCATCTTGTCAGCTAATTCTCCATATCATAACAGACACCTGTTTCACAATAAATCCAACAATTTCACATATTTATATATAAACATATCAGCCCCTCCCCCATGTCCCCATGTCCATGTTGAATTACAGAAGTAAGAAAAAGTCGAAATGCTGTTGCCTTGTGACCTTGAAACACAGGCTTGTCTCGTGGCAAAAAATGTACGGTGGCCCTGAAGTGCAAAACACAACGGCAAGTCAAATAACAAAACACTCCAGTTTGAGTTGTGTTCTCTGACTTGTCAGGGTGGTAAAAAGAGGGGCTGGACTGAAGTGTATCATCTTGGAGCATGTGTGTGTGTGTGTGTGTGTGTGTGTGTGTGTCTTACTCTGCCGAAGATGGGCACCAGGTGATGCTCGCACATGGAGAACATGTCGATGTCTTTCACGATCACCATCTCATCGTGGTCCTCGTCGAAGATGGCGTCGTTCAGGACGTCTGCAGGGCGAATGAGGAGAGATGAACTTCCTGCTCCCAAACATCTTTTATCTCAGAACTATTTAACAACTATTATTTATTTATTTATTGTTAATAATTGTTTATTTATATGTATTTTACTATTTATTTATGTTACTATTTAATTATTTAGAAATCTATTTGTTTTGGCTATTATTTATTTACTACTTATTTATTAATTTATTTTATTTTATTTTATTAATTTATTTATTATTACTTTCTTCCTTCTCCATTTATTACGGTTTTTACCTATGGTCCCGCTCATTCAAAGACATTCTGGACCTCGTCCTCTGATTGGTCCGTCACTACCATCACATGTGACCTCCTAGTCTGACCAGACTCCATATTGCAGGAATCACTTCCTTTATCCCAGAGGCGAGGCAGGCAGACAGGCAGGAAGATGCAGACAGACAGGCAGAAACTAAATCGATTCACGGGGACCGACAGATCCCCAGATCCTCGTTTCACCGCCTCCATCTGCTACGGTGTTTCTCTCTGGCAAACACCACAGTCTAATTATAGACCTGCTTCCATACACTCTTCCTGTTGTTGCTTTATTGCATTTTTGTGTTGCCGGGGGCTCATATCACCGCTCCGATAAACCTCACTTTATTTGTTTGTGGCGATGCACCGCCTCTCTCATCGCCGCTCTTTTTAATTTCCTGACTTGGCTATCTGGTTGAGTGGGAAGAGGGAGGGATGTGTTGGGGATGGGAGGGCCGAGGCACAGCAGCAGCATGGACAACACACCGGTCGACTTGTTGCTTCAGTCTGGTGTGTGTGTGTGTGTGTGTGATGCCTGTGGAAGCAGGGTAGCAGGTAGCCAATAACTTTCCCTATTTCACCTGCAGCCAAACTGATTTTTAGAACAGATAACCTAATCGGCCTGATCACACAGTGTGTGTTTTTGATTGATTGATAGATAGCAACCCCGGAATTTTCCCCCGGGGATCAATAACAGCATAAAAGTAATTTGCCAGTGTGTGTAGAAAACCACTCTTGTTTGCATTAGACCGTCATTTTATGTCATTATGTCTCCAGAGCCCCCGACGTTGAAATTGTACAGGCGTATATTGAAGAGGCCTAATAAAGTTCCCCTAAAGGAAAAGTCCACCCTGAAACACTGTTGGTGATGCAGCTTCCACTTCTGGCTCCATTTAGATGTTTGGTGGATAACCGGCCAAACGTAAACCATGTGACGTCACGTAGCCAAGATAGACCAGAATGCAATGCAAGACAAGACATGTTGGGTTTAAAGGGGGGTACACTCTCCACCTTCATCACCCACCAGCCGAATGCAGCAACGAAGTCCTGGAATGTTCTCAGGGGCTGTTAAAGGGATTCTGGGAAATGTAGTAAATCACTAACTGAGATAGAAGTAGGCGAGGCAGGTTGAGGGAAAGAAGGTACACCAACAAATTGAATTACGTCACAAAATAACTCCTGAATGTGTTGAACATCACAGATTGATGAGGGAAGTTTTCCTTTAAAAAGGTGCATTTTAAACATCCAGGTATCATTGTCAAATTACACTTTGGCGTAATTACTGCACACAAAGGAGGCAGATGATAAAATAAAATGACCGAATTCAACAGCCAAAATATTGTCATCTTGTTGAAAATATTACTTTTAATATTAATATTAGTTATTTTATTATGACATCTCCCCTCCTCCATCCCAGAGAGGTTGACACACCATCAGCATCAGCGAACAGAGAGACAGGCTCGGGTTTGTGTGTCCAAGATGAACGCAACAGCTGCTCAAACACCCTCGCTGTCCACACACACACACACACACACACACACACTCTTGTTTTTACAACAATATTGGTTTAAGGATATTCAATCATACGTAAAGTAGCATCTCTGCTTCCTGTCACAGCTTCTACATGTCGGGTGAAGCCCCGCCCACTTGTCATGAGACAAAGAGAACCATCGTGTTCTTGTTCTGCCACCATGGAATGATCTGCTGATAGGATCCTATTGATACACACACACACCCACATTCAGTTTTACCACGACAAAGACAAAATGTTCTCAAGATCAAACCGTTTTATCTTACCACTAAGAGGACTCCCAAATAGCAGTAAGAGTTTTCTCTTAAAACCTATTCACAAAGCTGCTGAGACCAACTTGTACTAAGGAATGGGCAGAGATCTTAAGCTAAGAGAAAGGGCGGGGTTGACCCCGTTGCTATGGATGATGTCACAAGCTTACTTCCTATGCCCACAGTGACTGGCTGATAGGGGATGGGTCTCTGTCAGTGATTTCATCATAGAAATACTGTAGAAGGAGGTTCATGTTGCCATATTCAAATAAAGATTTCAAAATAAAAATGTAGGCTAAGTGTCACTGATTAAACATGAAACCAAGAATAATACAGGCTACTGACTAGTCAAGTATATGTTCAGCTAATTGTCAGCCTCTTACATGTCTGGCATCTCAATTAGCGGATATACATACAAGCATCCTTTTACTGATCAGACTAGAATAACCATGGCTGACAGGAAGACGTGTGACGCTACATTGTGCAAACCAAAACCAAAACCAAACTGGACGCAAGAACAGGTTTTACTTCTTACACAACTTGTGCATGAAAGGAAGGACATTATTAAAGGGAAATTTAGAGTTGGGATAACTTCAAAAACCAAAAAAGAAGCGTGGGAAAACATATGCTTGCAAATGAATGCAGCTTTCCCACTTCTGTCCAGAACCACTGATGACTGTGGAAAGTGCTGCTATTCTTTCAGTCTCAGGAAGGGCAGAGGTTGCAGAATTCGACAAACAACCGCCACAGGTAACAGGACGTTAGGCCAATTATTTTCAACTACACTAGACCACAATGTTTTATTCCCTATCATTCAATGTATTTAGCCTGAACATAAATGTATTTATACATAAATGAATCTTGCTACATGTCATCGCAGATTATATTAACATGTAATCTAGAATTCTAAATATTTATTGCATTTATTAGGAGGCTCAGCACCCAAGGCCCATTATTTTTAAGAGTTTCTCCTAAATCAGCAAGTTGGGAGCTACTTTTAGCCTTAAGATGTTTTGTGAATACGGCCCCAGATCACCAGGGGCCTCATTTATAAAACTTTGCATAGATTCCATCCTAAAACATTGCGTACGCACAAACCTCAGAATCTACTAACGCAAGAAAATATTCAGATCTATAAAACCGTGCGGCGCACACCTGTAGCAGTCTTCTCTGTATAAATACCCACCTGCGGTGAATTGTGCGCTCGTGTACTCCTCCCAGTGTCCTCCCACTACTCCTCCCAGTGTCGTCCCACAATCATCCATAAATGGTCAATGCTAAATAGCTCATGAATATGCCGACATTGTTAAGGAGCCTTTGTTGGACTATCAATGAGGGAAAGACGGAGAGACGCCAACTGCAAGAAAGGCGAAATGTGCGGAGTGCGAGATCGAGGTGCTCATCGCAGGTTGAGCGCCGTAAAGGTGTAGCTGCTGTCTGGGGGTCAGTAGAGGATCTGGGCCACATTGTGGAGAACCGCACAAGCCCTAATAATAAAAGAGAGAGATACAAGCCGCAAACTGCTGTTTCTACTCCTCCCCCTGCTGATTTTGACAGAATCGTTATCGTTCATAAATTCTCTCAGTGCTCCGTTCTTATGTGAGTCTCTGATTAATAAATGTATTCTTTGATTTTGAACAGTAGCCTCATGTTGTTGTTATTTAGCCTTTCTGAGGCTGTTGCAGGTTAAATCACTGAGTTTTATTTTATGAAAAATTGCCCCTTCAGTCACTTCATCCTGGCGCCGGCCCGGTAAAATAATCAATAATAAGAGTTAAGAGAATGCCTTTGTATAAAATAGGTTTTAAGTAGTAACTTAACAGATACAACAGACCACAATCCCTGTGAAAGCACACTTCTAAAACTATGTTTTTAATAGGACTGAGCTTTATTCTGTGATCTCCCCATCGGGCGTCGCTGATTCCCGTGTCTGAAAAACGTTGCGGTGAGCTCTACGCATGGGTGAAAGGATGCGTAGAACTGCGCACCTTTTACCGCATAGAATTTTTCTAAAAATATCCGTACGCACATTTCACCCCCGTTAACGCCATTTTTTTGTGCGTAGCAACCTTTATAAATGAGGCCCCTGATCTTTATTCTATGGAGGATCATATTAAACCCTCCAACTGGTTCCAAACTGTCTTCCACCTCCAGCCTCTTCACACTTTCAATGTAACTTTATTTTAAACTTTTGTACATTACCTGACTGGAGAGAGAGAGAGAGAGAGAGCGAGAGAGAGCGAGAGAGAGAGAGAGAGAGAGAGAGAGAGAGAGAGAGACAGGCAGACAAAGAGAGAGACAGACAGGGGAGGTACCAGGTAATGACAGGGTTACTCATCATCAGCTCTTACATTCAATACCAGTACTTCCTGGAGTGTGTGGGCGAATAAATACCACACACACACACACACACACACACACACACACGTGTTGATGTGCAGTGAATGAGAGGAGTGACTGGGTGATGAATAAACAGGTATTCATTTATTGTTCATGTAATCACATCACACCCACTTCCTGTACGCAACAGACGCAACTCTGGGCATGCATTCATGAGCCACACACACACACACACACACACATACACACACACACACACACACACACACACACACCTTCTTTATCCACACAGATATACAGGTCGTTTGTCTTCCTATTAAAGGTCCCATATTATTACATTTTCATGATTATGTTTTTGAATACAGTCTCAAATCTCCATGATGTTTTAGAAATACATGTAGTTTAGTTAGAAGGGTATTTGTTGAAACGCAGAAACGCACAGGAAGCATGAGCAAGACTCGCCTCGCCTCGACGCGGCGAGTTCGGTTGGATGGTGGGAGCATCGACGGAGCAGCGGAGCAAAAGGAAACAGATAAGAAGGCTCGGATTTCATCATCAGCACCCACTGGCCCCTCGTCAAGACGACTAGTTTGTAAAGTTTTACGAGCAGATGAACAGAATACAAACATGTGTGGAAGCTCTCCAGTTCAAGTACTGCAAACTGGCCTGATTGGACAGATTTCGGGAAGTCTAAGTGAGGGGAGCCAATCAGGACCAAGTCCAGCTGTGATGCGTTTGGAGTTGGTCTGAAACTGCAAAACAGTTTTTCAGTGCTTTTTTTTTCTTCCGAAAACACAACAACTTTAAATTGAACCACTTTAACCACTTCATTAAACATTTTTGATCAGATTTTGTAATGTAAATTTGGTTTTAGATGTTTATTTTTGTGTTTTCTGTATTAGTGTTTTACATTACCGCTCATTATAGTACATTTGTTGATATTAAGAAACTTTTAATTTCATTATTTCTGAAAGCATCTTCGCTTTACAGGATGTTTTTACATGTGTCTCAAGACTTTTGCACTGTACCGTATATATAAAGACATTTAAGTTCCTGTAATAAAGCCTTTCTAACATCACAAGGAGCCACAAGTCCTGCTGAGGATCTGCATACCTATGATGTTTTGTTGATCATGTGAGGATTTTAAACCGATGTGGGGTGAGTGGAAGCTGGTGGTTATGATAAAGGCAAAACCCTTGGACCCGCTGACCACACACACACACACACACAACACCACACACCACACAAACACAAGCACATGTGACTGTGCCTGTTGACAGACGCTCAGTTTCCCCCTGTCAAACTTCATTCTGAACCCAAATGTTTTTTTCGGCTTTCTAAGAAGTCAAAGGGGGTGGTTTCTGAAGCAGCCAATCAGCAGACGGGGGAGAGCAGAGCGACACACATGCACGTCATTATCTGAACCACTCACAAATACTTCACTACTACCTCTCTTCTTCTGCTGGGTATATACTGCACACACACACACACACACACACACACAGATGAGCCTCGGAGGTGAAGTACCACTTGATGAGGAGGGTGTCCTCTGTCCTCGCCGTTCAGTTATTTCAGTGCTAATTAGGCCCTGAGGTGGCGCTGCGCTGCAGAGGGTGTCCAGCCTCAACCACGCCCCTTGTAGGAACAAGCGGTGAGGTCGGTAGAAACAACACCTCTAATTTCAAAAACTAGAGGCCTGCCTATCAGAGGTCAAATGTTGGATGTCGCTAAACTTCCTACTTCTTAATGGCAACAAAACAGAGATGCTGATTGTAGGACCTGCTAGACATAGGCATCTGTTTGAGAATAGTACTCTAAATTTTCATAGTTTTTATCATCTTCGCAATATTGCCAAGATTCGACCTATGCTAACAGAGGCAGACGCAGAAATTTTAGTACATGCCTTTGTATCATCAAGAATCGATTATTGCAATGTCCTCTTTTCAGGCTTACCGTACTGGACGCACTAAAAGACTACAACTGGTCCAGAATGCTGCTGCCAGAATCCTGACCAAAAGTAGGAAATTCAACCATATAACGCCCATCCTGTCCTCATTACACTAGGCTACCAATTCAGGCCAGGTGTGACTTCAAGGTGCTGCTTATATATAAATCATTACGTGGGATGGCACCGTCCTACTTATCAGATCTGATTAAACCATATAAACCGCCACGCGCCCTCAGATCTCAGGACGCTGGCTACCTGTCTATCCCAGCAGTCAAAAAGAAAACTGCAGTTAACAGAGCCTTTTCTTACCGGGCTCCCTACTAGCATCCTGCCTACATGCCCTATTCTCCTGGTCTAGCTGCTCCTGTCCACTGACGCTGGTCATGTTTGTCTGTGTGAGTGAGTGTGTGTATGGGTGTGTGTGGGTGTGTCTCCTATCTGTTCCAGGCTGCAGCCCGGCAGAGTTGGCGTCTGCGTGGTCCCGCCTCCTAGCACGATGCTGACTGAGCGGACGTTGCGTTCTCCTACCTGGGCAGTGTTGGTGCCTGCCTGGTCCCCTAGTCCTATGATGACGCTGACTGAGCTGCCGTTTGCTGTGATGCCGCCCCATCAGATCTGGATGTCCCACCAAAATAAACTTTCATATATTATGTATACGTTGCTTGCCCAAACTCGGCATCTATTGCACGCCCAACCGTCCTGGTAGGGGGATCCCTCTCTGAGTAGCCCCTCCCTCTCTGAGTAGCCCCTCCCTCTCTGAGTAGCCCCTCCTGAGGTTTCTCCCATTTTTTCCCTAAAAGGTTTTGTGGGAGTTTTTCCTTGTCCTCTGTGAGGGTCTAAGGCTGGGGGATGTCGTGTACTAACCATTTATTGTTTCACATGTTGGGCACTGTGAAGCCCTTAGAGACTGTAACAGTGATCAAGGGCTATACAAATAAATGTGATTTGATTTGATTTGAAACAAAAACGTTTGGAAGATGCAGATCCCTCCCATCCCCCTAGCCCAGCTCCCAATCCACTTTCAAACACATTCCTCCGTATTACAGTTTTACAACACCCCCTCCCTCCCTCCCTCCCCCCCAACCCCCCAGCACCACCAAACTACCTCCAGATGGATTTGTGGAGGAGGCTTCAGAAGGTCGAGGGGCAGATCCCCGGCTCCAGCCACTCCAACGAGCTGTGGCGTGGAGAAGCCGGACCAGATGGACCCCATGGCTCCCCCGGCTGCACCGAGCTCATGACTGACATGGAGGTGCGGTGCTGGTTTGGCTGCGGGACATGGATCAGCATCCAACCTGCCAAACTACAGCGGCCCTGACACTGAGCTAAACCACAGATCTCTACGCCCTGCATTATATTTTTTCCTGTCATCTAAAGCCCGCCCAGCCGTCCTGGTGGGAGGAGCCTCTGTGAAGGTTTTCTTCCTTGTCTTCGTGACACGTATCAAATATCAAATCTGACATATTTGATAGCTGATAACTGATTGAGTCATAAATCTGGCCGTCTATCAGCCTGACTTAGTTCAAAGTCCTTTGAGGCATGTTATGGGCTATAAATAAACTTATCTTGATCAAATTTTAGTTTCTATTCTATTATTTAAAAAAAAAAAAATTAACTGGTTTAACGGGTTCTGTTGGTTATCATGGCCGTTCAACCATACAGAAACATTTCCATTGTTGATTGTTTATTCAGTGACAGGTATATGGAGTTGACTTTTGTTGACTGAGTGTGTTCGTTTGATCTGAAACAACTATCTTCTATTACCTCTGTGCCGGGTCTTGGCTGACAGAAAACCTAGGAATATTTCAAAATAGTCCCAGTGAAAAGGTGCCACTGTTGCTCACAGTGTGAAAATATATTTATTTAATCTACAAATTGATGTTTCAGCCCACAGAGGCGTTCAAAATCAATATTTCAAAATAAAGGATGCACACAGAAGGCGGTCTAGATGGTATTTTGTACTTTTTTTTTCTCTCTCTATAATTTATTTGTATATTCGGGTGGGAGGGCATTCAAATCCGTATGGCTAAAGCTCCAGATGCATGTCCAGGAGTCATAATCAGAAGTACAGAACATGTTTCCTGGACCACATACGCGTTCTACACTGTAAAAGGCGGGTAGACCAGGACCTCCAGTCAGATCACCTTAAGGCACGCGCACCAATATAAAGAAAAAACATCCACATCCTCAGGTACGACATCACTTTGACACTACTTACTGTATGAACTTCATACCATAAAGATGCATTCAGTGTGTAAACTCCATTCTGCCACTCAGGATGATAAGCCACAGAGGTATCTGCCACCTGTTGATCAGGAGACAAATCCAAACACCCTCTGAGCGGCTTTGTGGATTTAACTTACCAACAATTTTCTCTTGGTAACCCTTCGTGAAGAACTGCATGGCGGTGGCGGCCCTCCAAGGGGTTTTGAGGAGCCCCTGCCTCTGCGGGTCCTCCCCGAGCCCCCGGAGGATGGTGGTGTAGGCAGCGGCCAGCGCCGGCAAGCTCATCTCGTTGTCCTCCACGCTCCTGGTGCGCTCCTCTCTCCAGCTCTCCATCACCGAGGCTGCGGAGTTGTGAGAGACGGACTCGGCGTCCAGAGGCTGGGGAGCCCCGGTCCGGCCGCCGGGCCTCTTCACCAGCCCCTCAAAGTGTCCGTTCAACACGCCGTCCCCGGCACCGGCATCTTTCTTTTCGTTTGGACCGTACTGACTCGGTTTGGAGTGCTCCATCATAACTGGGAGTTGTTGTTTTTGTTATCTCCTCCTTTCTATGCGTGTTTTCTGGTTGTTGTCCCTCTGGGAGTACTTTGCTGGATAAGTTTCAGGAGCTTCTCCCTTCCCAGTTCCTGTTTTGAAGCTCTACTTGAGCGTCGAGGGGAGCGCGCGCCTCCCGCAGCCTCAGCATCCCCAGGCTTTATAGTGGCAGAATAATGCCCGAGGATTCCCATTGGTCGGTCACGTCCAGTGGGCGGGGCCAACACCACTGGAGTGACACATGGCCCTTAAGAGGACGAACTCCAATTACCATCTTCCCCCACGTCAATATATCAAATAAATGTTTCACAATAACACAATAAAACTATAAACAACATCCTCTAGGAATAGTATAGTGATAGATTTAAAAAATATGACAAAGTATAATAATATATAACCTCATTATTGGGTTCTACAGGATAGGAACATTATTTTACATTTACTGCCAAGTAAAAAAAAAATTAAAAAAAATTATCATATACACTTCAGAATATGTAGAGAAAGGTTTCAATTCATACCAAAAAATATATTTGTCATGTGGTAATTAAAACATCGGTGATTGTCATAAGGCAAACAGCTACCAATAGAAAGAATTTTTCTAAAAATATAATTTATGCATTTTTAGGACCTATCCTCATAACATGTTTAATAACCCTGAGGTGCACTATGAATTTACATTGTAAAAGATTTATGTAAACTGAGTTATTTCAACTGTCAGCTACATGTACAAATATATATTATGAAACCCCTTAAAACCTTTTCTAAAGTATGTGAAATGTGTTGCGCAGTATGAGGCCGTTAATATACATAAGAACACCACAACATGGAAATTACAAACTAATAATCATATTTATTCAACAGTTAAAATACAGAACATCATTATTAAAAATGCTTGAAACGTAAAAACCCAGCAGACTCCATCCTTCATCTTCTCCAAAATGAGTTTGATGTGTCACTGATCCAATCTGATGTCGAGAGGTATTTTCTAGCGCTTCAGATGTTTTGACCCGATGCTGTTATCTAACGCCTCTGAGCCCGGAGAGCATATTGGAAAAGAAATGATCCATCAACAACACCCCGAGCATAGCAAACAGTTTTTACTAGACAACCAGATGATAAAACATTTCAACCAGTCTTCAAAAATGGAGAAAAAAAAACCCACCCATGTAAAACTAATTACATCAAATGTTAATTTTTGTTGAAAGCAAACGCAGAAAGCTTGGACGAGGGATCCAAAGATTTTTTCTTTTTGGCACTACTTTCATCTGCTTCTGCTTCTCCATTTCCATTTCCTGCACCTCCTCCTCCTCCTCCTCCCTCTTCTTCTCTCCTCTTCCTCTTCTTCACATCTGCTGCATCTCCAGCTGGGCCTTTCGCTCTCTCCGTCCATGACTGAATAGAAAAGGAAAACGACATAAAACACAATTACTTAAAAAAATATATATATTAAAAAAAAAAGGCTAAATGGCCGTGGTGGTGCGGTTTCCATCTCACCAAACACCTCCACAGTGACTAAACACGTGAACACTCAGCCGTGCAGCTTCAAATTGCATCCTGTCACGCATAATCACTATTGACAGGCCGCCTCTCTTTGGCCTGCTGGCTCTTCTCCTCCTTGTGCTTTTTTTCCCCTGAGCCGAGACAAAAGGAAGCGCTTGCCTGGACGTAATGGAGCTGCGATGAATCATCAGGCCCCGGCGAGTAGGCCCCCACCCCACCCTTCTACCCCCCACCCCCTGATGGAGCCCTGTCTATTAACCCCATACATATTCACACAAGCAAACACAAAAAAAACCAATATTGAGCTGATAGAGTACAAGCTGTAAAGCCTCCCTATTGAATTGCCATTTTATCTCATTTCAACTGGATAACACAATCAGTAACAACTCTAGTCACCAGCCCCTCCCCCCCCATGACGCAGTTGGCCTAGGGCCCTTTGTGACGTTTGCAGGGGAATTTAAGTGTCATTTTCAGACGTCGGATTTCAAAGTTCCGGTAGAATTTGGCAAGGATAGTCCGACATTACTTAATTAATCATCACTACACACACAGGCACTACACAAATTCCCAGTTCATGTGTAATTTTCCTATTTATTATTATTTATTCATTTTGAAAAGAGCATCTCAGATCAGATTGAGTTGCTCCAAGATGCTTTTGGGAAACAGAATGGTCAGAAGCATCACCACTATTCACCTGTAGATTCATCAACACACTCTCTCTCGCTCACACACAATATTATCATAGGCTCAATGCTTTGTGCCCTCGCTGACAATAAACACTAGAAAAGGTTCCCAAGCAACAGGCGTCCCCCCCACCCCCGTCCTCTTTTCTTTGGCCATGTGTAGCTTTCTCTTGAGTGCCTTTTTGTATGCAGGGTCATGGCGAGGTACACCCCCACCCCCCCCCACCCCCACCCCCACCCCACCGAAATCAGTGACCAAATGTTTGATAAATCTCCAAAGTGGGTTTGTAGTGAGGCTGACAGCTGACCTCACTTCATCCTCATCCAGGGGGTCTGACATCTTCAAAGCTGACAGTTACCTGAACGCCCCTCCATCCAGGCCTGGCTGGGTGGAGGCAGAGCTTTCCTACAGCGTTACTGAAGTGAGAAACATGAATACCAAGATACACGGATGGCACATCCTTGTTCAGGGTTTCCTACTCCTTTTTGCTAATCAAATTTCATGACTTTTCCAAGACTATTCCATGACATATAGCACATCATTCATTTCATGACCAATTTTCGTCATTATTTTTCCCTTGAATGTGTGATGTGAACGTCCAGGTCTTATTTCTGGCTCCAACTATCACTAGGACCGATACCGAGCAGTTAAAGACAGTAAGGGGAAGTGTTCAGAACATTGCAACTATAATTTGAAGATTCGTAGTTAAGGATACATTTTCAAAATAAAATAACTTTGACTTCTTATGAACTAGACACAACTCAATAATCAGACATGATTTGCACAAAAATATTTTTCTCAAGCGCGTCTAACGCCCGACGGACACGCCTGAATTTGCCTTTTTGTGTGGCATTTTTGCCTTATTTGCCTTTTATTATATAGTCAGCAGTAGAGAGAGAGCGGGTCGGGTGAGAGAGAAGGGATGATGCGACACAGGTCCCGGGCCGGATTCGAACCCAGGACGTCGCAGTTATGAGCCTTAAACCACTGATCCACATGGCTGGTGCTGAGTAGTAAAGGGACTGCTGGCAGACCCACAATCACATATTTCTCTCTCTCCCTATATACACACACACACACACACACACACACACACACACACACACACACACACACACACACACACACACACACACACACACACACACACACACACACACACACACACACACGATAACATTAAAACCACCTGCCTGACCTTGTTTAGCTGCAAATGCCACCCCTTCTGTAAATGTTTTTTATTTTTATACTTATTTTTTGTACTAAATTATTATTATTCTTTTATTATTATTCTTTTTTATTATATATTTTTTTATCCTTTTTATTTTTATTCTATTGTATTTTTATTAATTATTATTATTTTTTATTGGGGTAAAAAATAAGAATGTCAAGAAATGTTTTGTTATGTAAAATAATGCATAAAATTTAAATAAAAAGTAAAAAAAACACACACACACACACGCACACACGCACACACACGCACACCCCCCCCCTCTCTCATACCAGCCGGTCCTCTGCTGAGAGGGTCCTGAAGCGCCCCATGGCCTCCTTGATGACACCCGTCTCCTCCAGATCAGGGTGGTCCGCGACAATACTCTTCCTGTTCTCCTCCAGCCACAGCTGGAAGCCCGTCTGTGGCCTGAAGGAAACAACAGTAGCGAGTCAGAGTGGCGCAAAATGGTATGAAGCTAATCTGGCTTTTTCACATAAGACATCTGATTTTGGCTTCAAAAGATGATCATGTCTTACTTCTTGTTGTCAGCGTTATCTGCCGTTGAGGCTGGAGGCGGGGTCTGAGGCTGCTTCAGCCTATCCACGGCCGGCTCCGGGTTCTCCTGAGCCTTCTTATTGGCTGCCTTAGGGCCCGTCATTTGTAGCAGGGTGGACTGGGTCTGAAGAGAGAAGAGGGAAATAATCAGTGGAGAACATTGCAGGCAACAATTTCTATTCCATATTGATCAGATTGTGTTGGTCAGGGATCCTACATCTTTTTGCTAATCAAATTCCAGTCTGTTTTCTGTTGAATAAGTGATGTGAATGTCCAGGTCTTATTTCTGCTCCAACTATCTCTTAGGAGCGATACGATCAGGACATTTCTGATCTGGGTTTTTATTCCTCAAAAAGGTGGATCAAGTGGATCAACAAGCAGCCAAGCTGAAACATTCAACATTTCACTGGTTGGAGAAAAAGATCAGCAACAAATCTCCATGTAATTTCTAAAAAATAATGTTCCATTTTCCATAATGTTTCCAGGCGTGGAAAACTCATTTCATGACTTTTCCAGGTTTTCCATGACAGTAGGAATCCTGTTTGGTGGCATTAACAGAGAAAATGTCCACAATTATACAAATAAGACGCTACTAAAACATAATACCATACTAATACCATACCAGGCCACAGGTATTAGTATTGTGTTGTAGAGTAGTGTGTGTGTGTGTGTGTGTGTGTGTGTGTGTGTGTGTGTGTGTGGTACCTTTGTCTTAGGTTTGGGGGCCAGGGGCTTGAGGACGGGGCTTTTGTTGGGTTTCCCTGCAGAGCCGCCAAGAGGAGTCAGCCTCCTGCTGGACGTCATGCTGTCCAGGACGTTGGCCACTCTGGGCTGACCAGGCGAGGCCGAGGACTTCCCCGAGCCCAGGACCTGCACACATCCCACGCAAACCTTTAGCGTCCCTCCAGCAGGCTTGTGGGCAAGCCACTATATTCACGTATGGATTCAACATTACAGCCATGAGGGGGAAATGCAGGCGGTCAGGTTAATCTGAGAACCTGTTAATCAGGTGGAGGAATAAAACCTTAAAAAGACGTTATTTTATTGGATAGTTCCTTTGAGCGCTAGGCGTAGTTTCAACGTCTCTGCTTCATCTCTCATATCAGGATCTGTGTGTCGCCCAGTTTTAGACCAAGCAGTAAATACTTTATTACATATTTAAACAGCTGCAGATATCAAAAAGATGCACTTTTAAATGTTTGGATTTACCTTGAAAGGATTTACACGTCCTTCTTTCGTAACTGCAAAACAAATGTGAGACATTAGCTGTTAAAAACATTTGAACGGTGCTGTCCAATCTTTCAGTATCGTTAAGAGAGGATGTTGTCAGCAACAGAAGCTGCGGCATAAAGTGTATAAAAAAAAGCATTATTCATTGCAATACGCTGAGGAAATCCAAAATCCTCCTTCTGTGACTCCTCCTTGAAAATAAACAAATTAATCGTGTAAAGTTTGAATTGTGTTGAATTAATAAGTCGCCTAAAGTCACGTTTGCAGTTTTAAAAATGCTGGATGTCTGGCCCAGACAGCTCAGTCTCAGGGTCGTGTGTTCGATCCCCACATAGTGTCAAGTACCTTTGTAAGTCGCTTTGGATAAAAGCGTCTGCTAAATGACTCTAATGTAATGAAACCCAGCAGAAATTGAGAAAAACTGAATGAATGGACAGTAGAGAAGGAAAAAAACAAAAAAAACCCAGTCTTTTTGCCGTACAGGTGAAAAGGAAATAAATAGGAAGTGAAGCCATGACCATGTGACCGTGTGATGACAACAAAATGAGAATATAAACAAATACATCCCTACAACTGTTTTTTGGGGGGAATCTTATTGACCAGACCTTCACCAAGCCACGACAGGACAGACGATCCAGTAGCGTTCAGTAATGTTTCCTCACCTGGCTTCAAGGACGGCTTCTCAGGGGAGCTTCCTCCTTGAGCAAATGGATTCAGACCTGCATGGATAGAAAAAAGAAAATAAATAACATGTTGGTGTCCAAGAAAAGCCTACACAACGCAGTACAATGAGGAGACAAATCTGAGCTGAAGAAAGAGGCAGAACTGACGTTTCCTGTTTTCTGATGCCTCCTCAGTTTCCATCTCCTGGCCTTCCTCCTCCTCCAGCTCTTCTCCACGCTCCTCTTCCTCCTCCTGCTGCTGCTTTCGTCTGTGGTTGTGATGGCCTCCTGTGCCCTCCGTCTGGCCATACCTGTCCGATTCAGAAAGCCAGGGAATCAGACCCGTCTCCAGAAAACACTTAAAGGAGGATGCTGACATTTTGGTTCTGAGGGCGGTTTCACTTCTACATGTCCAGTAATTTAGGAAAAATCCCTCTGATCCTCTTACACTGGTTATACATCGTCATTCGAACTTTCCCTCAGCCTGCCTCGTCTACTTCAGTTAGTCTTTCCTACATTTCCCATAATGCCTTTTGACAACCGCAAGAGAAAGGAGTTCTCTGTGTTGTTCTTGTGTAGGTGGAGAGAGAACGATGCTGTGGACGATTCTTCAAATTACAAAAAGCTGTTGTATTTCACACACTACCGATGAAAGATGGAAGCTGTGGCTGTATTGCATTCTGGTCTATCCTGGCTACTGCATTGCATTCTGGTCTATCCTGGCTACTGCATTGCATTCTGGTCTATCTCGGCTACTGCATTGCATTCTGGTCTATCTACTGTCGGTGGAGAAATTGGTCTCTCTCTCTCCTCCGATGGATTTCTCCTGTATGATTGTTGATCGTCGGTCTAGAAGAAGCCCTTGCTCTTTGATTCTGATTGGCTGACACCAAAACCTGACGGTTACCGTTGATGGTTTAGATCCATGAAACATTTTCTGATATCAGACTGGAAATATCTCAACGTGACGTCACGTAGTCTACGATTGGCCAGTTATCCACAGGAAGAAGAAAAATACACCAAACAACTAAATGAGCCCAGGAAGCTACATCACCTATATCGGTTTTTCCAGTGGTGATGTGATGAGGGTGGATTTATTCTTAGTGTGCTATGGTAGCATGCTCATGCTTTTGAGATGCTACTAAGCTAGCATGTACTGTCCACGTCAGTGTGCTAAAGCACGCAGAGCAGAGAGCTGAGGTAAATACCAAAAGGTCAAACTGCTACCAATCTTCTTTTCATGGTCATGAAACGCAAATTTGAGGTGGCAGCGTTGCCTAGTAACAGAGAACGCCCTTCAGCCAGAGACGGGATCAAACCCCCGTGGCGCCCCAGCTCAGTGAATGGGATTGAAAAATCTACAAGTCCAATAAATAAACACCATTTCCTACCAAAACAACACCATGGCTACCTCTCGTCTTTGTTCACCCTTTAGCGATGTGCTGTACTGACACTCGGTAATTGCGGTAATTCAATGTAACCACATGGACCAACCGCTTTTGACTTTACCCAGAAGTCCGCCTGACGCTAGAGTACTCGGGCTCCTGCTCCTCTGGCCCTTCTTCCTGGATCTGGTTAGCCTTCTCCAGGGCGATCTCGCTGAGGCGCTGGGCGAGCACCATGCGTCTGGACCGGGACGCGTAGCGGATGGCCAGCGTCACCACGCTCTGAGTCATCAGCTGAGCCAGCTCCACACCGCGAAACTCTCTCTCCAGCTTACAGGACAACTGGAGGGAGCAGTGAACACAACAAGCAGCTGTAGCATCCACAGACGAGCAAATAAATCAGTAGTAGTAAGGAAACTAACACCTCTAAGTGTGTGAGGTCCATCACGGGTCTACAGAGCTTTCTTACTCACAGCGAACATCTTCATCAGCAGCTCCTGCTGCTCCTTCTGGGCCTGACTCTGTCCCTCCTCATCGACCTCATAACCGCTGGAGGACAGGAAGCTGTAGTGGTTGTGGAAGAGGACTGAGCGCCAGTACTGCTCCTGGAGGAGGAAGAGAGGGCTGGGTGAGAAGCGTCCTCTTCAAATTCACATTTCAGGTAAATATGTAACTAACACCACCGCCCGACTCTTTCCTACCTACATTGAATGCACTTATTGCAAGTCGCTAAATGACTGTAATGTAATGTAATCTCATCTCAGATGTGCTGGACTACCCAGCCCCTGAGTGACCTGTGGTTCAAGCAGTTTTGGGTTAAGTCTAAAAATGGATCTTTACGTTTGCATTAACATTGCAAGGGTTATGGGAAGAGAAAGGCCGAAAATGCTCTTGTATAAACTTGTTGCACATCCAGGCGTTGTGATTTAGCTACTTGCTAGCAAGTTAGCTAGCTAGCTAAAGGTTACAAACCAACAGCTGAGGAGGAGATACAGGAGAGCGCCAGCGGCGATCTCTACTAAGTTTCAGCTTCCTTTTTAGAAAATCTCCACATTCATTGGCAGCAGGTTAACATCAGGCCTACTAGGTACCATGCAACGTCTTCGTTTTCTTTTCTACCTGAATTCTAGCAATGCAGATCAAACTTAGACAAATCTGCTATGCAATATATGTGAATCTGCTTTTCAAAAATGCCATTTTCCATTATTATTCCCCATTTGGAGGTTTTGTGTTGGGGGATTGTCTGCACCTGTTAATATCAGTATGGCTCATCTCATCATGTCCTACCTCCATCTGTCCCTTCTCGGTGGTGGTCTGACACAGAGGCAGCTTGAAGGGCAGGACGGCTACAGCAGGCCGTGGCAGGGTGGGGGGGGTACCTGGAGCCTTTACATGGAATACACCTGGCAGGACGACGACACACCAGACTCAACAACACAACAACCGAGGTAGGTTTCTATGCTTTCCTCCATTGTGCTCAATGTGGAGATCAGCAGGCATCTAAACTTGGACACCAAGGTATACTACTCTGTACCATTTCAACGGACCAGAATAGCCTCCGAGATGCTTCAAGCACTCGCCTAAAATTTTGCAAGACTAACACACAATTTCTCAGACTAGAGGAACAAACAGAGCGGTGGAGGTGAGAAAGGCTGAAGAGTGGAGGGATCTTCACCTGAGCTGCTGTGGGTTCTCGTGAACTCCGACCACCCAGTAGTGGTCCGACTTGCCCTTGCAGTTCTCCCTGGTGTTGCACACCGGCGTCCATGTGTTTCCCAGGGAGCGGTTCAGCATCCGCACCACGCCCTCCGAATCGACGCAGCAGGGGGTTCCTGGAAAACAACAACCAGGCTGCAATCTCATGAAACCGAAACCAAAAGAGAATTGGTGCGAGGTGCTGTGGGACGGAAGAAGCCACGTGGGTTGAGACAGTTAAGAGTTTTTTTTGTCGGCAACCCTGGGAAATGTTTTCAGGTTTTAGCTCCAGCTCTACTCAGGAACACCTGAACCAATCACGGCTTCACGTTTTTACCTTAATTGGTTCAGGTGTGCTTTAGTAGAGCTGGAGCTGAAACCTGCAGGACAAGGGGGAACTTGAGGACTGGATTGGGAACCACTGGTCTAGAGCAACAGAGGATGGCTCCTTTCTCGGGAGGGAGGGGCACTGGAAGAGGCGGTTGGACTGACCCTCGGCGGTGAATCCGATCCAGGATAGGTGGGATTTGCGAGAGAGTGGGAGGGGCTCGCCGTGGACGACCTGCCTCTTCCTTGGACCGAGCTGCAGCAGCTGGACGCCCAGGGCCTGGTCGCCGTCAAAACCTGTCGCTGATCACACAAGAGGAGACGCATGTTTCTGTTTTTGTGTGTAAAGCCACAAAATGCAATGCCTCGTCAAAGCTTGTCAATGAGGGGCAAAAAGCAGATTGAACATCTAGCTGTGTGTGAATGATGTTTAATATAATCTGCAGTGCATATATAAATGTATTTGATAACAATACCCCGGTGGTAGACGATGAGCAGCTGCTCTCCGTGGCCCGCCATGCACACAACGGGCCCCGGCAGGCTGAGGAGCTCCTTCTGAACTCCCCCTATGGAGAAGAGCCGGAGCATCAGGGCGCTGGTGGCTGCAGCCGCCCAGCCCTGGCCCAGGCACAGCGCCCGCACGTCCTCGCCCTTCGGCAGGTCCAGCATCCAGTCCTTGTTGGTGTCCCATGATGAGAAGTGGAGGCACTGCAGCTTACTGGGAAGGGGAGGAGAGAGGAGCAGGCTGAAGGAAGTGTTTAATGAAGTCTGTGGGCATGTTAGCATGTTTTTTCCTTGCCGCTGTCTTCAACCTACCCTACACTACCCTGACCCTTCCTCTTAGCCTTGCCTATTTGTCGTCAATTATTTGTCTGAGCTCTTGTTTATTGGCTCTTGTTTATTTGATACACTTATTTGTCTCATTTGTTTAAGATACAGTAGGTTGCTAACTTGTTGCACTCTTACCTTATCACTAGTGATGCTCTTAGTTGCTTGTTGAGGAAGGAAATGCACTTACAATTTCTGGTGACTAGTAGTTCTCTACCTACCTATGTTGAATGCACTTATTGTAAGTCGCTTTGGATAAAAGCGTCTGCTAAATGCCTGTAATGTAATGTAACCTTGCTTATGAGCATGTCAAGATGCAGGGACAACATAGGAGGAGAGAAGAAAAAATAAAAAAAAAATAAAGCATACCTGGCGAGCTCGTCGGTGCCGGGGCAGGCCAGCAGCACGGCCTCCTGGGACAGGTCCGCCATGGTGTGTCCCAGTGAGTTGGTGAGGTGCATGGCGTGGTGCACGGCCGTGTCGTGGAACTCCACGTCGATGGCGTTGTCCTGCTCGTCGTTGTAGCCGCGCACTATTCCCACCGAGTTCCACATCTGAGACGCACACGGCAAGACGGAAAGACGGGGGAAGTCATTTTGGTTGTTACGACATGCAGGAGTGTGAGTATCGTTTTCCTTCTTAGAGTTGGATGAAACTTGAATTTGCGTCTAGCATAAGCCGTCTCTGTCAGGCCGTCCTACCATGAAGCGATGCATGAGGTGCACAGGAGTGGATCCTGGCTGGAAGGCCTTCTGGGGTGGTGTCGGCATGGGTCCCTCGTAGACGGGACGCAAGGGCATCGCCGGGGCAACCGGGGCCGATACGGCGCTGCCCGCATCATCATCTTCGCCGTATTTATCCAGCCCCAGCTTCAGCGAGCCGGTGTCTTAATGAAAACATGTAAAGATGAGGGTTTATTGAAGTTCTTTGTTTACTGACTGTAGAAAGTACAAGTTGAAATCTCCATATTCCCCATGCGCCCCAACAGCGCGTTCACACTGCAAGAAACATGATCAACAAGACACCGGAAGTCCTTTCGTTTCCTAGTGAGATGAGTGATAACTCAACAAGCTTGTCGCCAGGGCTGAACGTTTCCCGGTCCTTGGCCATCAAACAAGCTAATCAGGTTACCGCACTTCCTTGTTTTCCAACCAATGTGATTTTGTTTCATGAACAATAGTTCCACCTGGCAAGTGCAAAATGGATGAGAAGTTGATAACAGCCATTCAAAACTTCCCAGTTCTTTACAGCTTTTATTTAAAACGATGCTTGGGGAACGGCTGAATCAACTGATGGTCGATGGTAAGCACTGAAGAAATTGTATTGGGTCATTTCTGTTTATTTTCAATTAATGCTACCCAATTAGCACTGCTAGCTAGCTATGTTAACTCGGGTAACATTATGAAAGACAAAAGTAGCAAGAAATACATATCTTATTTGTCTTGCTCAAAACTTGGTAGCGACCCATCAGCCACGTTGGTCGCAGTGTGAGCGCAGGGCAAGTGTCCGTTATGAAGTATGTCGCCGTTTCCCATCCCTCTCCCTTACAGATGCGTCTTTAACCTACCTAGTGAGTTCTCATCATCCAGGAACGCCCCCCTGTTCCTCACCCGCCCCGTGGCAGGCATGAGGTCATCATCATCATCATCGTCGCCGTCGTTCCCAGCGGCGGGGTTCTTGGCCGGGGAGTTGGTGTCACTCACTCCTTCATCCATGAGTCTATCGTCGTCGTCATCAAAAAGGTCGTCGTAGTCTTTCGCCACTTTGCTTGCGGGTGCCTGGTTGAACGTCCAGAGACATTTGGCTTCAAGGCAACTCAACGTGGTGAAATTTGCACGCATGTTGAAAACTTTGTGGTTTTAAGGTGAGGTATTGGCACATGGAAGTACGTTCATTTGAGGTGTACATCGGTACACACCACATCAGAAACTAACTGGGGCGGAGGATAAAAAAGCCCTTCAAAGTTCATAGAAATAAAATCATCAAACCAGGTTACCAAATGATTCTACGGAAGCCGAGAACGGCCGTGCTTGCAATTATTATTTTTTTAATGCCGTTATCTCGAGATCATGAGTTAATTATGCCGTTATCACGAGAAAACAAAAGGTCGTTTCCTCTGATTACTTATATTGTTTATCAGAGATCAGGAGTGTCATGCCAGCATGCATAGATGGCGTCTTGACAAATGTAGCAACTGATTTAAGCTGAAGATGTCAGATCAAGGAG
Source organism: Hoplostethus atlanticus (assembly GCA_034670405.1). Lineage (NCBI taxonomy): Eukaryota > Metazoa > Chordata > Actinopteri > Trachichthyiformes > Trachichthyidae > Hoplostethus > Hoplostethus atlanticus. The sequence goes on from JAXDDX010000009.1 coordinate 5,315,363, forward strand.
TACCCGTTATCGCATCCCTCCCATTGATCAACTCCCAAACCCCACAGAGCAGTGTGTATGTCATGGTCCACTCTCGAATTTAAACAGAATGGTGGCGTCCAAACTTATACTCAAATGTATGAATTACACTGTGTGGAAAACACGTTAGCAAACTAATGTAGTGCTGTCAGTCAGTCAGTTTGACTCATGTTGGCCTGTTAGACTACATATTAATCTACTCTTCCGCAGCTCGCGTACAGTAGGCTACGTGTACAGGCCCGTGTTGTAATGGAAATCGGCCTTTTGTTTTCTCGAGATAACGAGATAAATTAACCCGTTATCACGAGAAAACAAGCTTTGTTATCTCGAGATCACAAAATAATTAACTCGTGATCTCGAGATAACGGCATTAAAAAAAAAAGTGCAAGCTTGGCCGTTCTCAGCTTCCGTATGATTCTCATCTGTACCTTAGTGGTCTTGGCGTCCGGCGCGGCAGTGGCGAGGCCGTCCAGCAGGCCCAGGCAGCCCTCGGTGTCGGTGTAGGCGATCTGGCTGCCTGACGGGTGCCAGGCCAAACCGCACACTGTGTAGCCCTTCTCATGCTTCTGCCTGCAACAGGGAGGAGACAACTTCAGACGTCACGGTCCAAAACATTTAATTTATTTAAACAAGTGAAACATGTTGCATTCAGGCACCCATTGGCCCAAGTGGTGATCATTTCAGCTCACCTGTCAAAGCTGGTAAACTGATAAAATTACCTGCCAAGAAACATTTTACTGGCCAAAATAACATTTTATAGTAATATGGCACCCTACTGGTTTTCAATGCCATTTCCTATACAAACTCAAGAGACAAGAGCTCTCATTTTAATTTAAAACTCACTTAGCCTAGTCACTACTGGACCAGCAACCATCCAGTCACCAAAAATAAGTTATACCCCCGTGGCTTAGTCTGTGATTAGGTTACAAATGTCATTATTATTATTAATATTTGCTTAATAACCCTTCATACACACATACATGCTCATTGTACTCCAACCTTACACCAGTGTAGTTTCAGTACCTTTCCACACACAGCTTGCTGCTCACATCCCACACCGTCAGCAGCCCCCCCACACTGCCAGCAGCCAGGAACCGCCCACATGGTGACCAGGCCACCACGTTTACGGGCTGCGGGTGGGGGAACAAAGGTTAATGAAAGAGTGGAAAACAACTGATTTTACACTGAACCTTCAACGGTGCTGATGGTTTAAACTCTTTTGGCTACGGAGCAACGGATGCATGTTTTAACATCACATGAAGGAAAAAAAGGAAACTGGAGGAGAAACGATTTAGCGCTACTTCACACTGTAAAGGCGACCACCGATTAGTAAGACGATAACTATGATTAGACCCACACAGGGGTTTCTAATGAGAAACAGTAATGTGGGTGAGTTTTTTTTTTAGTGAATCAACGCGTCTTAATAGTTAACACCTCATCGTTTCCAGTAAAAACAAGGCAGAATTGTCCAGAAGACGATTAAAAACGAAGTGAATGCTGCTTGTAAAATCTGTCGGTTTCCTTCAGAACAAGCGAATGCTCCGTCAATGAAGCATCCTCGTTGAAATCTCACTGTAAACCTCCCCTCTGCTGCTAAACAGTGTCAGAAATTAACTGTCTGGCTCACCTGCCAGGCGCTGGTAAACTAAAAACAAATAATGAAAATACACTTTTAATAGAAATTTGTCACCCTACCTGTTTTCAAAGCTGTGTGAGCAGATTTAGTTTCCTCACTCATTTATACAATATTTCTTTTACTAATGTCTACTTTTCTTTTTAGTGGACTCACTGCTGGGTGTCGCCACGTGGGAATGACGTTACATTTCTACTAACGTTAATCTAATTAAACATCCAGACAGCAGAGAAACAAGTTTAGACGCTACCGCTTTGTGTACAGCAGTGTAACAGGCAGCCAATCAGGAGCCTGGTTTGGCATTTGATTGGTCAGGTCAGGTACAAAGTCTGAGAACAGGCAAAGACCAAAGACTGAAAATAACAAGGTATTCACATGTCATCGTCTCAAAAAGTTACCGGACGTCATGTTAACGTCAGACTCTGCTGCTGACCCTTGACATCCGTTTGTACATGGATAAATATTACAGCCATTTTGGTTTTTTTAGTCTTGCTTGCTATTTTAACTTCCTATTGCTGTAAAGTACACTGCAAAAAAAACAACCTTTAAACTGACATAAACTTAAACGTGGTATTCATCAGGTCTGTCAAGAGAGACCCTGACAGCAAGACGACGGGACCGTGGACCAGAGCGCTGGTTCCTCACCTGGGAGCCCAGGTCGTCTGACAGCGTGCTCACATGATCCCAGGAGCCTCTCTCATACAGGTGCACCTTCGCCTCCACGGGAACCGCTAAAACCTGCACACACACACACACACACACACACACACACACACACACACACGTTGACTTTAGGACCAAACTGTCTGTTCTGCAGGCCGCGGTTTACACTGATTTCACAACAGCTAAGAAATGTTGTGAGAGCCTAAATGCTTCTTAGTTGTCCTGAAAAAAAGAAAAATCACTAAATCAGGGTTGGGAGGCTTATTGCTTTTATAAAATAGTGACAACCATCTGTGTGAAATGAACGTTTCGGCTCACCTGTCAAGAGCCAGCCAAGAATCATTTTGACCAACCAGAATAATTAATTCACATTATTAACTGAGATATGTCACCCTGCCCGTTTTCAGTGCTGTTTTGTGTACAGAATCATAAACTAAAACTTAATCAACAAGCAGCCAAGCTGAAACATTCAACATTTCACTGGTTGCAGAAAAAGATAAGCAACACATTTACATGACATTTCCAAAATATATGTTCCATTTTCCATGACTTTTCCAGGCCTGGAAAACACATTTAAAATTCCTTGACATTTCCAGGTTTTCCATGACCACAGGAACCCTGCGTCAGATCCGGTGGGTTTTAAAACTGCTTCAAACATGACTCAGCCAATCAGAACTGAGGACCAAAACCAACCAGTCTGATTGGCTCCCGAAGCCCTCCCTGAACACTGAACGAGCCCAGTCACTGACCTTAGCAGTGCCGGGTTGCCAGGCCAGTCGGCACAACGACTTCGCATTACTGACGTCATTGGTCTTCTGCAGCACAGGCCAACTGGTCGCCTGAGTCTGAATGGACACAAAGCAGAACAGGGTCTGACAGACTGGCCAGATGGATGAAGCCTACATTAAAAAAAATACATGGTTGAGTGATTAAATCATTCAACGTCAGAACAACAACAACCTACCTGCTCCTCGATCTTCCAGACCACGACGGAGCCGTCACAGCTGGACGAGGCCTGGCAGGAAGAAGACAACGTCAGAAACAGCTCGATGTGAGAACACTAACCTGAAGGAAAACCTGCTCGTCATTTGAACAGTTTGAAAATCACATATAGTACTGTGGGAAAGTGAAGATGCTTTTAAAAATAATGAAAAGAAAACTTTCTAAACATCCAAACATCTAAGTCCAAATTTATAGGGTGCCTGAGACTTTTGCACAGTACACATGGTAAAGAAAACCCAATCCAATCATTCATCATTATCTCTGTTTAATTGAGTTTGTTCAGGTCAAAAGGTCATCATACATCTGGAGAAGCCTGATGCATTTCCTCCAGTTCATAATAATCAGTGTCCTAAATAAACTTCTTGGCTCGTCTGCCAGGGGCTGTAAACTAAAAAAAAAAAAAAAAAAAAAAAAAAACACACCTGGTAAGAAATAATGTGACAGTCCAAAATAATAAATACACATTAAAGACAAATTTTAATCAGCTTTTGGCGGGTGATTATTTCAGACCTTGCTCTTTGTACTCATCAGCATACAAACAGCGGAGGGGAGGAGGAGAGGTACCCACCAGGAAGTCACCTTTGGGGTCAAAGGTGACACTGAGGACAGGTGCATCGTGGCCCCGGAGTGTTTTCTGCTGGCTGCTGTCCGAAACCTCCACCACCTTGACCATGAAGTCGCTGAGATAAGAGACATGGAGTAAACATGTGCAAGCTGCAGCGTGCAGGCGATGTGCGGGCCGTGCCTGACGGAGAGCGAGCGGGCGACTCAAATAAGGGAAAGGGCAAGTCAACTATGAACCGGCAGGCATGCAAATCGTCAAATCGATGAACGAGAGGAACATAACAATCCTAATTTCCTCAAACGTCTGCCGGGATGTAGATGCCAAATCCGCCCTAACCTGCCTGATGCCTGAATTTTTTACAAATCGATACCACAACAGACATTAGCCGGGTGAAAATAGCAACGTCAATATGGCACCATGCTCTGTGTTTTTATTGCTACGATAAACCTGTTTAGAGCAAATCAATTCTGGCAGCAAACAGACGTTTATCTCCAATCAGAACTAATCATAAACCGATCCAAAGTGCTGCTCTGGCTGTGTGGTGGAAAAACCATTCAGTTAGGCTGCTGCGTGCAGCTCGTCTTCTATTGGAGGGGCTGAAATAAACCTACTAGGATCATAGCCTCGGCTTATTTATAGTATGGCAGACATTAAACACAACAGACATACGTTATGCACAAAAGCTTCCCCGCCCGCCGCGGGAAAAGCTGGAGCGGAATAAATGTGCATGTCTTGGCAAATTAAAAGTGACATTCGCCATTTTTCAACTCTAGGTTCTTTCCTAGAATCCCCATGGGGAATATCTTGGGAGGAATAAGGTGCATTTGCTCAATTATTTAACATTCTCATCAATGTTTATCAAAAAAAATAGAGATTATGGGAGATTATAATTTGAGGAATAAATTCTAAAAGGATACTTTAATTATATAGTAATTATTATTTCATGGCCCAAAGATTTTGTAGTGGTTAAGACCCCTGCCTCCTCAGCATCCCCCTTAGTCAGCCTCAACAAACAACCACCAGCTGTTGTACGTGTTTGTGAGTACCTGGAGCCGGCAGCGACTCTGGAGCCAGTGCTGTTGAAGGCGACGTGGGTGGCGTTTGTGGTGAACCGGGTCAGGATGCCGTCTGGCTCGCCCTCAGGAAAGGTGTGGATCTGCACCGTGTTGTTAGAGCCTGCAGTCACCAGCTTGCCATTCTGCAGAGGGAAACCCAGGAACACACAGGAGATGCTGATCCATCACTGTTACTTATTCAACGGAGGTATGTCGTAGGACCTTATAGTTTTACCAAGTGTGTTGGTAATTTTGGAAAAAAATCAAATTATACACAATGACAGTACGGTAGACATCCCAAACCGACCTACCCACCTTCAGCGCTAGAGAATAGGCCTTCTCCCCGACGTTGATGGACTTGGGGTCGTCATCATCCAGACTCTCCCATATCCGAACATCTCCGTCACTTCCACAGGTCACGATGAACCTGAGGGAAAACACATTGCGGTCAGAGTCGGGCATTTCTGTGCAGAAAAGAGACAAGCTACCAAACCAGCAGACCAACGTTTTAGCGAGTAAGGCCTCAACTAATCATCATGCAACGAAAGGAGAGGCTACAGTGCTTTTGAGCTGATAGTAAACTAGCTTGGACCATCCACTACACATGGTCCAAGCACAGCAAACTAAACTAAAAACTGGCCACACAAAAGGTGAAATTCATCATTTTTGTCACATGGTGGTAAGTGGAGGCTGTCCCAGCATGCATTGGGCAGAAGGTAGGGAAACACCCTGGACAGGTTGCCAGTCCATCACAGGGTTAACACGGATAGACTAACACACTCACATTCACACCTATGGGAATTTAGAGTCTCCAGTCCACCTGACTTGTATGTCTTTGGACTGTGGGAGGAAGCCCATGTGAACACAGGGACAACACAAAAACTTCACACAGAAAGATCTGGGAATTAAACCCGGGTCCTTGGTGGGAGGCGACACCGAGCCACTTGATACATTATCCATTTTGAAGAAATTAAAGTTTTGAAGAGTAAAATGAGTATAGTAGGACATTTATTTCATGCATCGGATTTGGAAGTATAAATGGATTGTGAAGAGGTACAGAAAATGATTCATAATAAGCTGTTTTACTACTTTTTAACCACACCATAACCTAAAACATGAGTGTGCTTTGCCCCAGTGTTCACAGACACTGAAAACACAAACAGGCACATGCAGAAATGCATGTATGGGAGGTATGAGGTATGTACTGAGGACCACCGTGACCTTCCTACTGTTGAGTTTCACCCCATTCTATACAATCCATGTCCATGACAGTCAAGAGATTTGGTTTTGGTTGTGTGTATTTTTTGTTCATGTTTGGGTAATATTGTATTTTCTACGTACTTCCCACTGTCATCGAAGCAGACGTCAGTGTGTCCCTCGGAGTGACCGTAGCGCATCGGCTTCCTCTCACACGGCATTTTGACAAATGACCAGACTGTTGAACAGAAAGAGACACAAGTGACGCCAACAACAACACGACACTATTATACATTTCTGACACACGGACACGCCAGTTATAGTATTTCATGGTTTCCTCCTCTGAGCGGTGGCTACCTCAGTTAACTCGATTTTCTAGCTAAAGAGCTAACGAGCCAAAGTAATGTTATCTAGCTAGTTTTCATTTAAACTTCATGATAACATGAAGAAAAACGCTGTCAACAGCGTTGTAGCTAGCATAAATCATACTTCACTCAAGCTTGTGTTTAATGCGACTGACTAACTAACTAACAGCATCTAACTTTACAAGAACATCATAAAACAACTTACTACAACTCCGAGTGAGCTAGAGTATCTTCTCTCTGCTGTGGCTCTGCTGAATCTCCCGCGCTGCGTTGAAAGCAAGGAACCGGAGCGTCACAAATCCCGCCAGCTACGTCGTGACGTTACCGTCCCAACTCCTCCCACATTAGAAAACCTGCAGCATATGTCTATGACCTGCAGCATATGTCTATGACCTGCAGGCTGCATTTACAGCGACCGATGAAAAGTGCTCTTTCTTTAAAGACTGAGTACAGTCTTCATGTCAGTTTTTCTGGGATTGTAATATTGCTGCCAAAATCTGGAACGATTAAACCACCATTTGTTTATTGCACTATTAGCATTATTATTATTTCTTCTTCATTTTTATGTAGCTGGTGTTCATACATTGTTGACTTCACTTTGAACTTTGAACTGACCCTGCCTGGTACTTGCTCAATGTCTTTGTTCAACAAAGAAAAAGTTGATCAGCACATTTGTCCTTTCTTTTTTCTTATTTCTTTGAATATTTTATCACTATGTATTTATTATTATTATTATTATTATTATACTATTACTATTGCTATTGCTATTTCTATTACTATTATTGTTGTTATTGTTATTGTTATTATTCTTAATAGTAGTAGTAGCAGTTTAATGGTTATGGTTATTTACATGTATCATTTATTTTTATTAATAATATTTAATATTAAAAGTTATAACACTCTATTAGCCCATTACAGTTTAAAATGGGGGTTATTTATATTTATATTTATATTTATATTTATATTTATATTTATATTTATTCCCATTGCTATTCAACACCTTCAAGGCAGCAGCACAGACAGAGAGAGCAAACCCATGGTCAGAAACAATTATTCACTCACTCATGCTACTCATTTAATTATTTACTTCTTTCAAGTAGCTATTAATACACTGGACCTCTTGACTCTTTCCAAGGATGACCCATCGGCTGACTCTCCCCTTTCCTGTTTGAGACGTGCCTCTTGGGATAATTTGATTAGTGCAACAGGAAATGCTCTGCTGCTAGACAGTTGTGTGTCCAAATATTACATCTCTGAAACCTAATAGTCTGCAAGAATCAGTGTGAGAACATGTATGAATGTGTGTGTGTGTGTGTGTGTGTGTGTGTGTGTATGTGTGTATGTGTGTGTGTATGTGTGTGTGTATGTGTGTGTGTGTGTTTGCATGCCAACTGAAGGTTCTCTGGGTTTCACGAGGTAGGCCTAGAAAGCGTTAAAAACTCCTGCTTCATTTCTCAGATTTGGATATCAAATATATTATAAATATAGTGTAACGGTAGATTCATTTTTAGGCTTCTAAGAAAACTAATGGGATCATATGAGACATCATTAATATTTCATGTATGTTGTTCAGGAAAATCAATATGTGCGGCTCCTGTCCATGTGCACTGACAAGGGTAGCGACAGTCAGAGGGATGAAAACCCTAAACCCCGAAGTACAAACTAAAACGGAAATGGGAAACTTGAGAGTGATATGTCCGTTTCTGAGGAAGTGCAGAAGAATATGATTACACCTCCAAACAAGACCATTTACTGAAGCATGTAATGGTGAAATACTGACATATGATTAGTAGTGAGGTGAAAATAACTTATTGTGAAAAACGAATTGTTGTACAATGGATACCATGTACTGTATTCGCATTTGGTCAGATATTGTTTTACACAGCCATCTGGAGACAGGAGTTGATTTTCAAGTGTTTGAAATTTTGAATTCCACCCCAGTTGGAGGGATATTATCTCTTTTATTGTTATGTCCTTATCATTCCATTTTCTCTGCTGGCATTTAGAGGTGTCCTTTGCAGAGAGGGGAGTGAATTGTCTTCAGAGCAGTACTTCAAAAGGAGCATTTTCCATACCATTAACCTGTCTAACTGTGACACAGTCCACATCTGCAGCACAGGCGTGGGTAAGCATGGCTCGTCCTGCACCATTAAGCTTGTCTAATTTGGCACAAAGCGTCCAAAGCAGATGACATGGCCTAAAATCATGCAACAGAGGCAATGGTGTAAATGGCATTTATTGGTTTTGTGTGTCAGTGTGATGAATACAATATATGCCAACCCAGAGATCACAGTGATTCCAAGTTGTTATAGGAATAGTGCTTGGTTCCTACAGCGTACAGCACCACAGAATGTAAACAATATCCAAAAAAAACAACATGTTTGTCACAAAGAAAGCTGCAGAGGCAAAGCTAACGCTGAAATATAATTTTCAGGGATGTGATAATGAAGGGGAACAGTGGAATATAGCTCAGCATTAACGGACAGAGAAGTCCTGCAAAGCCCAGATCAGTGCACTTGTACCGCCATCTTGTGGCCGTATAGAAAAAGGCATCCCCATTTAAATCAGTTCAGTTCAGTCTGCATTATCTAGGAAGCCCAACGTTTGGGTATAAAAGAGAATTATTGAAAGAGGTGAAGCGTACAGGGATGCACATGACTCTTACATTCTTATCCAAGAACGCTTTAAACCAGATAGATACTATAAATTCTCACAAATCTCTCTGTCTCTGTTCCTATATTGATGATCAATCTAGCTCTTTTACTCGTTTAGTTAAGTAGATAAAAGTGGCGGTTCCTAACAAGCAGACACATAATCCTTGTCTCCTGCATGTCTGACTCGACTTTCCCACAAGGACGTAAACACGGTCAAGCAATCCATCAGGCACCTTTCACCATCTCACTGCTTACACAAAGTCTTTGGAGAGACAGTTAGTAGTTCACGGTCAGTTACAGTCGGTTAGTTGAGCATTACAGTCTTGAAGTGTCCAGCTGATATGGCAAAGTGGAAAAGTCTCCGTCCCACCTCGCCCTCCGGAGGGAAGAGGTTTAAATCTTTCACTTAATTGGAGTAATGATGAATTAAGAATCTCTGACCTGCTCCTACAGCTCGGAGTGGGCTGGTTGTGAGCAGGATGGGGCTGGGAGGGCAGACATGACAGATAAAACCAAAGTAACTTGTGTTTTAATCGGAACCTGATAGGCTGATTCTTATCCGGAGGTTGGCCCGTTGCTTCTCTTGATGCATTGAGATCAATAAACCTCATAAAACACAGTCGTCGTTGCCTCCTCTCTCGTTCTGCACCTTCCGGACTTCAAGAATTCCCAACAGCAAAGCTACTGGGGGTTCAACGGCAAATTCTGTTCCTCCTTGCTAAGAGGTTCTGTCTCTTAAGTTTAAAGTGTGTCCCATGTTGGCCTGCAGAGTGTTACACAGCACAGGCCGCATTACACTTGATGTGATACTGTCGGAGGTAGTCCCTGAGCTGAGGTGGCAGTGGCAGGATGTCGATGCCCTGGTAGGTGGTGCAACTGCAGATCACTGCCCTGGACAGGTGCTGGAGGGAGAAGGGGAAGGTCCTGGGCAGCGGCCGGGATAGGAGGGGCTCAAAGAAGAGGCAGGTGGCTGGGTCACTGTAGTGTCTCAGCAGCCCCGTCACGCTCGGGTCCCGGTACATGCACGGGTCACGTCCATCAAAGCTGAAGCGCTTGCCGTTCTGCTCAATGCGTGCATGCAGGGAACGGCTGTAGCGACGAAAGCTGACCGAGAAGAGGAACTCGTCCTGGGCAGAGTCTCGGAGCAGGAAGGTGCCCTCCGGTTGTCCCTCTAGAAGCTCCTCTGCCTCAAAGCGGTTCAACACCCCCCAGTAGCAGGGGCTGTTGTTGATCTGGAGAAGATCCGGGACCAGGATGTAGTCAGTGTGGCTGCAGCTGCCCTCTGCTGCCCCGTGGGCATAAGAAGGGTCCCAGTCCTCCAGACTGGTGCTTCCAGACCCAGGGGAGCAGGTGATGTCCTCCCAGGAGAGGGGCGTTGGAGGTGGGGAGGAAGAGGAGGACGAGACACTTTTGTGGGGAGCCTCCAGGCCCTTGATGGCACTCGGGTGGGTGGCGTGTTTTTTAATAAGGTGCCAACAGTTGGCTAGTTCAGACTTGGGCGAGAAGGGGCACTTGTCCTGCATGAGCTCCGAGACGTGGATCTTGCGTTTGGACCAGAGGAGCACTGAGAAGGGCCGTGAGGAGCCAGGGGGGTGGTGATGATGATGATGATGGTGGTGATGGTGGGAGCGTAGAGGGAGGCACTGGCCCACAGCATCCTGGAACTTCTGCCGTAGGGAGCGTCGAGACAAGGCCTTCCGACATGCCACGTCGATGTCTGCAGATGTCAGTGCTTCTCCCAGGGCACTGCAACTACACTTCCTCTCTCTGCGCCGCCTCGGACAGGACGTAGACCGCACATCCGTCTCCTCCATCACCTCCACCTCCAGTCCTCCAGGACTCGGCTCATTCCAGGAGCTCCGGGAGCGTTTCTTCCCCCGCCAGACATAGCTGTCAGCACTCCAACTGCGGAGGCTGCATTTGGGACGGGTGTCCCGTGACTTCTTCTCTGACATGGCTGGTTCCTATTCCTACACATTAAAAGACGGGGTCTCATATTATTTCTAGATATTTATGAAGCCATATGTGTAAATGAAATGGAAAAGCAGCCTATTGTTAAAAACAGGTTCAGTTGCCTTTTTATAGAGTTGAATGTGCATAAAGCAAAATAAAATTTTGACACCAGAGGAAACCTATATTCTTACTAAAAGGATTCTATATAGTACCAGAAAATAGTTCATAATCCTTTTTGGTGCTAAAGGACCCTTTTAAAAGGTTCTCTATGGTACCATGCTCTACATGCTCTACATTATGGTGCTGTAAAGAACCATTTGAGAATGCATGAAATGCTCCAAATCATCAGTATTTAAAGAACTTTCTAAGAACCGCACATGGTTCTTAATTCTGATTTGACAGTTTTTTAATCCAACAAATCAGAAGTTTCTTTGAGTCATTACGTTCTATATATAACTAATAACTATATATATAGTTATATGTTTTAAAGAACTTCCTTATTCTGTGTTTATAATCCCATGGTGGAGTTGCACAGACAGAGAGAGCAAACCCATGGTCAGAAACAATTATTCACTCACTCATGCTACTCATTTAATTATTTACTTCTTTCAAGTAGCTATTAATACACTGGACCTCTTGACTCTTTCCAAGGATGACCCATCGGCTGACTCTCCCCTTTCCTGTTTGAGACGTGCCTCTTGGGATAATTTGATTAGTGCAACAGGAAATGCTCTGCTGCTAGACAGTTGTGTGTCCAAATATTACATCTCTGAAACCTAATAGTCTGCAAGAATCAGTGTGAGAACATGTATGAATGTGTGTGTGTGTGTGTGTGTGTGTGTGTGTGTATGTGTGTATGTGTGTGTGTATGTGTGTGTGTATGTGTGTGTGTGTGTTTGCATGCCAACTGAAGGTTCTCTGGGTTTCACGAGGTAGGCCTAGAAAGCGTTAAAAACTCCTGCTTCATTTCTCAGATTTGGATATCAAATATATTATAAATATAGTGTAACGGTAGATTCATTTTTAGGCTTCTAAGAAAACTAATGGGATCATATGAGACATCATTAATATTTCATGTATGTTGTTCAGGAAAATCAATATGTGCGGCTCCTGTCCATGTGCACTGACAAGGGTAGCGACAGTCAGAGGGATGAAAACCCTAAACCCCGAAGTACAAACTAAAACGGAAATGGGAAACTTGAGAGTGATATGTCCGTTTCTGAGGAAGTGCAGAAGAATATGATTACACCTCCAAACAAGACCATTTACTGAAGCATGTAATGGTGAAATACTGACATATGATTAGTAGTGAGGTGAAAATAACTTATTGTGAAAAACGAATTGTTGTACAATGGATACCATGTACTGTATTCGCATTTGGTCAGATATTGTTTTACACAGCCATCTGGAGACAGGAGTTGATTTTCAAGTGTTTGAAATTTTGAATTCCACCCCAGTTGGAGGGATATTATCTCTTTTATTGTTATGTCCTTATCATTCCATTTTCTCTGCTGGCATTTAGAGGTGTCCTTTGCAGAGAGGGGAGTGAATTGTCTTCAGAGCAGTACTTCAAAAGGAGCATTTTCCATACCATTAACCTGTCTAACTGTGACACAGTCCACATCTGCAGCACAGGCGTGGGTAAGCATGGCTCGTCCTGCACCATTAAGCTTGTCTAATTTGGCACAAAGCGTCCAAAGCAGATGACATGGCCTAAAATCATGCAACAGAGGCAATGGTGTAAATGGCATTTATTGGTTTTGTGTGTCAGTGTGATGAATACAATATATGCCAACCCAGAGATCACAGTGATTCCAAGTTGTTATAGGAATAGTGCTTGGTTCCTACAGCGTACAGCACCACAGAATGTAAACAATATCCAAAAAAAACAACATGTTTGTCACAAAGAAAGCTGCAGAGGCAAAGCTAACGCTGAAATATAATTTTCAGGGATGTGATAATGAAGGGGAACAGTGGAATATAGCTCAGCATTAACGGACAGAGAAGTCCTGCAAAGCCCAGATCAGTGCACTTGTACCGCCATCTTGTGGCCGTATAGAAAAAGGCATCCCCATTTAAATCAGTTCAGTTCAGTCTGCATTATCTAGGAAGCCCAACGTTTGGGTATAAAAGAGAATTATTGAAAGAGGTGAAGCGTACAGGGATGCACATGACTCTTACATTCTTATCCAAGAACGCTTTAAACCAGATAGATACTATAAATTCTCACAAATCTCTCTGTCTCTGTTCCTATATTGATGATCAATCTAGCTCTTTTACTCGTTTAGTTAAGTAGATAAAAGTGGCGGTTCCTAACAAGCAGACACATAATCCTTGTCTCCTGCATGTCTGACTCGACTTTCCCACAAGGACGTAAACACGGTCAAGCAATCCATCAGGCACCTTTCACCATCTCACTGCTTACACAAAGTCTTTGGAGAGACAGTTAGTAGTTCACGGTCAGTTACAGTCGGTTAGTTGAGCATTACAGTCTTGAAGTGTCCAGCTGATATGGCAAAGTGGAAAAGTCTCCGTCCCACCTCGCCCTCCGGAGGGAAGAGGTTTAAATCTTTCACTTAATTGGAGTAATGATGAATTAAGAATCTCTGACCTGCTCCTACAGCTCGGAGTGGGCTGGTTGTGAGCAGGATGGGGCTGGGAGGGCAGACATGACAGATAAAACCAAAGTAACTTGTGTTTTAATCGGAACCTGATAGGCTGATTCTTATCCGGAGGTTGGCCCGTTGCTTCTCTTGATGCATTGAGATCAATAAACCTCATAAAACACAGTCGTCGTTGCCTCCTCTCTCGTTCTGCACCTTCCGGACTTCAAGAATTCCCAACAGCAAAGCTACTGGGGGTTCAACGGCAAATTCTGTTCCTCCTTGCTAAGAGGTTCTGTCTCTTAAGTTTAAAGTGTGTCCCATGTTGGCCTGCAGAGTGTTACACAGCACAGGCCGCATTACACTTGATGTGATACTGTCGGAGGTAGTCCCTGAGCTGAGGTGGCAGTGGCAGGATGTCGATGCCCTGGTAGGTGGTGCAACTGCAGATCACTGCCCTGGACAGGTGCTGGAGGGAGAAGGGGAAGGTCCTGGGCAGCGGCCGGGATAGGAGGGGCTCAAAGAAGAGGCAGGTGGCTGGGTCACTGTAGTGTCTCAGCAGCCCCGTCACGCTCGGGTCCCGGTACATGCACGGGTCACGTCCATCAAAGCTGAAGCGCTTGCCGTTCTGCTCAATGCGTGCATGCAGGGAACGGCTGTAGCGACGAAAGCTGACCGAGAAGAGGAACTCGTCCTGGGCAGAGTCTCGGAGCAGGAAGGTGCCCTCCGGTTGTCCCTCTAGAAGCTCCTCTGCCTCAAAGCGGTTCAACACCCCCCAGTAGCAGGGGCTGTTGTTGATCTGGAGAAGATCCGGGACCAGGATGTAGTCAGTGTGGCTGCAGCTGCCCTCTGCTGCCCCGTGGGCATAAGAAGGGTCCCAGTCCTCCAGACTGGTGCTTCCAGACCCAGGGGAGCAGGTGATGTCCTCCCAGGAGAGGGGCGTTGGAGGTGGGGAGGAAGAGGAGGACGAGACACTTTTGTGGGGAGCCTCCAGGCCCTTGATGGCACTCGGGTGGGTGGCGTGTTTTTTAATAAGGTGCCAACAGTTGGCTAGTTCAGACTTGGGCGAGAAGGGGCACTTGTCCTGCATGAGCTCCGAGACGTGGATCTTGCGTTTGGACCAGAGGAGCACTGAGAAGGGCCGTGAGGAGCCAGGGGGGTGGTGATGATGATGATGATGGTGGTGATGGTGGGAGCGTAGAGGGAGGCACTGGCCCACAGCATCCTGGAACTTCTGCCGTAGGGAGCGTCGAGACAAGGCCTTCCGACATGCCACGTCGATGTCTGCAGATGTCAGTGCTTCTCCCAGGGCACTGCAACTACACTTCCTCTCTCTGCGCCGCCTCGGACAGGACGTAGACCGCACATCCGTCTCCTCCATCACCTCCACCTCCAGTCCTCCAGGACTCGGCTCATTCCAGGAGCTCCGGGAGCGTTTCTTCCCCCGCCAGACATAGCTGTCAGCACTCCAACTGCGGAGGCTGCATTTGGGACGGGTGTCCCGTGACTTCTTCTCTGACATGGCTGGTTCCTATTCCTACACATTAAAAGACGGGGTCTCATATTATTTCTAGATATTTATGAAGCCATATGTGTAAATGAAATGGAAAAGCAGCCTATTGTTAAAAACAGGTTCAGTTGCCTTTTTATAGAGTTGAATGTGCATAAAGCAAAATAAAATTTTGACACCAGAGGAAACCTATATTCTTACTAAAAGGATTCTATATAGTACCAGAAAATAGTTCATAATCCTTTTTGGTGCTAAAGGACCCTTTTAAAAGGTTCTCTATGGTACCATGCTCTACATGCTCTACATTATGGTGCTGTAAAGAACCATTTGAGAATGCATGAAATGCTCCAAATCATCAGTATTTAAAGAACTTTCTAAGAACCGCACATGGTTCTTAATTCTGATTTGACAGTTTTTTAATCCAACAAATCAGAAGTTTCTTTGAGTCATTACGTTCTATATATAACTAATAACTATATATATAGTTATATGTTTTAAAGAACTTCCTTATTCTGTGTTTATAATCCCATGGTGGAGTTGTTTCAGGACTAATGATTATTATTATGATTATTCCAATTTATGGATGAGTTCCAGTGTTTTTTGTTAGTGTTATTGCCCGTTGTAATGGATCAAATATAGACTGTGGAAGAAAATGAATCAGTTTCTCTGAAACGGGAGAAATTAGTTTAACCAGACAACCAATAGACTTTTAAAGCAATACAGCATAATCAGATAGTTCAAGTTCTGTTTTCCTGTAGCCTATGCTTTTTTTATACTAAAGCTCCAAAATTACGTTTGAAATAGAGATTTAATTGAACAGATTAGTAACCATTCTCTACTGTTATTAACTGTGATTCAAGAGTATATCTTACCTTCCAAATAGTTTCAAAAGGACAGCTCCATATCCGACACCCTGCAGGTCTGCCGCTGGATCAGACTGCGGACTGTTCGCTTCCTCTATAATTATAATGCCGAAGCCCCGAGGGAGCAGCAGCTTCCTCCCAGCCGGGGTCGGTCTGGGTGGATGGAGGGTCTCAGGTTAATGGCAGGGAAACATCCCCTCCCTTACTGCTGCTTGACGCATTCAGGATTCAGCGTTCAGATAAGAGCAGAGAGCTTTTCCATTCACAAAACGAATTATTCCTGGTCGTGATTCTATTTGCGCATGTCGACTTGAGCCGTTTTAATTTCATCAGAACCCCATAGCTTAACCTAAAGCGCACGAGCACGTTTTACTAAAACAGATTAGAAAAAGAGATCATTCCTTAGATTTACCAACAGACTGCATGGGGTTTACACATTAGCTGCTACACATGAGCAGTGTCTGGCTGATTACCAATTCAGCCCTGTGGAGGAAACAACCCAGCATTTAAAAAGCTTTACTTATTGATTGGACAACCTTTGAGTTTCCCCAGTTAAAACTTCCAGCAAGTGCTGAAAGGACTCATCTGTCAAGGTGATGTCATGGGCCGCGCGTCTGGCCAGGCTACTTGTTTTGGATGACATTTTGCAAGATCTATAATTCATGAAACAAATAGACTACATCTATCAGCCAAATACTATTACTCCCAGTGCCCTTTGTGTGTGTGTGTGTGTGTGTGTGTGTGTGTGTGTGTGCTGCAGCTCTGAACAGATAAAGGATAGTCATCAATAAATGCCTGACATCTCAGATAATGTAGTGACACTCAACTGCCTTTTAACTAAATATTTAATGCTCTTCACATTATCATCACGCAGCCCAGCAGGATGATAACACCGCGACTCCAAACTTCATCCACGACCAAACCCAGTGGGAGATCCAAACTCAGAGAGTGTGTTTTGGCTGATCTGCTCTTTCAAACTAGTTTTCCCATCATTTTAACTCCTGAAAATGCTTATCAATAATCCACGAGGCTGTAACTGCAATCCCTAAAAAGTAAAGTTTGTAAAAAGAGACTTGTATGTTGATTTATATCTGGTTAAAAAAAGTTCCAAACAGCTTAATTTCTATTTATCTACAAGTCAAACTAGAGATTATACAGGAGAAAAGTGAAGGAAATGGAAAGTTATCTGTGTACTTTATTAAAAGTGAGTTACAGCTGCTTTCTATTTGTAATCTGATTTCATAGTGTGAGGATTACAGTGATAGCTACTACCCAACACTACACCATTTTACCGCACACACTCAACATTCAACCTCTCCACTGAACGAGAGCTGGAATTGATTCAGTAGAATAATGGAATTGAGAAACACACGTGCAGACACACACACACACACACACACACACGCAAACTGTCAGTGGAAACAGGTCAATAGTGTGCGGATGCCAGCGATGTGCATGAGCTCCACACACACAGCTGGAATTGATTCAGTAGAATAATGGAATTGAGAAACACACACACACACACACACACACACACACACACAGAAACAGTCACAGACAGAGTCAGGCAGGGCAGTTATGGACTCAAACTGACTTTATTCACTGAATGAAACAGTAAAAACAAAGTAGAATACTTTTCCTACATCTTATTAATCCAAAACCACCAAGAGGCAAAGTAATTTCCAGATAGCTGAGTAACGTAAAAGCCCAAATCCAAGCTCTGGTCAGGAAGCTGCTCCACTGCGTGGTATGGGACCAGCATCACAGAGGCATCGATCTGATGAACAGCAGAACTAACAGCAGCATTTATGAATAATTGATGCTCCTCTGAATGAATGGGAAGTGCAGCTTTAGCTTTCCTTGTAGTTTTATACGACCACTGGTACGCGTCTCATGGAGCCAGGAGACACGCGAGGTCCTGTTACCGGAGCTTTACCATCGCTTTGGCCCAGTTTTCATAGAGAGAGAGAGAGACAGACAGACAGACAGACAGACAGATAGAGA
The DNA here is from genome assembly GCA_034670405.1 of Hoplostethus atlanticus. NCBI lineage: Eukaryota > Metazoa > Chordata > Actinopteri > Trachichthyiformes > Trachichthyidae > Hoplostethus > Hoplostethus atlanticus. The sequence continues at coordinate 5,333,448 of JAXDDX010000009.1, forward strand.
GAGAGAAAGACAGATGGGAGAGAGACAGACAGACAGACAGACAGACAGATAGAGAGACAGACAGAGAGAAAAACAGATGGGAGAGAGACAGACAGACAGACAGACAGATAGAGAGAGAGACAGACAGACAGACAGATAGGGAGAGAGACAGACAGACAGACAGGGAGAGACAGACAGACAGACAGAGAGAGAGACAGACAGACAGACAGGAAGAGACACAGACAGACAGACAGACAGACAGACAGAGAGAGAGACAGACAGACAGACAGACAGGGAGAGAGACAGACAGACAGACACAGAGAGAGAGAGAGAAGGGTGCAGTTGCATGCCGTGGATGTGCTGTGACGCGGGGAGGGACCGTTTAAAAGTGTTTTAAAGCTAAAAAATGCTTTACGTATAACCTTGAGCTTCACAAATTCCAGATTGTGCAAACAGGGTTTCACCGCTGTTGAAAGTTGTGAAGTTGCAGGTTTTATGTGATGGGAGGGGCAGCGGGGGGGGGGGGGGTGTCAAATCAGAGAGGAAAGCCAGTTCGGAAACCTTGTCTTACCTTTGAGTTCATTCTTCTTGATTTTTGAGGTTTTTTTTGTTTAATCTGAGTTTTGGCTCCATGTCTTAAAGTTGGGGTTCGGGTTACAGCCATTCTCCCCGTGTTTTTGTGCATGCCTTCATCCCTGAAACGTCCCACCCTTAGCCATAACCCCAGTGATGCTGCTGTGTGTGTGTGTGTGTGTGTTGACTGAAAGGCAGTATGATCATGTGAATTATAGCGATGGTAAATTGAATCAGGAGGGAATCTCTGGCTCCACTGGTCTCAGTTGTTTCCATTGATCTGTATCAGGAGGCTGGTAACAGTTAGCGCTGCAGCACTGATAATACATATCAGAGTCTCATTACATCTTCATTAGAGGGAGAGAGAAACATTTCTTCCTGTAGCGACCGACCGTCCAGACACGGGACATTTGTCTTGGAGCTGTGGAGACTAATATTTACCTTCAGTGGAAATTATGTGGCCAGATTTTATTAATGCTTTAGTCTTTATGGGAGGGGGGGGGGGGGGGGGGGCACATAAAAGAGAAAAATAGTAAACCATGGGTTGCAAAACAGTAAAACACAGTAGTAGTAGTAGTAGTAGTAATAGAAGTAGAAGCTGTAGTAGTAGTAGTCGTAGTAGTAGTAGCATTAGTAGTAGCAGTAGTATTTTCATATGTATCACCATAGCACTGCTCATTCACAAGTAGGCAGAATAAAGAATGGGAAGGTCTCTCTCTCTCTCTCTCTCTCTCTCTCTCTCTCTCTCTCTCTCTCTCTCTCTCTCTCTCTCTCTCTCTCACACTCTCACACACACACACACACAGTTGCTATAGGAGGCCAGTGGTTGTATAATGTAAGACCAACGTTTCCATGCTCTGGTATCCATTAAGGCTCAGACAGTCTTGGATATGTATCTGGCTCGGTGCAGATCCATGTGGTCACGTGATCCAGAGTATCGTCTTTCCACAGGGGAGGTTTATTTATGCCTGCAGCCGGCCTCGCTTCCCGCAAGGTCCATCCAATCTGCTGCGTCTCGGCTCCTCCTCTCTGTCACATTAGAGAGAGCGTAACCGAAGCCAGGCCTGTCACCAGACACACACACACACACACACACACACGCATGGATATGGATGTATGTACACACACACCAGCATTCCCCCTATATGTATACGTCAAGTTAAATCAGATGCTCTCTGTGTCTGTGGTAGATAGCTCTGTCTGGTGAGCATGCTAACACTTTAGCATACAGTGTGTTGGGTAATCATAGGCAATTAGGTTATTCAGTGTATGAAGATAGACTTAGCAATCCAAAGTTGGTGTTTGGTTATTATTGGTAACTTCTGCCAATGAAATCTCAATCTTCATCACTAGCGAAGTCCATTACGTCAACAATGCAAAAACGTTGCTCACTTCCTGTGTAAACAAAACAGTTCAAAGTTCATTCTTTTTGTCTATTTTACCAAGTTCTCATTTTCTCACTTTTAGCATAATGCTAAATGCTCACCATTACATAACATGCTGTATGCTAAAGCATTAGCATGCTCACCGCTATCTACCGGAGACACAAAGATGATTTTGGTGCCAATCCTCCCCCAAAATGTCTGTGTGGTAGATTTTGATTTAACTTGAAAATGCACCTGTGTCACTTTTCAAATGGTTGACATCTCATTTTGGAGAAGAAAAGCAATGGTCATTTCTTAGTTATGGTGGAGGAAACACACTGTCGAACTCACTCACTCACACGCACACACACACATTAAAAGGACCCAGCTGCCATCGGCCTTAATTGGCTGATTAGCTGATGAGGGCTACGCCTCACCCTCGCCCCAGTCTGCCACACACACACACACACAGACACACACACACACACACACACACACACACAGCATACTAGCCCTGTTGTGTAGCTTGTTAGTGTGATATAGTAAACTTAGGTACAGACGGACGAAATCAGAAAGCTGTCGCACAAGACATTTGTGCATGTGAATCAAAGAGGACTCAAACAAGACCGCTTTGTTGCCTCTGCCTGTAAACAACTTATTACTGTCACATGTCGTTGTATCACAAGTACATTTATGACATCACAAATCTATTTAATTAACATCAAAGCTAAATTGTCCTCCCTTAACAGAGCCATATAACCTAGCCTAACTGAGTCAAAATGTACTATGTTGTCTGATTACATGAAATTACAAAAATAATTTATTTCTTTCAGCAACTGTGGAGGTGAAAAGAACATTACATTATTCAGCCTCAGTGCAAAACAGAGCTGTGGAAATCTTCAGAGAACTACTACATTCAATGAGAGTCTAATATGAGTTTTACTGCAAACCCTCACATGAGAATGATGTTAGATGAAGTCACTATTACTCATTTCATAAGTGAAATCTGAACCGTAAACAAAAAAAACCCTTTATACCTTACAAGGGTAGGGGTCATGTTTCTGCATTTTCTAAACCCTACAGCTGATGACTTTGGTCTCTTCAGGACGCTCGCTGGCCTCATCATGTGATCACATCTGCCTCACTGAGATGTTGTTTGCCGTTTTTCATCATTACATCATCAATTGTGCAATTTTGCATCGCTCTGTCACTTAACTTGGGTTTCATAATACTGTGTGTATGCATGTTTTTCAACAGTCACCCCTCCTTCGTATAATGTGTAATAATGTGATACATTATTGATCCCTGTAGGGAAACCCTCTTTCCTCTTGCCCCCCCTCCACCACAGGGAGGTCAAAGGTCGGGGTCAGCTGGAGAACAGCACCCGTGGAGCTGGCAGGGATTGTCAACATGGGGTCCTCTGGTTGAAGGACGACGGTCCCTCCAACCACCAGGCTGCTCTGAGCCCCCACTGAGAAGGTCGGTGGGGTTGAGGGAAAAAACAAACTCTAACTATTCCCAAGGTAAATCTGGTAAATGTGAACGTTTCCTGGTTAGTGTGAGTGGAAAACATCACAGTATCGAGACACTGATGCACATTTGATGCACATTTACCAGTGAGTGTGTACATTTACTATAACACCTATATCATTAACAGCTTTGCATTGTATTTATTTTATTTATTTATGTATTTATTTGTATGCAACCCATTCGTATTGTTTTTTTGGTGAGGTCACAGCCTACTTTTGTGCTTATGTGCCCCGGCATAGTATGACAATAAAGTTGAATTTAATTGAGTTGTATTGAATGTCATGACCCTCCAAAAATCATATTGCAGGGACAGAGGGGACAGAGGGACAGAGGGACAAAGGATGATTTATTAAAAGATGTTTTTTACGTTGAAATGTTTTTTTTCCATCTGTCCACACATCATCTTTGGCCACATAATGTTCTTCTGTTACAGTCATAAAAGACATGAACTCAGTATCCCAGACCCTGTCGATCAGTGTCAGCAGTCACACCGTTCTAAGAGTGCTGACTGACCCAAGGTTGACCCGTCTCACCCGTCTCACCCGTCTCACCTCTCCTCTCCAGCAGCATTTTATCTCCAGGTTGACTCCAGGAGAATCCCTGACAACGTTTCCGTCTCCCATTCCTCCTACAGCAGCTGATCCGCCGCCTTACATCCTGCCTGTCACCTGACCTCTAATGCATGCGGAAGGGGGGGGGGGGGTCATTTGTAAAGGCTTATATGTCTCGGGTAGGCATGTAAACGTTCGCAAAGCCCCCTCAAAAATCAATAGCAGAGAAGAGAAATTCCAGTAACTGTGTGTGTGTGTGTATGTTCTTGTCTTACAGTGGAAGCTGGTGACACACACAGCAGCATACAGAGCCATCAAACATAGTCAGGATACACAGGGCGACTGCAGAGGTCCTAATAAGGGCCTAAACATTGCTACATATTCAATATGTTGATATGATATTATGAGCTACACCGCTAATACATTATCTTTTTATTTGTGAAGAAAAACCTCCCGACCATCATCAGGTTATCTTTGCAGAAATGGTAGAGAAGCATCTCGTATGGCCAATTCTACTGAAATGGTTCCAATTGCAGCCCCACCCTTTTAAAAAAGCTCAGATTCAGATTTTATATATTTATTAAGTGACCAGGGTCTATTTAAGGTCCAAGACATTAACTGAGATAGTAATAAGTTAAATATATATATATATATATTTATTTATTATATCGGCTGGTACCTGAGGCCCTGCCTTGCCAGTGAAACTCTGCAGTACAGGGGATGACGCTGTAGGCCGTCAGCACCTCGATGAGGAGAGGCTGCAAGCTGATGATCACCACTGTGACTATAACTATTCTGTACTTGGGCAGCAGGCGGTATCTCTCATCCGCTATCTGCAGCCTGGTCCTCATCAGGATGTTAAAGACGTAGAGCGACAGCAGCGTAGAGATGGTCATGACTATCCCCAGGTAAAACACAGGACTGTGAGCATCAACCTGCTGGAAAGAAGAGAATGGAACAAGAGGAAGCAACAGGGAAATACCCGTAGTGTTAAAGGAAAAATCCACCCTAATACACTGTTAGGAAACAGCTAATGGTCACGTTGAGATATTTCCAGTTTGATATCAGAAAATGTTTCATGGATCTAAACAATCAACGGTAACCGTCAGGTTTTGGTGTCAGCCAATCAGAATCAAAGTGCAAGGGCTTCTTTCTAGACCGACGATCAACAATCATACAGGAGAAATCCATCAGAGGAGAGACCAATTTCTCCACTGACAGTAGCCAAGATAGACCAGAATGCAATGCAGTAGCAAGGATAGACCAGAATGCAATGCAGTAGCCAAGATAGACCAGTATGCAGTGCAGCCACAAGACAGGTTGTGTTCAACACAAGGAGAAACAACAACTGGAAACAACAGCTAGCACTGCTGCTAGCGCTCTCGCCAACTACATGTAAAACCCACAGCTGAATCCAAAAACGTTCAGGCCCATTCTCTGGGGGTTATCAAAAGGCATTCTGGGAAATGTCGGAAATCACTAACTGAAGTAGAATTAGACGAGGCAGGTTAAGGGAAGTGGGTACAATAAAAAAGTAAATTACTGCAAAAAAAAATAAATCCTGCAATGCATTGAACATCACATATTGATGATTTACAACGGTGTAACTATCTGAGGGTGGAGTTTTCCTTTAACTCCTGATTAACACTGTAGCTAGTCTGAATGTCAGCCCCATGGTAACCTTACATTCAGGAAGGGCTGTACTGACAACCTCTAATCATACTGTACCTTTTCTTTGAAATGTTTTGCATCTGCCCACAGAACTGCAATAATGAAGTGCAATATGGGAAGCAGAAACACGGTCTGGGATATACAAACATGGAAATGGTGTAGATTCCCCTGTAAAACAAAACGAACCTGGACTGTGTTCGGGCCCGACTGACTGGCCTAATCTTAATCCTGGGCAGGCAGCAGCAGCAACACGGGGCCACGCTCAAAACAGCGTCCACACTCCGCATCCTGTCCAGCATCTCCTCCCCCCCGTCCAGGTAGGCTACTGTGGAAGAAGGCAAAAATGGCCGTCCCAGTGTAACTGTGGAGACACTGCTGCCTTTAGGCCATCATCACACAATGGAGTTTACTGGAAGGAGTGTTGAGTGACACTAATCCGATTAATAATACCACAAAAAATATCATCTGATGTAAAGACGATAAACTTTCCCATTTATTCTCCCACTCTCCCAGTGATTTCTGCATTTCCACATTATCATGGGAAGTAACCAATTACATTTAATAGGGTAACAGTAATCTGATTTTAAAAAGTAATAATAGATCAGAAATCCTAAAGAGGTCAATACTTTATTGGATTATTCAGAAACATGTTGGAATGGAAAAAGACATTTAGATTGAGAGATTACAGACATTTATATCTAATATAGATAGATAGTATTTTGAGTACTCCAATAGATTATGTTGTTATATACAATGGCCCTTCCCACTATGACAGACAGTGGTAGCTGGACAGAGGAGATGCACTCACACTGAGGTTATGAGGTCTACCAGAGTGGCAGCCCGGGGATGGGTCATGCCCAACTGTGCCGCAATGGTGATGACCTGAGAGAGTCATAAATATGATATAATCTTCACCATGCATGTACACACACATAAACACAGTCCCTGAAGGAGTCCATTTAAATCAGAGGTATTGACTTTTAAAGCCGCACTCCGTTCAAGCATGCAGTCGGTTCCTATTCAAGATGAAATAGTTGTGCAGAGTACATGGTGCTAAAATTCAGTGAAACCGCTGCAGATTGAGTTTTAGCTCTACAAACATAATCTCGGAGGCGGAGCTGCTCTGGAGGTAGAAATAATCTCATTGGTTGCGTTAAATTTCAGTGGGTGCAGCCAAAGAACCACAGTGTTTCTGGCTAACAGGCTAACACACCAGTGGCCAGTTCCAGACACATTGTTTTAAAATGTTTTAAAAGTTTCCCTGCTGAAAGAAAAGTGACGTGAAATAATAAATATTTAAGAAACTACAATTTAGATTGTGTGTCAAAGTAGGCGAAAGGCGTCCAGAACCGGCCATCTATACATTAGCTAATATTATGAAGCCTAGCGCTCTTCCTGCTAACTGAAAAAACAAACACTCTAGTCTTACTAAGTTATCTAGGTTAGCTAGTTAGCCTTAGCTGACCTTCCCAGTTCAAACTAGCCATACTAGGCTATAGCTATCTAATAAGCCAGTTAGCTAGCCTGCTGTTCATGAATGCCATTGTCATGAATGAATGAATGAGATTATTTTTATTTCTATTCTAACCAGAGTTCATTCTTTACCATTCAAATCATTCAAGATTATTTCTGCTATTTGCTGCTTCCAGACCAGCTAAAACTGGTTTACCACCCAGAGCAGCAGCAGCAGCAGCAGCTCACTCACCGGGAATATTCCTAGCACTACCGGCTACCAGTGTCAAATTCTTGCATCAATGTTTTTTTTTTAGATGGCAAAAATAACAAAAAACATCCACCCTATGTGTGTGTGTGTGTGTGTGTGTGAGTGTGTGTGTTTAGTATGTGTGTGAAAAGCTTGAAAAAGGCATTGCAAATCACTCAAATGCAACAAAAGCTTGACAGAGCATCTCAGAGACATATAACACAATCTGGATGGGTCACGGTTTATATATAGGTGGAATTTTACCACATGACAAACTTTACCAAGCTTTGGAACAAAGAGTGCAAACTATTTTGACAGACATTTTTTTCAGAAAATCTAAATCTATCAAACATTCATGCATTTATTCCTCTTTAGGGACTGGAGCCTATCCCAGCATGCACTGGGTGGAAGGCAGGGAAACACCCTTTAACAGGTTGCCAGTATGAGTTCGCCACAAGATGAACACACATAGACGATCACTCACACCGATGGACAATTTAGAGTCTCCAGTCCACCTGACTTGCTCTACACATTTTTTTTTAATTGAACCAGAGACCTTCTATTGGAAATGCTTACCATGCAAGTGGCTCGTTGGTCTAGGAGTATGATTCTTGCTTTGGGTGCGAGAGGTCCCGGGTCCGAATCCCGGACGGGCCCTCCTTTCTCATTGCACCTCCCGTGCTAACATTTCCTAGAGCAAGGCAGTGAACCCACCTGTTTCCTTATCAATGGCTGCAGCTATGGCTTCTATGATATCAAATAATGATCTAAAATAGTCCTGGAAGGCAATGTATAATCTATATATCCTATAATGTTAAAAGCATGTCAAGATTATGAGTGAAATTAGTTGACTCCAAATAATCTGCACATTGCTGAACTCCAGAAAACAATCCTTTCAATGAAGGCATAGAAAGATATATTTCCTTCTATTTTCCATCACAGTTGCTCTAAACATAAAGTGCATAGTGCAGAAGTGTTGAGCTTTTTAGGCTACATCCTCAATGAGAAATACAGTCTCTCAATCAATGAAAACACATTACTGCTCTGGTGATGGGTGTACTCAGCAGCATGAAGCTGTTCCACATAGAAATTCAAAGTCTCCCGGAGGATCCTTCAGTCCTTCTACTCTGGAGCTGTAGAGAGCATCCTGACAGGAAGCATCACTGCCTGGTTTGGCAACAGCTCCGCTCAGGACAGGAAGGCTCTGCAGAGAGTAGTGCGTTCGGCAGAACCAGAGCCTGCAGGATCATGAAGGATCCTCACCACCCCAACAACGGACTGTTTCAGCTGCTGCGGTCAGGCAAGCGCCTCCGTAGTCACGCTGCCAAAACAAAGAGACTGAGACGGAGTTTCTTTCCTCAGGCCATCAGGACTGTGAACTCTGACCTCACCAGGGCCCCCCACCAAGACACACACACTGCCCCTCTTATGCACACACACACTCACACACACACACACTTAGGTAATGACTACACATAATTTATAGTATATTACATTCATACGAATTCCCTTACTACTATATTTTCATTTCCAAAGTGCTCTTACTGTATATATTGTGTTGTTTTTTTTAATATAAGAGCTCTTACTGTAATTACTGTAATACTGTAAATATTGTGTTGTTTTTTTTATTGTAAATACTGTGTACTGTTGCCCTTTTGCACATTCCCGTTGAGCATTGCCACTTTTCATTTCACTACACACCCCGTGTGTGTATGTGACAAATAAAGTTCTTGAATCTTGAATCTTGAATCTTGAACATAGTGAAGGAGCTGTGTTGTGTGTTTGGTAGCAAGATCCAGAAGATGGCAGCAGAGAGATATCACCGACCAGTTAAACTGAACTCGCTTGCGCATACTGTAATTTAAAAATGTCAAATGTTTTAATATCCTGAAGGATGACACTATTAGATGTGTTATTGCTCCTGTGTTTAATTATAACCTTCTATTCTTGTTGGTTAGATTGCCTGGAAGAGCTTTTTTTTGCTTGTGCAGTTTCTTTAACTTACGGTGGCAGGGCCCCTAGAAAAGTGGGAAAATGTGGGTTTAAAGTTTTATTCCAAAATAAATCTTGGCTTTTTCCACACAAGCTACCTCAACCTTCTACAACCAAAAATATCACACATTCAAATTTGCAATTGTTTCCTCTGGGCGTATTACTTCGCCTGCACTGCTGGCTTATTGGACTCTTGGTGGTCATGGAGAATATTTCTTGTGATTTTTGTCATTCCCAAGGTTTCACATATCATATGTTTGAAAACATTTTGATTAAGAGGACATCGAAGGAATCTTGATTGTTTTTATACCAGTCTGGAAATATTAGGATAAAATCTGTTCAATTTTAGCTGCCTGAAATTGCAGTCAGGTGCTGTAAAGTCACGGTTTGCTCTATCTGTCCAAAACAACTTCAAATGTAGTTCAGCCAGCCTGGAAGGATACATCAGGTGTTGTGGCCACTTGTCAAACTGCCTCCAAACTGAACTCTTGTTAGCTAGTTGAAGTGCTTCTCTCTCTTCTGATGCCTAAATAACTTCTGAAAACAAGAAGGACATATGTGAATTATAAAGCTGCATCATTGCGATGTAATGCTGTGCCTGCTTTCCGCCCCAGCAACACAAAACAAGCCTCACACTGACTCAGAGCTAATCTGAAATTGGGTTAAAAAAAAGTTCTGCTGGAAGGCAAACTGGTATAAACTTGTCAGTTACACTCAACAAAGTAATGTAAGAGCAGAGTGGGAGTTGGAGGTGGTGGTAGCACCGGGGGAGTGCACCAGCCTCCTGCAGCTGCAAACATTTTAGTTCCTTAAGATATCCTCGTCGTTGCAGGATTGTCTGAGATGCAGCATGGACTCTTCAAGTATTTTTATTCATCCATCAACCAGAACCTCTTGTCCTGACACCATATAACCCTAACCCTCCCAGATTCAGGACGACTCAGATCTCCGTTCCATATCGAGGGTCTCGACTGTGGAAGTTGATTAACATCTCTGCACAATTTCAAATATAGACGTAAAACCTGTCTGATGAGCTGATGAGATATTTTCCCTTAATACACACACACACACACACACACACACACACACACACACACACACACACACACACACACACACACACACACCCTCACACTCAGTGCCACTTTCCCTATGATTATTAATATTACCATTATCTTATCAGGATTATTTTCATTTGTTTTATTTCCATTACTTGCCATTCATGCATGTGTTGTTTGGCACCATCCTTCTTGAGTTTGATCATCTCTGTCGTTGTTTGTCATCTAGACAGTTTTTCTCTTCTTTTGTAAACCCCATGAGATTTCTTCATCTCCCCTGATGTTTATATTTCTCATCTTTTCTTGTCTTTTCTCAGTTTTTTTTTTTATCATCTGTGGAATTAACGAATCCCAAAGTTTTAAGAGTTATAGGACAGGTGTAAATGAACTACCCATTAATACCATTATTGCAGTTTAGTATTTATAGATCTTCAAAAAAAAACAAAGGGCAAATTAATAATAAACTTTATTTTAGGGAAAGGAGGAGAAATAAAACCGATCTAGAATGAAGTGAATGGAGCCTTTAAACCTTTTTTCCTCAGTTGATCTGCCACAATTTGATGCTTCTTAACTCTAATTAATGCATTTCGGTGATTCAAAATAAATAAATATTTTGAAATAATTTAAAAAAATAATAATTTCACCTTGTAAAGGGTTTTCCCAGGCTGCCACACATAATATAGATCCTTTTGTAAAGTTTCCTTCGGTTTTATAAAATTGATGTAGCCTTTGATCCGCCAGAACTGAGCATGTGAAGTTCTATTATACTCTCCCTGGAGGAGCATGCTAGTGACACCTCTTTTATTTTCTGATGCCCAGCCTGCTGAAACAAGCTATAGAGAACAACTTAACCTCGTCTGATGGCAGCAACTTGTTGGACCGCATCTTAAGATAAACTGTAACCTCCAACAGTCTAGACGGCTCATATCTTAAAAGCTGTTTCAAATATGTATGCAGGACTTGTGGCTCACATGCATAATAGTATGTTTCCCATCATGGCAGAGACTCAAATGTCACAGAGCTGGGTAGCAGTCGGCGTGATCTGAGTGGTAGCTTTGGGTGAAATCTAAAATTAGGCTCTAGATTTGGGTATTTTTGCCTTTATTATGGTCTACAGTGAAGAAAAACAGGAAAGATTGAGGGGTGGCATGCAAGAATGATGTACGTACATGCTTAGTGCCTTAGAGCACTGAGCCACCAGGACGCCTCTGCCTGTGTGTTCAGTGTGTGTAGATGATCTGAGGTGTCAAGTAGAATAGTACTAGTCTACCTTTACCACCAAACATTGGGCCAAACAAATAGATGGTTTCAGCCTCTAAATCACACATAATCCATTCCCTGATGAAGGCCAGACCAGGACACAACGCATTGGTGCAGTTTTTAATCTTTTCTTCCAATGTGAAATGAAGACTTTTTAATTTTTGCAATGAGGCACTTTTTTTTTTTTTTAGCTGGAAACGACTGGATTTGATATTTACAAAGACTTTCCATGCACCGGCTTGTTCTGTAGCTGGTACACTAAAGACCCAGTACAGCTCTCCATTGTTTCATACAGTACTGTGCAAAAGTCTTAGGATCCCTACATTTTTTAAATATAAATTTGGTTTTAGATCTATATTTTTTTGTTTTCTGCATTAGAGTTTTACATTACTGCCCTTTATAGTAAAATATTTGATATTTACAAACTTTTGCACAGTACTGTATATAATGCATTTTGAAACTTTTACTTCCCTAAGGGTTGATCGAAATTTCAATGTTTAATTCAAAGTGAGTTCAATTGCCGTTAGCACGAATGTGAATATGTTGTTCTGGTCTTCACAGTTTGCAGAAACTACCGTGCAATGAAGGGGCTCACCTTGACAGGATCTAGATCACCATCCCTCCCCAGGTGAAGGTTCGGGCCTCTGCTGTCGTGTTTCCTGACTCTCGCTGTGACAGCATCCAACAACTGTTGGCATTCTCTCTACTCTCTTTCTGCTGGCCGGCTGACGTTTCAGTGACATCCTCACCATTTCATCATCGCTGTCCTCACTCTCACTTTTCTCCCTCAGATTTTTACTTTTTTTTTGCAGACTTTCGGTGTATGTGGGACACTGTGAGTAACCCAGACACCACAGTGCAGGTCTGGAGGACTCTGCCGGCAGGACTGATGAGGCTCAGGACTCTGTGGACTCTAACAGTAATCAAGGTGGGGACGGCTGTGACTATGCCCAGTGGCCTTCAGCTTCACCTCCACCACGGTCGTCTCCATGGATCTGAGGAGGGAAGTAATCCAGAGATGTGAAGATGACATTCACGGTCACCGCTTCATGCTGCTCGACCAATGTGGGTTTTCGTAGTCGAGTAAAATGTATTCATAAAGCGCTTATTTAGGTCTTAAGAAGGTCTTAGGATCCTGCACAGACACAAAGACGTTCACTGAAGACTTGGGGCATTGCAACATATAGCTGGTGATTAAAGCAGTGGACAAACTGCATGTGCATAACACATTCCCTGTCATAACACCGTCCAAAATCTACTATGGTATGGTTGGTGATGAATGTGGCATTAGAAATGTTAGGTCTTGGATGTCTGATCAACAAAACAAACCACAAGGGATATTCTTTCGTACCTGGCAGCCTCTTTGGTGCCCCTGACCTCCAGGGTGTACCAGAGGTCGTTGTGATTTCACCTTCAACTTTCAAGGATCTTGCTCTGAATGTCGTGTTGCAGTGAAGTGGATCGTTTTAAATGCAAAAGCAAGCTTGATGTTATTTTCCAAATGTTTGCTCTGGAGAGTTGCTACCCACCATGATGCCTAACTGAGGAGATATCTCTCAGCCACCACATTTGTCCCTAGTTTTTCAGTTTGTACTACACTTGCGTCTATTTTGGGAAGCCTTTTGCTATCATTTCTCTCTGCTGGAAACTTCAGATGAATATTAGTGGATCTCCAGCAGAGAAAAATGATAGCAGGGCCTCCCCAGCATAGACAGCCCGCGCTTTTTCATATAAATGTTCACATTCAATCAAACATCATTTCTCACAGACCGTAGCCCAGCTGATGTTGACAGATATTACTTAGGCATAGTCCCCACCAAACAATATTAACCACATATAACCACAACAACATTCCTGTAATATATCCTAAAATATATTCCTGTAGGTGTATTTGAGTAGTATTATTATTTCAGTAGTGAGTTTATAGCGACCGTATCACACTTATATAGCCTATAGTATAAGTATTTTCTATCTTCTGTGGTATCGCTCTAATATTCCTATAGTATTCTTATAATAATCCTATAATATTCCTATAGGGACTTTGAGGTACTCGATAGTGAGTTTATAGCAACATTATTATTTTTCTCCTATGGTGTCACTATTATATTTCTATAATATTCCTATAGGGATTTTTGTGGTAGTGAGTTCAGTGACCTTATTTTATAGGTGGTATTTTTCACCTATGGTATCAGTATAATATTCGTATTACGGATTTATGGGATTACCATAGTATTTAAAATATTTTTTATTATATGTGGTATAATGTAGCCCCACGGTATTTGAAAGCTTTGTTGTGTATTGATATCCTTCTATCGTATCTTCTAAAATGTATTACAGGGCTACTATGGTTCTTTTTCATAAAGGGCTCAAACCGCAACACTAAAAACCTGTATTCCTGCAAACGGAAACACCTGCTTTGCTTCTTGCTGCACAGACAACGTGCAATTCTGTCTGTGCAGCTACCTGTGCATGTTTTTTTTAAATTTCCACATTTTGTAACACTATGTTATTAACAAAATAAAGTACAAACAGTCAAGCAATAGAACAATGCACATCACAGATGAAGGATACCCCAAAATCAGAAGATAATAATAAGATAAACACAAGACTCCAAATAATATGTAAATAAAGAGAAAAAAAACCGAATATAATACATATACAGGCATATGGATAGATTTAAAATGAACAAAAACACAAAAATAAATACGCAAATAAACACACATAAATTAAATGAACTAGAGAATCAGGACAATCAGTCTCGGGAAAAATGAAACCATGTTTTAATACCAAAGAGAGCGAATTGAGGAGAGCTTTAAATTTCAGGGATATTTCGAAAATGTCCGTTTCTGGATAGAAAATAGAAAACAAAATAATAAATTTGAACACATGTTCAAGAGCAGTATCAGCATGACTGCGTCCATAATCATAAATAACACCTTTGAGGCTGGAGGGATAGACAGACGGGCTCCTGACAGCATCAGTTATATGAGATCCGCGCTGTGACGTAACGCTACTCACAAAGCGGAGTGCGAGCGCGACGGATTCCCATCACAACCAAAATGGCGGCGGAGCGGACAGCCGGCGCGGCACACTGAAGCCTCGGGCAGACAGACCAAAAAAAAAAGACACCACAAGTTATCACACCTTTCGCTACTGACAGCTCCGTAATGCAACAGCACCGGTAGGCGACACCGGCCGAAGTTGCGCGAGGACTAATTTCACGTTCACAAACGGCGTAAGTATGAAATGATGAACCGTTATAGCGACCGGTGAAGGATTTACCGAACAGCTGCCGACTACTAGTTAGCGGTAGTTACTAGGACAGGCTAGGAAACCCCAATGGCAGTCAGCGCCGGGGCACTTGCCTCTGTCCGTTGCGCTTGCGTGGATGTGAACAGCGCGCGTGTGTTTTTCATAATTATTTCAAATGACAGTTATGACCTGGTGGGGGTTTGACCCGGTGGTTGCCATGCCTTGCTGCTCCTGCTGCTGCTGTACTCCCAGTTTGCCCCAGACACGCATGTGCCACAGGTTGTTTGCCCTCATCCCTAATCCTGGCAGATTCAACTGCGCCTGGGAAATGAGAGAGAAAACATTACTAGTCTCTCACACTGACCTTCCCAGGTTCTCTAGTCCTATAAATCTGTTTTACCCACTAATGTGCTGTGGTTGGAGCTAAAAATAACTCAAAACTGCCAAAGGATGTTTTAGGTAGTTTCATGATGCTTATGCTGCAAGGAAATTAGATTATTCTCACCTAGCCTGCCACGTGATGCATTTAGGCAATGCCCTTCCCTCCTGCTGCCAAAGACATAATGATGGTCATTTCATATCCCAATTTATTGAAGATTTTTATTCAAAGTATAACAGCTGTCAGTGTTTTCCATCAGTTATTAATCATGCTGGAGCAGGCAAAGGACACAGAGTCCGTCAGGACCAGGTGGATGCAACAGCCCTGTTGAAATGTTGTGTTAGTTTGGGAAATGTATTTTTGGTGTCTCTGTCTGATATTGTGGCGCATCGCCAAACGCTGCATGTGCAAGGCGAGGAAGTTGAGCTGTTGGGAAATGCCTTCAGCTGATGTTGGGGCATTGGCATCCGTTTTTTTTGACGTGTCACACATGTTAACGGGGGCATAACGTTCACACAATTTCCCCCACGTGTTGGAGAAATTGGTCTCTCTCCTCTCCTCCGATGGATTTCTCCTGTATGATTGTTGATCGTCGGTCTAGAAAGAAGCCCTTGCTCTTTGATTCTGATTGGCTGACACCAAAACCTGACGGTTACCGTTGATGGTTTAGATCCATGAAACATTTTCTGATATCAAACTGGAAATATCTCAACGTGACTCACGTCTATATTGGCCAGTTATCCATGGGAAGAAGAAAAATACACTAAACAACTAAATGGACCCAGTTTTATGGTGGATTTGCCCTCTAAGCACATTGTGGATTAGGGACTTGGCTCTGTTGAGTCTAGTTTGGGGAGATGTAGCTCAATCGTGTCTAATTCCATACACACACTCTAACATGGTTTTGTGTCTTTTGGTGTGTTTTTAGAATGAGTTCCCTACCGAATTGACGTGAATTCAAATCATTCACGTCATGGCGTTGGCATCCGTTTTTTTGACGTGTCACACATGTTAACGGGGGCATAACGTTCACAGAATTTCCCCCACGTGTTTGAGTTTTAGCAGTGTCACGCAGGACAGGCAAGTCTGGTCAAATCATAGGCGACGGAAATACTTGCAAGCCTATCATTTTAAACCCTCAGCTGCACATACCAGAAAGGTAACCTATACTGGAGTCTGTCTAAATTCTAATCCTAGCTATGGTCTTTTTTTTTTTTTTTTTTCAAGTATTTCGTCTCCTCATCTCACAGTATTTCTCACGGTCAAATTCTGTTGTTGTGCAGGATGGACAGGATGTTGGTTTTCTCTTTGCCTTGTCTGTTCTTGTTCAGAGGACTGAGGAATGCTAAGGAGGAAAAGCATTTGTACTGGAAAAGGCACTCGTGTCACACGAGGGCATGGACTCAAGGCCGTCGTGTCACACGAGGGCATGGACTCGGTGCATGTGCAGTAAACTTGGCCGGCTCTAGTCCCACGCAGATACAGGAGGAGGATTTACTGCAGCGAGTAAAAGATCAAAGGACAGACAGAGCGAGACAGCGTCTGCTTGGCTGATTGAAGACTCCAGGTACACCCAGTAACCCTGATTCGTCTTAAGCTAGCCTAGGGGTTAATGCCTACCATCCCGTTTAACTGACTTCAAGTGTTCCTCATGGCACCGATGGTCTTTAAACCCTGAGGCAAAACATTTTCCTATGATCTTGCCAAATTTTGGCTCGAGAGTAACGCGGTTCCTCCTTGATATTGATATCGTAGCTTTGTAGAAGGTTTGAGTGTTTGGTGTCTGCTTGAGGTTTATTTCAAAGTAGTACTGCAGTTTCACACCAGAAACTGTGGCTATCCCTGGAAATCCATCCTAGGTGCTGTCGCGGTGAAGTCGGTCTGCCGTTCACATGACTCGACCCTCAGATCCTCTTACACTGTTAGATATCATCAATCTGTGATCATTCAATCCATTCCAGGAGTTATTTTGTAGACAACCTGCCGCGTCTACTTACACTTCAGTTAGTCATTTCCTACATTTCCCAGAATGCCCTTTGACAACCCCCAGAGAAGGGGCGTGAACCTGTTGCTTTCAATCAAAGGTATGGGCATATAAATATAACTAGCTAGCTAACTAGTTTGCGGCAACACCCCTTCCTCAAAACACAACATATCTTGTGGCTGCATTGCATTCTGGTCTATCTTGGCTACTGCATTGCATTCTGGTCTATCTTTGCTACTGCATTGCATTCTGGTCTATCTTGGCTACTGCATTGCATTCTGGTCTATCTCCTGTCGGTGGAGAAATTGGTCTCTCTCTCTCCTCTGATGGATTTCTCCTGTATGATTGTTGATCGTCGGTCTAGAAAGAAGCCCTTGCTCTTTGATTCTGATTGGCTGACACCAAAACCTGACGGTTACCGTTGATGGTTTAGATCCATGAAACATTTTCTGATATCAAACTGGAAATATCTCAACGTGACTCACATCTATATTGGCCAGTTATCCATGGGAAGAAGAAAAATACACTAAACAACTAAATGGACCCAGTTTTATGGTGGATTTGCCCTCTAAGCTCTGTTGAGTCTAGTTTGGGGAGATGTAGCCATGTAGCTGAATCGTGTCTAATTCCATACACACACTCTAACATGGTTTTGTGTCTTTTGGTGTGTTTTTAGGATGAGTTCCCTACCGAATTGACGTGAATTCATACATATTTGATATTCAAATTTCATAAATATCTGTAGATGTATAGATTTACTAATTGGTTATGAATTTAGACATGAACCATGAGAACAAACCCTTACATTGCAATTTGGGGTGATGGTGTCTTTTAGGGAGGATCCATTAACACTAATTAATGTGTGAAGAGTAAGACTTCTATACCGAGCCTCCAGTCCTTCTAGCTATCTAACATTGTGAAGGAACAGGAAGGGTTCAAATCAAAGCCGACGAACTGAATTAAAAGTCTTGAATTGGATAAGGCCTGTTGCATCTCAAAACTATGTTTTTAAGAAATAAAAACAGTACAGGATGAATATATACTGAATTTCTAGTTGAACACCATCCGACACATAGACATTATAATATAATATACAACCCCATAGGAATAACATTTTTGAATTCAGCTGACGGTTGGACTTTTACTTTACCGGTTCACTGCGAATGATACCTCACAAGTTTTAGGGAGGAGAACCAGACGTGATCTGTCAGTGATATGGAAAACCATTTTTATAAAAGAAAGCCACTTTGTCAGCAGGAACATCGCGGCACAATGTGGTCTGCGTTTTTGTGCAGAAACTGTCCAAAAGGAGACGTTGCACTTAAGTTTGCATGCAGAAAGCCTGGGAACAGGATTACACTGGCCCAGGGAATTCCATCCATAAACACTAATTAGCTGCAAGCTCACAACAGAGTGTTTTCTGAAGTGAGAAAGGCAGGATGTCTCTTCAGTTGGTGGGTGGCATCTGGTGTTAGACGAGATGAATTTGGCCGGTGAGCTCACCCACTAAAGCAAGATTCATCGCTCATAGCAAAGTCACCCATCGGAATACAAAAACACAATTCCCTCGGTTCAATTTGTAGTTTTTTTTTTCTGCCTGCAATGAATTATTGAATAGTTTACAAAATGTGTGAATTCGGTAAACACACTTTTAGTTCAGTCAAAAGGTAGTAGGGTAGTTACAGAATTGAATGACCCTTCACAGGGCTGAATGGACAGGCTCACATACATAGGAATGGAACATTGTTTTGGGAGGAAAGTGACGTCGATGTGCCACATCACATCGATAACATACTGAACTGCCGAGAGAACAAATAGCAGATGTTGTTTTCTCCTGATTTTTGTTTTGTTTTGAAAGCATACATTCCCGTTAAGACTTGACTAGAATCTTAATAGTGAATTTGCAGAGTAAATCCGTCACTTCAGTCACTTCAGGCCTGCTATAGCAATGACTTGGGCTTGGTAGTTTTGATATGAGATGCACATGTGGCCCTAAATGTGTTAAAAATCAACTTCAGCATTGGTGTGCATTCATAAGCATTTCAGGGTCTACATAAATTCTTACCAGGCTAAATTACATGATAGTCCTTTACACCGAGCCAACTTTTAGCTCAATGGATTTAACCAATAGCCTTTATAAGATATCGGCTGGCTTAGCCAAGGCTCCACTGTCAAAGGCTGTAGACTAGATTAGCCAAATTGTATGATACTCAAATTGTTCTACTACTGCTGTGTTGCCTCATATGTTCATAAGGTTAAATGATTATTCCCCATTGTCATCATTTTCTCTCGTTAGTTTAGACGTCAAACTGCAAGACAAATACGTGTCTTTCCACACATCATATTGTCTCGACTTGAAGGTGTAAAAGACGCCTCAAATGTTTTTCTGCAAACAAGGGAATTAAAGGATCAGGTTGGGAGTGCAGGCAGGTTGAGAGATTCTGTTTCCTGGAGACATGGTATTAATTCCCACAGGGCTCTGCATCAGCACTTCCCTGTCTTAAGACGCAAAGGTAACATCTGGTTGTTAGTTTTGCTTTTCCTTAACAGGCTATTCAGGTAATTTTTCCCTAGCAGTGGTTTCCCACAACGAGACAAATTTATTGAATTGTGTGTTTCGAAATAGACGTTAGGTCATGTCTAACCAGTTTTCCTGACTGCTTTTAGCTGAAGCATGAAATACACTCACTTTATTAGGTACTCGTGCTTGTTAACGCAAATAGCCTGCTCCTCCAAACAGCCAATCACATGGCTGCAACTCAATGTAGAAAGCTTGCAGACATGGTGAAGTGGTTTAGTGTTTTGTTAGATCAGTATTTTGACATTCTGATGTTTGGTCCAAGAGAGTTTGACTGTGGTGTGATTGTTGGTTCAGCATCCCAGAAACAGCTGAACCCTCCTGGGGTTTTCACCACCACAGTCTCTAGAGTTTAGAGGATGGAGGAGGATGGGCAGACTGGTTCAAGATGCTCCAATAACATCTTTACAACGGTGGTGAGCAGAAGGGACCTTGTTGAATCCATGCTGGAAGAATTCAGGCTGTTCTGGAGGCAGAAGGGATCCTACCCGGTACTAGATAGGTGTACCTATTAAAGTGGCCGTTGAGTGTATACTGTACTTTGCACTCACTCAACAGGAATATTTTTCCAGATGTTTTTCTACTTTTTCGGGGGTTTTCTATTTGTAACTATTGATATTGACTGATTGGCAAGTGATGTCTGCCACCACTGTGTCTCATGCTGCTGCATCACAATCCATTGCGGTTTGCTGGTGTTTGTGCCAAATTAGCTGTAATAAACACACCACAGTTTAAATGTGAGTTGAGAAAGATTTACATGAATTAGGTTGAGACCTTGTACAAAGTTAATCAAAACATAGCACCTTTTATAGTACTGAGAGTACATTCATTTTTACTATAGGAAGTTCCCGGTTCGATTCAACCCGCTAACCATCACATTGTAATTTCCATACTCTACCCATTGAGTTTCCTCTCTGCGTAGTAAACAGCTTTGTGTTCAGGATTGGCATGACACCAGTTGAGGCCTCGGCGGCATCACTCATTGTTCTTGTAAAATCAAGCAATGTTAAAAGACACTGCTTCAGTGACTGACTGAGAGTGTCTTCATCCTGCGTTGACAAAGACCTTCAATGTTTGATTTGAGGTAATGGATAAAGTTATTCTGGCCACACAGAAATAAGTGGCGTATTTGCAGACAAACCTCATATTCCTTCAGTAAACAAAGCGGCAAGGTTTCTTAAAACTTTGATGCTTGTTTGGAAAGTCTTGGGAAGGGAATTTCTAGAAGCTGAGTGACTTCAGAGGGTTTTGTTTTGAATAACATGCAGAGAGAAAAAGTCTCCCTTTTTATTCTGGAGGCATGAGTGGTGCTTGTCGAGTCCCAAGAGTGAAACTAATGAGAGAAGAATACATTTTCTAAAGTTTTAGCCCAACTGCAATATCTTTACTTTAGCTACAGATTTAGTCAGTGTTGACACCCCTCGAGATTTTGTTGATTATCAACAATACCTTTAAATAAAAAACCCTTAACCCTCTTTGATTTTTCAGTTATTCAGCTCAAAACTTTATGTTTAATTTTACTAATGTTTAGCATGTCAATAAAGAAAAAGTGACAGTGACAAAATTATTATTCTAAAGACCTAAAATTTGGCTGCAGTAAACAAAACTGACAGGATTGATCCTAATTCATATTTGATTGGAACTTGCAAGGACCCAGTAGCTGGAAGTCCATTACCATTCTTTGAACAGAGATTGTATGTATTGTATTGCACTGTATTATCCAAATTTGCCCTGAAGCCCGCTGTCCAGAGCTTCTTCAGTGATGATGATGAAGAATGATGAAGGCAGGTGACCATTTCCAGCTCAACCACCCTGCCCAGACGAGCAGTAAATGTGGTGTTTGTTAGGGGCAGATAACTACATTTTTACATCGTAGTGGCTTATGGATCCCAGAATTCAACATCCATTTCCAATATTTGTTTTATATTTTGTGTTCTTTTTAGAAAAAAAAAAAAAAAAGTCTATGGATCAGTGTCTGTTTGTCCGTCCTTCCATCTGTCTGCCATGTGGCATCTTGACAAAACTTGGGAATGATTCATCTCACCACTTCTGGCATTTTCAAAATTACAGTGATTGACAGAAAACCATGTTCATCCTGGTACAACTGTCAAAGTGGCTGATAGAGAAGCTAATTTTCCTACAGTAATAAATGTGATCTTGTCAGAATACCTTCAGAGGTGACAAAACCCAAAGCGTATTGCTCGTGGCTCTGTGTTACAGAGGCTGGTTTCCGTCTGTGTTTGTACTTCTGTTGCGTTTTGTTTTGGGACCAGGGAGTTTATAGGACACGACTACGAGAGGGCCCAGCGATGCCTCCATATTAATTACATCTCACTGAGGTGTGTGAAAGATGTTTCAGTCAGTCAAGCAGCAGAAGTGGAACGACTCGAGCTGACATCCTCTCAGCATCCTGTTCGAGTTGACTAGTTTGAATCACAAGTCAGAGGTGCTGGGATTGCAATTTGGCATGGAAAATAAACTCGTAATTTCCCGCAGAGTCCCATTTCCTTCCAGATATTACATGACCTGACAGTATCAAAAGGCAGAGGAACCAAACGCCCACCCTCCTAGGCTAACTAGAAGCAGATGCCTGGCCACTAAGGCTTCCTACTGGCTAGTGTTTATGTTCTTGAGCACATTCCTTTTTACCTCCTCCACGTGTCTACCCTGCTGTGGCAGTCTGTGCTGGATGTCTGTGCAGCTGGTGTCGAGCATCGACGGAGCTGTTGGAGCCTCAAACCAGAGTCCCTTCATTGGCTTTCACTGGCCCCAGTTCTCCTGAACTTTAGACAGCTGGAAAACGTTTCCTTGTCACGTTGTCTTAAGCAAACCCCTGTGGAGGAGATTGAAGGCTTGTTGGGTCTGGACATCTTATCGAACTCCTCCCTGAACTCCTGCTATGGCTTATGGGTCAGGGAGTTTGGGGTGGGGAGCTTTGTCTACGGCTCTGGCACCAGGCCCTTCATGAAGCAGAGTTTTAAAGTTTCTGGGTTCTTTTCACCAAGTCTGTTTCTCTTGCTTAATGATGATTCACACACTGCTCTGCAGGCCTACGTGGCTACTATTCACCATTATAACCTGGATAATGTGTGCACCCAGCTGTGTCATGGTGTGAAGCACCTTTTCAGCACATTAAGATACTTTGTGATCTTATGCTGATTTCAGCTTTACGAAGACAAATGTTCTGCGAAGACCTGGGAGAAACCCTGTCTTAAGGCCTTTGTGCTGCATGAAGCCCATGTCGTAAATGATTCAGAATCACATAAATATTTACTGTAGTGCCTCAGGACTGCTGCGAAGGGCTCCGATGACCTTTTTAAAGGGGCTTGAGCACATCGTCTCTTGAACATTCACTGCTTTTTATGTTTGGAGGACTCAGTTATGACGTCTCAGGGCGTTTACCTCAAGACCAAGACAAGCTTTCGTCTAGGGTCAGTCTGCCAAAGGGAAGTAGGGCAGCCAACAATGAAGATATCTGGATTAGCACATTAGCACTGTAATGCAGTTTTTTATTTGTGTGTAGGATTACCACCACTCAGTGTGAGTCACAATTCTGAATGTTTTGGATGCAGTCCCTGGGAGGGGATCCAGTTATGATCTGTGCATGAAGATGCATGTACTAAATCTGTTATAGCCAGATGTTAGAAGCTGTTGTGCCTTCTCAGCAAACTTGATGCATCTAAACTGAAGGGTGGTTGTGTGGAAAATGTAGCTAAACTTGTGCAAGGTAACAGACTGAACCTCCCATATATAGCAAGTTGTGTCAAGAGAGATGTCTTTAGTTTCTGCTTTTTCATCATATTGATACAACCAAGTCTTACAATGTCTCTGAATGTCTCATTTCTTTTTGATGTTTGTTCCTTCACACGAAAGCTCACTGGTGTCTCATCAAAAGTACAAACTTCTGTGCGAGCCTGCAGAGAATGCATTTTTTTCATATTATTCGTCGGTGTTTCCATGGTGAATCCGGCAGTGCTGATTTCCTCTGTACCTCAAACACAAAGCCGGCAGAGAGCAGGGTACAGACAGAGTGCTGATATGATGAGAGTGGGAAGTGGGAGCCCAGGATTGTCCTATATATAATCCTTATGTAATGTGTGTTGCTATTTGGTTTGCATTGTATTTTTAGCAGACTGACAGCATCGTGAGGATGAGTGGCATTCTTCTGCCAAGCATGTGGCTCTGTGGGGAAATTATGCTCTCCTCTGCTTTGCATCTACAGAAATGCTGTAATTTAATTTAATTTTTTAAACCTTTGCACCAAGTGAGGAGTTGCTGTACTTACTGTGTGTGTTGCATGAAACATTAGCCAAATGTCTTATCTTTTGCCTCATGCAAAATCCCACTTGGTCAATAAAGTGTCAGTAATTTAGAATAAGCCAGATAGTCACCCTCCATAATTCCTCTCCTCATTTCACTATCTGAACATCCTTTGTATAAGATCGCCATTCTTTTTATGGACTCGCTTTGAGTAAGTTTGTTGATGAAGAATACATAAACGTATGTTAACTTAGTAGTTTTGTGTGGCTAACCTGTAATGACAAAACCACACATGGTTGACCATGTTGGCTTCTGCCCCTTTTTTAATGCCTGTGAAGTTGAAGAATGTGACCTTTGACTGTGTGCGTGCACATACACACACACACACACACCTGCAATTGCTTTAGTTCCCAACTTTATAGAGGGTCTTACCTCTTCTTGGAGGCGTCCTGTTAGGGTGGTCCGGACACATGCTCATGTGGATGCATTTAGTGGGGGGTTGTGTGGGCAGGCATGAAACTATATAGGATTGTGTGTTTGTGGCTGATGACCCACCAGCATGGGCACCCTCCACAAATGATTTCCCATTCTACATAAGCTGCTGTTTTCCTTATGTCATCAATCCACAGAAAGTAGGGAAAACAATGAGCAACTGTTGAAGTATGCAGAAGACTTCCATCACTGTAGGATTATCACCAATAGGGCATTTGAAGCTGAAATCTTATTTTGGTTTGGTGGCGTGTTAAATAAGGGTGTTTTCACACCTAGTTAGTTTACACCAGTTTTTCTTAGCCCTAGAGCGGTTTCCTGTTTGGTTTGGGTTGATGTGAACATGCCAATCAACATTAATACCTCAACATTAAGACCAGGGCAGATCACATTCATACCTCAACCAAATCAACCGGACCGAGACCCTGCTGAGAGGGTGGTCTCGGTCCAGTTGATTTGGTTGATGTATGAATTTGATCCGTCCTGGATTCACTCCAACTACAGGAAGTAGATACTTCATAGATTACATGTGCTGTGTATTTTAATTTTAATTTTGTATACGTTGAAGGTTAGCACCTCATTGTATTCATCATTAGAGCATGCTTTGTCCCGTGAACTCGCCTGGTGGTGGCGTGTGAAGCAACACATTGTTTTCAAGATGTTGCCTTGAAGCGCGTTCGATTTTGCTCACATATTTCTGACTGGCAAATGAACCAAAGGATCAGAGTAAATGCAAGCCAGCTGAGTTTCCATGTGTACCATTACTAAAATGTATTTACAATTTTGAATGAAAGGACAGTCTTTTGTAGTATTTTGTTCAGCTCCCATGTAAACATTACTGAAAGAGGCCCATTCTCCAGATGCTGTCCTCTGGTGAATCCACTGTGTTGTAATGTGAGGGTCTCAGGGACATTTATAAGACCGCTCTGTGTGTTGGAGAGGAAGCTGAACATTGTGGTCCTGAACTCAGGATGCTGTGCAGATGTGCGGCTCTTTTGGCCACTCTTGGTTTGACCAGTTATTTCCCAGCTGCACAACCATTTGATAACCAGAGGTATCCTGCCAAATGGGTGATCTAAGATATTGGATTAGGAGTATCTTGGTGTAGTATGAGGAATCTACGGACCAGAGACCCAGGTCTACCTCGTCAGGGTTGATTAGACATCACTTAGCACAGCACTCAGCTCAGCAGATGCATGCTACGCCTTCCCGTTGGTTTCTCACAGTGAGAAAGTGATGAGTTGAGATGCATTTGTAATCTGAGTACAAGTTGCAGAACACAGTGAACCAGCGTTTTATCACCATCTGTCAATAGCAGGAAGTGCCAGCCAAAGGAAGAAACATTAATTGCTCTTCTTTGGATAGAAGCCGGGCTCACTGACTCCACGATGATTATACCATAATACTAATGATTGCCTAATTTGAGTTAGCCTGCTATGCCAGAGATTATGTTAGATGAATGTAAATTAACCCCTTTCTCCAGTAAATGTGTCAAAAACAGAATTCCTGCTAGCCATAGACACAACCACTCACGAGACTGTTAAAAAACCCTAACCTGTGAATGTAGAAAATACATCTTGCCAACAGCCTGGATGACGGTAGTCTACATGATTGATATGGAGGAAGACTTGGCTATTTTCATGCTTGTGCTTCTGACAGACAAGCCATTGACCATTCTTGGAAGACTAATCAGAGCCATTGAGTGTTGTTGAAACATGCTAACAGTTGTTCAAGTAGCTCTGGAGGTAGCTCGAGGTTAGCTAGCATAGCGTCACACAGACCCGAGTCGGCTATTGCCAGATTTGTCATCCATCCCTGATCCAGCGCATTTAAGCTAGCTAACACACCCTGCTAATTAGACCACTCTTTCCCCACACCCTCTTACTACATACACTTGGAATCACAGACCTTGTCCTGCCGGCTACAGTCGAATTATTCAGGAATGGAATAAGCAGAAACTCTTAGATTAGAAAATCTGGTTGCAATGAACTGGTGCTCTCAAGAGACTGGGGAGGAAAATGGCAAGGGTTTCAAATGTTAGCTGGCCCTGTCACGCCAAGTCAGGGAGACGTCTGAAGAATCAATATGCCTGCCTCCAGAAAAGTTGAACATGCTCCAGAAAAATCTGAAAACCTGTTAGACGCGTTTTAATCTTCCCCCATTTATTACACCTGTGCTTTGCAGGTACACATTATCCACACCTCCCTGATTCCTGCTTTTATCAACACAGTGTGTTCCCTTTTTTTTTTTTGCAAGACCGACCGGGGAAAGAGAGTAATAGTAGGGGTAAGGTTGCACTTTAACCCACAGAGACAGGCTTGTGTCCCTGTGGCTCCAGGGTGAGGAGGTTGAGCGATGAATCTGGTCACTGAGGCAGAATGAAGAAATTACACTACCACACCCAGAGGCTGAAAAGGAAGAGGAGGAAAAATCCACTCTAACACAGTATATACTTTCTATGCTGTTGGGCAGTTTAGGGAGTATTTTTGAAAATAAACACGTTTTTATGCAAATCTGGAGAGCCGGGGATCTAATCAGTGATGCAATCAAAAGAAATGTTGTACAGCTGCTCCACTGATGTGAGGGTTCATCCAATGTTGGTTTGAGCTTTTTACATGCAAAAGTACTTTTCACAGGCCTCATACTGTACACACTGGCGATTTTAGGTAGTGACAATTAATGAACATAATTAATGTGTGTATTTATGGTTGGAGAGTTGACGGGTTGTACACACACAAGGGCTGGTAAACTAATGCTATTTTGTGTACAGAATCAGGTGCTGATCAATGAAGAGACGAGCAGATTCAGTTTTGAATTCAAACTGGATCTTATTTCTCTTCGTCTTCATTTTTCCATTTTAGTGGCCTCAGGCTGCAATGTCACCAAGTTCAAGTTTCCTTTATTTGTCACATACACAGAATACAGTGTAAATGATGCAATGAAATGCTTGTATGCTGGTTTTCCCCAAATAAAAGCAAAGAAAGAGAGAATAGTACAGAAAAGGTCGTAGCTAAAGTGACGTTAGTGTCCATCGGCATCTAGAGGTATGTAGCCTATAGATATTGAGACCTGATACAGTCTCCTGGATAAGGTACGGTGATGAACGGTCCATGGGGTCCCTAATGATGTTGCTGCTAACGCCTGTGGTAAATGTCCTGTATCGGTGGGGGAGCAGCTCTGGTTATGGGCTGAGCTGTCTGCACCACCCACTGCAGGGTCTTACGGTCAAGGGCGGAGCCGTTTCCATACCAGGCGGTGATGCAACCTGTCAGGATGCTCTCTGTGGTGGAGCGGTAAACGTTTATGTGGGAGGACAGGCCGAATTTCTTCAGTTGTCTGAGGACGTAGAGGCGTTGTTGCACCTTCTTGCCCAGGGTGGTGTCAGAATCCCAGTGATGTGGACACCGAGGAATCTGAAGCTGCTGACGCTCTCCACTACAGTCTCCATTTGAAGTTATTTTGTTGAGGGCGAGGTTGTTGTTTTGTCACCACAGGTCCGTGTGATTTACCCTCTCTCTATAGACCTGTCAGAGATCAGGCCTGTGATCTTTGTGTCATCAGCAAACTTAATAATCGTGTCGGTTCCCCTACTGGCCACGTACAGCAGTGAGCTCCGCACACTGCCCTGAGGAGCTCCTGTGGTGGAGGTGATGTTGCCAGTTCTCACGGTCTGTGGTCGGCCGGTCACGAAGGTGTATAAACAACAATGTATAAACAAATTTAGATGCTGCCACTTTGAGAGCAGTTTAACAGGCAGCCAATCAGGAGTCTGTTTGATACAGAGCCATTGTTTTGCTTTGATTTGATTGGCTCACGGTGAAAGAGAGTATGGCGGCCAGCAGGGACAAAGTTTGAGAACAGGCAAAGACTGTATGTAACCAAGGCATTCAAATAATATCTCAAGAAGTTATCTTGTTATCTAAGACGTGACCCCTTATTGATTTTCCCTTGTTGATTTGTCTATTTGGCGCTTGGCAGATGATCATTTCAGATTGATACAAGCTGTATCAACGAATGAATCCATAATCACAGTCTTTGCTTCAAGCTTGGAAGCACTATTACTGTTGAACTTGAACAGCGAGTTAAGCGAACTGCAGCATTGCTTCACATTTTGGGCACAGCCTCCGCCTTCAGATATCTCATAGTTTATCCTGGCATTATTAAGTTTGTCCTCCACCTAAATGCTTTTTAATGCCTTTGCCTCAGATCACAGCAGTCTTATCTCGCCCATTTTTCAAACATACGGTAACAAGATCACACAGCCAATCAGTTGTCTGATTATCCAGCCACACTATGCTTTACGAGTCGCTGTCGTCTCCAGCTGGCAGCGAATGTGTTTGTAAAGTCTCGTTCGTGTGTCTCTGAAGCAGAAAATGTGTTCCCACCATTTGGAAATTCACCCTGGGTGCCGTCACTAAGCTGAATTGTCTGAGATCACAGCAGTAACACATGAATGCTGTTTTCAGGTTGGATTGTTTTGGCTTGACGGCTACATTACACAATGGATAAACAAATGAGATAATGAACTTTCACCGTTACCTTTGGCCACGCTCTGATGTGGAGGCAGAAACACAACATTCATTCTCTCAAAACAGCATTTGATTCAGCGATCAGGTATTATTATATCAGGTAAGACTAAAGATGGATGCAAATCTGTAATTTGACAGTTGAAAAGGAAACGTTAAGTTTGTTTTCGTTATTTTTCCTCTTGAAGTTGGTATTCTGGAATGGTCCCGACCGTGTCAGTATCCCTTTAAACCGTCTCTGCTTCTTCTATATTCTGTTCTGCAGTCTGGACATGCCCTTCCTATGATAGATTAAGGAAACTGTTTGGCATTCATCATCCTGCTTAATGGGCTCCATAGCGCAAGCCTTCTAATCAGGAGGTTTTTATATAGTCACAGCCTGTAACTGAGGTGGAAAGACAAGTGTGAAGAAGAACCGCACTGCACACTCTTTTTAAAATAAAACCTTAGACTACTCACTTTTTCACATATAGAATTGGTCCCGGAACCAGACGGTCCCAGGTTCAAACCCTGTAACCCCACCAATGTCCTTTTTAAAAGCCTTGTGTCCTGTTGAAGTGTCGTTAGCTGCTACTTTAACTAACGTTGCTCATGAGAAGACCATCATCTATCTGCCTGAATTATAACTATACTAAATTATGTATTTTATTGCTAAAGCAAGGACACAAGAACCTCCCGGACCTGCAACCACAGTGAAAATTAATCTCCCCCTCTCTCTTGCCCAGGCAGTCGGCGGGGATGGGAGATGATGGAGGACAAAGGCCCTCGAGTAGCCGACTACTTTGTGGTGGCCGGCCTGACGGACGCCTCCACGCCGCTGGACCAGGAGATCCACTTTGACGACGTCTGCCACAAGACGGCCAAGCCCAAGGCGCCCATCACTGATGTGGCGGTGGTGATCCGCTCGCTGGGCGACGAGGTGCCTCCAGGGTTCACCTGCGTAGAGACCACACCCACCGGCCTATCAGCAGACCTGAACAACGGCGGCCTGATGGCACCTCAGATCTTCCTGTGCTACAGACGTGGTCGCGACAAGCCACCGCTCACCGACCTGGGGTGAGTACCAGAGGACGCGGTGGTCTTGATCTTACTTTCTGGTGCTAGACTAATACATTGGTAATAGCTATGTTTTGTGGTGCCAAAAGTGTTTTTAATGCCAAAAGTTTTTTTTTTTCATAATTCTTATTTTTGTTGTGTCTAAACAAGGCATTGCAAAACTCATTTATTACACTGTGGCTTTGGTTTCACGATCTGCTACAGAAATTTTGATATTGATGATTGTATTTGTAGAAAAAGTGCTTTCCTCAGTTGGAGTTTGTGCTGTTATTTTGTGGGTTGCGCGACACTCACTTTGACTCCATAATGATCAGCTGTCACTATCAGTAAAGCACCTGGCTACAACTCTCAAACATTTACCAGAAACTCCACAACAGAGCCAATACAATCCTTACTGAGGCCGAATCCCAATTCGCCCCTTAGCCCTTCCCCTCCGTTTTGCGCGTTCACGTGAAGGGGTAGGGGTGTCCCGATTCCTGTTGGGATCGAGGGGTAGGGCGAAGGTCTAGGGCTACATGGCCCTCCAAACGGAGGTTTTTCAGGGGCACACTACAAACCGAGGGCTAGGAGAAATCTCCCAGAATGACCTGCGAATCAACTGGAAGATCATGGCGAACGCTACACTACCATCAAAGTGAACCACAAATGTAGTATTTTCTTCGTTAATAAAGATTTAAAAAATATTCTAACCGTGGTATTATCTTAGTTTAATGTCGTTTCAATGTATTATAGACCTTTTCTTTATAACAAGCATAACAAAAAAATCTCTAGTATACTGATGTCTCTACCTCGCTAGTTAACGTTACAACATTGTTTTTAGGCTGATTTGTGCATGACAGTTCCGCATTTTGACATATTTCCATGTCGCATTTCCCCCCTTTGATGACATATGACGAAATATAACGAAGGTCCAGCAGCGAAGTCGTTGCGAGGGCCAAGCCGAAGGGTGAGGGGCCTCGAAAACGAGTCGTAGGGGTGAAAATGAGAAATGGGATTCGGCCTGAGGCTTGATGTAACAACTACCAACTTTTTACTGCTACTCCCATTTTCATTCTGCTTGTTATAAACCGTCAGCTTCCTCTTTTCTGTGAAACCCCACCTCTCCTTCCTTGTGATTAGTAGTAGGCAGCTCAGGTCATGTCAAGTTCAACTGTTCTCAACTTTAAAACGTCCTCAGCTCTGCCTGAGAAGACGCCATTGTGCAGTGCCTTTCCAAAGTGGCTTCCCGTTACCTTTCAATGTAAAAAGCAGAATAGTGTGAACGAACCCTTAGAGCTGTCTTCCTACCGCTTTGTGAATGCAACATGTGAATGCAACATCTTCTGAGTGGAAGGAATTCAAGACTCTTTGATCAGTCCGCTACACCTCTGGCTGAGAGAGGCAGGTGGTGACAGTGCTAAGGGGACGAGCGCTAGCCTCTGACGCTGCAGACTACAATGCTTATCAGGCACTTAGAGGCTGTGCTCAGAAAGCCTTTATCTGCTGATAGCTCAGAGGGGCTGCACTTTCCAGACACTGGTTGGACTAATGGGAAGCAGAGGTGTGTGCGCATGTGTGTGTGTGTGTCTATGCATGTATGTACAGATGTAGCTAGTCGCTTTTTTACTTATTGCTCCATGCTGCTACAGCGGTGTTGCTCAGATAACAAAGGGAATCATTTGGAAAATAATCTACAACATTTCCTTATAAGTAGATGTCTGTTTAGTTGTTCTCTTATCATAATTGACACAACAGTGATCAACCTCTATCAGGTCATGAAGCTTCTCCATCTGCTGCTCTAACCACCCGGTGTCAGGTAGGTCTTTCCTGGGAGAAACCCTCTGGAGACAGGAAGTGATGCGTTTTACGTTTCAACAGAAGAAGAACTGGGTAGTTAGCATGAGCAGCGATAGCCACCATGGCTGAACAGACAAAGAAAAGAGCGCCACCTACAGGAACTCAAACTCCAACAAAAAAATAATTAGGCTCTTGCTTTTTACCACTTTGAATTCTGCTCTCTTCAGCATTTAGGAAGCAGCACAAAATAATGCATCATAAACAGAAATTAGTGCATGATGAGGCGCAATGGGGACATTTATAATGTATGTACCTCTGAGTACTTGGCCTCTCGTGTGTGTGTGTGTGTGTGTGTGTGTGTGTGTGTGAGTGTGAGTGTGAGAGTGAGAGTGAGAATGCATAAAATGAGCATGATTTGACTGAGTGTACATGCATGCTCATATGAGAATTGTGGTTGTGTGAGGTTGGTGATGCACTGATATACTGTCTGTTCGATCCGTTCTCCTTTGCCGTGAGTCACCTCTAAATGTTGTAATTAATACCGGACCATGAGGTGGTCACCATGGAAACGGTTGTAATGCTATCAAGGTCCAAGTTAACGCCAACAGTGCCGTGTTCTTTTACAAATACTAGATTTCATATTTCCAACTCATTACTGGTTGTAGAAATAAAATACTCCTATGCGCTTTTCTCTCATTAATGAAAGCATCATATTTCATTATATGGCAGAATAAAATCGTTTTCTATTTATTATTTATACTTGGCATTTCTAAATCCAGGTGATATTCTCATTTGAGATGGTCCATACACCTGACATCTAATTTTGAGACTCTTTTTTAACTTTTCATGCCTTAAATAATGAATGCTGGGCCTATGCAATATGCAACTGCATATTGTATTACTGACATTCATTCTCTTGTGTTACTTGTGCAATATTACCATATTGGCTGGTAATGGCCTGTTTACAATGGATAAGCTTGGAATATTCTTCTTCTCTGGAACAACCGCCCTGAGCTTGACGCTCACTTTAAAGTTTCTCATAGATCCTTAAGCAGTTTTTCCTGAATTGCAGCAAATATGCGGGTCATGAGTTGCACAGCAATTATTAAGCTCAACTTAATTGTGTCACACACTGGAAAAATTTGGGCAAAATGCCCAACATTACACATAAACTTGGAGCTACATCTAATTGGCCTGATCGGATAATGTCTGCATATTGCGTTAACTCCTTACAAACACTGTAAGGACCTTTTTGTTTCAATCAGCGAGCAATCAAGTCTTTTTGACCCCTCTATTTGTACACTGTAATTACGCTTATAAATACATGTTGATATGTGATTGGCTGACTGCTCTGGCCCCTCCCCCAGGGTGCTGTACGAGTGGAAGGAGCGGCTGAAGCAGGGCTGCCACCTCATCCAGACCACGCCGTCCGGTCGCCCAGCCAACATCAGCAGCACCTCGTCCCAACGCATCTACATCACATACCGCCGGGCCCCTGAGAGCCAGCCCCACGCCGCCCTGGCTGTCACCGACATCTGCATCATCATCCCAAGCAAAGGAGAGACGCCTCCCCACACCTTCTGCAAGGTGGAGAAGAACCTCAACAGCAGCATGGTGAGAGAGACACTGGTACAGACTGAAAACATGAGAGAGGCTGGTTTGATGAGAGGTTATGGATTAAAAGTCCAGAGAATGCTGGACTGTGATTATATCCTGGGATAAACTGAACTTTAGGTAGTTCTCACTAAACTGAACAAAGTGAGAACTACCTAAAGGAAAAATCCACCTTAAAACACATACTGCTAAAAATTGGTGATCTGGGTCCATTTAGTTGTTTAGTGTATTTTTCTTATTCCCGTGGATAACTGGTCGATCGTAGACGTCGTGACGTCACGTTGAGACAGAAAATGTTTCATGGATCTAAACCATCAACGGTAACCGTCAGGTTTTGGTGTCAGCCAATCAGAATCAAAGAGCAAGGGCTTCTTTCTAGACCGACGATCAACAATCATACAGGAGAAATCCATCAGAGGATAGAGAGAGACCAATTTCTCTACCGTAGATAGACCAGAATGCAATGCAGTAGCCAAGATAGACCAGAATGCAATGCGGTAGCCAAGATAGACCAGAATGCAGTGCAGTAGCCAAGATAGACCAGAATGCAGTGCAGTAACCAAGATAGACCAGAATGCAATGCAGTAGCGAAGATGGACCAGAATGCAGCCAAGATAGACCAGAATGCAATGCAGTAGCGAAGATGGACCAGAATGCAATGCAGTAGCGAAGATGGACCAGAATGCAGCCAAGATAGACCAGAATGCAATGCAGTAGCCAAGATGGACCAGAATGCAATGCAGTAGCGAAGATGGACCAGAATGCAGCCAAGATAGACCAGAATGCAATGCAGTAGCGAAGATGGACCAGAATGCAATGCAGTAGCGAAGATGGACCAGAATGCAGCCAAGATAGACCAGAATGCAATGCAGCCACAAGACAGGTTGAGTTTTGAATACCTTTTCTCTGGGGCTTGTTGAAACGTAGTAAATCACTTACTGAACTTGTAATGTAAACAAGGGAGATTGAGGCAAAGGGGGTAAAAATAAAAAGTACCTTACAACTCTTCATCACAAAATAACTCCTGGAATGAAATGAACATCAGATCTAACAGTGTGAGAGGATCCTATGAGGGATTCAAGTAATACCTTGACATTTTGAATTTTAGCAGGTTTTATTTCTTCACCAGACACGTCTCTGAAATTCAAAATGTCAAGTAGCTCCATAATCAAAAAGTCTGGGGCCCTCAACACCGCTCCCATACCCCAGTTCCCATAAATCACTCTTCATATTGTTTTACTGGAGGAGAGTTTTAAATCAGTGATATGACTCCAACACTCATGATGACATTAAGCCTTATTACAGGCAAGTTTTACTTTTAAACTAAAGAATTTGAAATAATTTGAAATGATACAGTGGTGTTAGTGGTGATCGTCTATAACTGGTCACCTCTTTTTACACATTTATTATTGGAAAAAGTCAAAAAGTACCCGAGAAGTTTCCACAATACATTTCAGCGCAAAAGACCCAGTGAGAAATGGGCAGACATGCAGTCATGGGTTAAAACAGCATTGCTCTTGCCGTTTCTATTCTCACCTTGAGGTAGTTGTGGTTTTTCAGTAGTCGAGAGAGAGGTTCTGGCCTCTGGGCGAGATGCTCGAACCAGCTTGCACATCCAATTAATGGGATGCCATCCTCCGTCGCCTCAGGGTGTTTTTTAATGGCGTGTCTGTTTTGTTTCAATCTTCTTTCTCTTAAGCCAGAGAAGCAGAGTCACTCAACCTTTACTCCCTCTAATGCTGCATCTGGTTTCCTCTTTGCCCAGATATTGTGTTGTAGTGAAATGCCTCCATCCACTCCCCTGTCTCCATGTGAGAGACAGACACACACACACACACACACACACTGTGAACCCAGGTTTAAAGAAATTACACTGATTGGTCCAATGGGCCCGCTGCAATTAAAGGTCAAAATTTCACAGTTTGAAAGGTCATTAAAGGTCATGACACCACTGAAACTTGATGATGCATCTTGCTCCATCATTTGTCGTGGGCGACATGTTTATTTTCCATTTTGCCTCTTTTATTTTTCAGTGGGGTTCATCAGTCTACCTGTGTTATAAGAAGTCTGTGGCCAAAACCAACACAATCGCCTACAAAGCAGGTAAGTCTTCCTAATCCCCCAGCTAGCAGCTCACAGATCCAAATACTGATGTGTGTCTCCTGTTCCTGGTAATGCAAGATATCAAATAGCCATGAAGTCTGTAAATACCTCCTCTCCTTTCTCATGATTCCCAAAACAACTGGATTTTTGTTAGGAATGTGCAAGAGTACCTGAATAGTCAGAGGATCTTTCTGGAGATCTGTTTGAATTTCATTTGAATTTCATTGAATTCCATAAAGCTTTCAGCATCTATCCAAACAGATCTCCAGAAAGAGATCTGTTTGGATAGATGCTGACATAGACGGCTACAGCTGTTGGCTGTATGAGCAAGAAATTGCAAAAATGAATCACATTCGTTTTGGTTTGTTGCATTGACCTTCTCACTTGTCTTTGCCCCTTTTTTTATAAAGTGGTGCAATTGCCGATTTGTTTTTAGCCAGGGGGGCAAGCTGCAGAGTATACGCCGCATGTAGACGCCCTCCGCTAGCGCTGTGCTAGCAGGTTCAGGCTTGTTGGAGCATGTTGATGCGTCAGACCTTTGGGTTGTGAGATGTGCAAGCTAGTATTCTCCTTTTTTTTTTTAAAAGGACTTGAATGGTTACCATGTAGTTAATGGCAATATGAGCGTTTTGCATTGAAAAGTCTGATGAATTCAGTTTGAAAACACTGACCGACTCAAATCCCTGACTCACTTAGGTCCTCATTTTCTGATAACTGTTTGCTGGGTGGGGGTGTCTTCTGGCGCGGCCCCAGATTGGCCGGCTGATGTTTTGTTGTACATGTCTTGAATTCACGCAGCAGGCTGTGAATGGAGCGATGC
This sequence comes from Hoplostethus atlanticus, assembly GCA_034670405.1. Lineage (NCBI taxonomy): Eukaryota > Metazoa > Chordata > Actinopteri > Trachichthyiformes > Trachichthyidae > Hoplostethus > Hoplostethus atlanticus. The sequence goes on from JAXDDX010000009.1 coordinate 5,369,965, forward strand.
TATCTCTTTCTCAGTAATGCTTTGAATGAGCCAGCCGGGAGTGAGACGTTTCTCCTCCACATCGTAGGCCGGAAGAACCCAGCACACATCAAGCGTTGAGTTTTGGAAACACACCTGTTACACCTGTTACATCTTTATTTATAGACTGGTTGCTGTTGTGTTGGTGGGTAATGTGGTTTCCTGTTTCCTGTTTCCTGTCTTTGAGTTATATGCCAAGGGGTCATGGCATGATTATGCTTTGTTTGCTCCCTCAACAGTGTGATACTGTCTTTTAATAAAAAATGTAATCAGATGTGGCTGGCGTAGTGTTCGCTGATTCAGTACCTTAGAAAATATGTGTTACCTGCACTTTAAAATATACATTTATAATTTTCCAACATCTAACACAAAATTCATATATATGAAACGGGTTTTTGGGGCGATATCTTAAATGTCTATTGACTTTTTTTTAGCATTTTAATATTTTTGGGTAGGATTTTTTTTCAGGGGCATTTTGTTTGTGTTTTTCCTGAAAGCCTGAGGAATAAAAGGCTCCAGCAAAAACTAAATGTTACAGAGTTACGCAAGTGTACAAAATAAAATCATTACTTTGTTTCTCGTTTCTCGTTTGTATCCATTGAGAATGACTAATTGTCTAAGGCCTAATTACTCACCAGTGATTGCTTATTACAAAGCCCGGAGTTTCTAGTGCAACATTGATTAAATAACACCGAACAATAACATTGTGATTATGATAAATTTAACTTGTCTTGCTCCATTTTAAACTCCCTGGAAGCCTCTAAGCCTCTACATCTCTTAATTGGTAATCACAGGGGAGAGTTTGCACTTTGTCACTGTGTGGATTGAGTCCTCATTCTGTTTGTATTTTCTCCTAGGTTTGTTCAGCAGATATCCAGAGGAGGACTATGAGTCATTCCCTCTGCCAGAGTCTGTCCCTCTCTTCTGCCTCCCCATGGGGGCCACCATTGAGTGCTGGCCGACTCAAACGAAATACTCCCTCCCTGTATTCTCCACCTTTGTCCTCACCGGGGCCTCCGGAGAGAAGGTAAGATGGATGAAGGGACACTAGCGACATCTCAACAGCAGCATCGCACATAACATACAGCCAGTGACGGTTTCACCATATAAACAGACTAACAGGACGTAGTCTGTCCAGTCGTCTTTCAAATAAAAGCTGTAGAGAACTGGGACGCTTTGAATGTTTTCAACTTATCAGCCTTTTTGCAACTATTGTTCATGAAACTAAATGACATCCGAGTTTCCCTGGTCGGACCTCTGGTGACTTGTTGGTCGTGTAGCTCAGTGTGAATGCCGAGTAACTGACAGCTAAACGGCTGACATGGCGACACGTTCACATACTAGAATGCGGGTACAAGAAAACCACCATGCTGCGCAGGCCAGAATGGAAAGTGGGTCAGGCATGCATGTGAATGTGTACACACACACACACACACACACACACACACACACACACACACACACACACACACACACACACACACAGAGTTTGTTTTGGGAGTGAAAATCTTGCCTATGACGATGGATGGTGAACGGCGATCTGACCGTTGTCTGTACGTCAGCTCTCATCACTACACCTCTCCCAGGATCAAGTTATTAAATATATAGGTAATAGGAAGCTTATGCAAAGATATTACTTATTCAAACAAAAAATGACCTTACATACGTTTCTAAGACACAAAAACACACACATATTACCCATATCTGTGAATTACATGGTGAAACAGTCGTGATTGAAAACTAACCCTCTGATGTTTAGATAGCGGATATCAAGGCCAGTTGGGGGTCAGGAACAATCGCTGGTGCCAAACCCGTGTGTGTGCTTCTGCTGATATGTGTGTGTGTGCTTCTGCTGATATGCGTGTGTGTGTTTGCACGTGTGTTAGGAAGGGCCGCAGCACATGCAGGGGATATTCTGCTGAGAGCAGTGTGTGTGTGTGTGTGTGTGTGTGTGTGTGTGCAGTAAGCCGACCTGTGTTTTCCTGACCAAGGTCAGGGGGAGACTCAGCAGGTCTCTGGCACACCGAGCATGACTCCCTGGTAAACTGAGACATCCTTGTTCTTCTGTCCTCATGAGGACCCTCTATTGACGACATCAATACCCTCACCACTACATGCCTAATCTTAACCTTTACCCTACCCTAAACCCAATCCTTTTACACTTTTATATATAATCAATCTGTGATGTTCAATACATTCCAGGAGTTAGTAATAAATAAGTAATACGTTTTGTAATTTACTTTTTTGGTACCCACTTTCCTTCATCCAGCCTCGTTTACTTCAGTTAGTGATTTCCCTTGTTTGCCTTTTGAAACCAGTTTGTGAACTTTGGGGCGTGTCTCTGGACAGCCACGCCTCTTACTCCTGTTTTGGTTTAAGCCACGCCTCTTACTCCTGTTTTGGTTTAAGCCCCTCCTTTATGTTGAAAGTCCTCCCTGCACAATTCACGGGAAACGCATGAAAAGCAACACATAGAATAAACCAATTCTCTCGGTGGTAGTGTCGTTTTTCTACAGCCATATACGTTACTACTATGCTATTACAAGTAATTTAATAATCATTATATATTCCAACCAAGTCCTAACTGTAAACTACCCCCTGAAATCACCACGCACACGTTCTGACCCTAGCCGGTATACACAGTTCATATTCAATCATGCAGCACATTTGTTCTGCTCTTCAACAAACTCAAACGAAGCTCACGTTTGAGCAAAACACACACAAGCGCCCTCGGTCCAGTCGTCAGCAAACCGAGACATGAGGCAGCATATCAAAACGTCACAGCCTGTCCAGCTCGCCGGCCGATAACAGTTAGCTTTGATCTGTGTGCGAATGGGAATGTCTCCTATTTCCAGGCAGCAGAGGGGACCTCATTGGTCTAATGCTGAAGCCGGCTAACTCACCGCTGTTGGTTTGGCCACAGTTGGCACTAATGCTATTGGAGGTTCAGTAGAAGGTAGAAGTTGAACAGTGGTTATGCTTATTGAAGAGATTTTTGAAGAATGACTTACTACATAGAGGTTAAACAACTGTCTGATTCATTTCTAAATTATTTACCCAGTTGTTTTATTTTTGTGTGCATTTATAGAGATTAGAAAGATTAGATAGATAATGGACCTAGTAGATATAATAGATATACTGAGAGAGGTTGGATTGTTACTCTCGATGTTGTATATAATTGTAGGTGTCTATAAGTGGTCCATTATCAGGTCTTGCAGTCAACAAGAGACTCTAGGTTGACTTTGCCGTATGACATGGATATTATATTTGTCAAAAAAACTGTACATGCATGCAATGGTATTGTCACATATTTCATATTGTATTACAACCTGGTCTCAGACAAATAGTACACTAATGCAACCACTTCATAGTTTGTACAAGCAAGCATTGAAAAAACCCGAACTTTTATCATTACTGCAATATAGTTAAAAAGTACAATCTTTTAACATTTGAAAATTGTATGTTTATGGCCAATGTTGGCTTACTATATAAGATCATAAACAATCTAGCACCACAACCTCTTAAACAGTTTGTAACAACATGTAGAGCTGGCTCAAGGTTAACAAGAGCTTCCTCTAGAGGGGATTGCAATGTAAAATTTCGGTCTACAGCATTTGGGCAAAAGTGCTTCTCAGTTAAGGCAGCCGGGATGTGGAATTCTTTACCAATTAGTATTAGAGAGTGCAGTACTTTTAAACATTTTAAATTTAGTGTGAAAACATGGTTGAAGGACAATCGGGTCTGTGATCATTGAACAAAGAGACGCTGAATTTGGCCAGCATTGGAACTGAGTGTTTGGTTGGTTTCTTGTACGAATGAACTGTCTGTTTTTAATGGTGTTGGGATTGCTGATTGTGTGATCCAGAGTGGGAATTTAGTATTGTTCCTCTGTTGTTTGTTTTTAGGTGGTTGTTATTTTTGGTTTGGTTTCTTAGTGTTTTATAATGTGTTTTACTGTGTCTTCACAAAATGTAAGGTTTAGACTCACTACAACTGATTTTTTAAATCTTTTACTTCTGTAACCTGCGCATCATTAGTGGCCTCTGCCCAGGGACTACAGATGAAAATTAGCTTTTAGCTATATCTGGTACAATAAATGTATTGTGCATTGTCCCAATAAACAACAACAATAAAATAAAAAAATAAAATAAAAAAATAAAAAAATCAACCGGCTGAATGAATGATTAGGACCATGCAAATTTAATTAACTGTCACTTTTCCTAAAAAAAAAAAAAATAATAATTCTAGGACAGCATAAAAACGATGCATCAACAATCTTTTGGAAAAAAATAATTTTCTTTTAAACAGTTAATTCAGTTTGCATGGCCTAGTGGTAGACATAATGTCTTGAGTTGTGTATTCCGCTTGTCCCGTTTCAGGTGTACGGTGCTGCCATTCAGTTCTACGAGCCCTACCCCCCGGACTGTCTGAGCGACAAGCAGCGCTCTCAGCTGGGCTTGGACTCCCACAAGCCCTCCTCCAACGCCACAGCTACAGCTGCCACCGCCACCGCCACCGCCACCGCCACCCCTCGCTCGGTCCACACCAACAAGTGTATCTGCCTGCTGTCCCACTGGCCTTTCTTTGACGCTTTCCGCAAGTTCCTCACATTCCTCTACCGCTACTCCATCTCTGGCCCTCACGCCCTGCCCATTGAGAAGTGAGCGCTCTCTCTTTTTCTTTGCTTATTGATGTCATTTGATTTCTCTGTAACAGCTACTCAAGATCCTTGTTCATTTTGCAGTCTGTTCTTTATTATTCATGCAGTATATCTTTTTTTTTGTAAAAGCCGCATTACTCTACAATGGTGAGGATTCCCCTTGCAAAAATAAACAAGCAGGCTTTGATCAAAGTGTTAAACCCCTGGTGCAAGAATCCACTGTATGTGTGTCAGCTTGACTAAATTAAAGGAGAAGACAACCCATCAGATATGGACATATGGATTCAAGAATACCTTGACATTTTGTCTGGTGAAGAAATAAAGCTAAAATTCAAAATGTCAAGGTATTCCTTTATTCAGATCCTCTCACACTGTTGGATACCAACAATGTGTGATGTTTAAATCATTCTAGGGGTTATTTTGTGATGAAGTCCCACTTTCTCTCAACCTGCCTCGTCTTATTCTACTTCAGTTAGTGATTTCCTACATTTCCTAGAATGCTTTTCAACAACTCCCAAAGTTTTTCATGTTGAGAAGAAGTGAGTTGCAACCCTTAATCAAAACTCAACATGTCGTGTTGATGCATTGCATTCTGGTCTATCTTGGCTACTGCATTGCATTCTGGTCTATCTACTGTCGGTGGAGAAATTGGTCTCTCTCTCTCCTCCGATGGATTTCTCCTGTATGATTGTTGATCGTCGGTCTAGAAAGAAGCCCTTGCTCTTTGATTCTGATTGGCTGACACCAAAACCTGACGGTTACCGTTGATGGTTTAGATCCATGAAACATTTTCTGATATCAAACTGGAAATATCTCAACGTGACGTCACGTCATCTACATTAGAGTAGTTATCTGCAGGAATAACAAAAATACACCAAACAACAAACTGGACATCCAAGTTACATCACCCATAGCTGTTTTTCAACAGTGTTAAGGTGTTTTATGGCTTTTTCCTTTAACATCAGACATCCAGCATTGCTTTGGTCAGGTCGTGTGTAGCAGAAGATTCATGCTTTTCATGTTTCACTGCTGCTCATAACTCTTACCCTTCCGAGAGGGGTGCATTGACAGATTACGCCGCCACCCACTGCTATTATTTTTGGCCTCACGTCGCTGTAATTCTTCTTCCTCCCAGGCACATCTCTCATTTTATGCACAAAGTTCCCTTCCCTTCCTCCCAGAGACCTCGGATCCTGGTGCAGGTGAGCCTAAATGTTAGAATATTTTATATATATATGTATATATAAGTTGTAGTTTAGGCCTAGGGAATTGTCACAGTGAGTTTGGATGAAATGGTGTTCTTATCGGAGAGTGTTTTGTGTTGCCTGTGGGGTAGTTTAGCCCTTACATTATAGATGGGTATTTAAATGATGCAGTGGAGACATTTTTGCTGTGGGGGTTTCATCTTTCATCTTTCAACTTTTCCACAGCTCTCCCCTCACGATAGCCTGATGCTGAGCCAGCCGGTGTCGTCTCCTTTACCACTCAGGTAAGAGACCTCGCACTCCAATTTCTCCTTAGACACCACTGGACCGATTTTGACCAAGTTTGGAGGGATGATGCATCTTCACAGTGTTCCAGCATTTAAAAAAACTGCACATATTTGCCTAATGGGGGCGCTATAATTGAAGGACAAAGTTTTTTTTTTTTTTTTTTTTTAAACTTAGACTGATTTTGTTAATTGAATTCTGTGCATTTGTGTTCTTCGTAGTGGCGGTCGGTTCTCCACGCTGCTCCAGAACCTCGGACCAGAGAACGCCATCACCCTGTTGGTGTTTGCCGTCACAGAGCATAAGATCCTGGTCCACTCCTTACGACCCGCGGTGTTGACCAGCGTCACCGAGGCTCTGGTGTCCGTAAGTAACCACACCCCCACCGCTTACCCCTATCCAGGGTCCATATCCCATCCCCACCCAGTTTCCTTCGCCTTCTTCTTCTTCTGCAGCCTTGTTTCTCTGTCTTGTGTTTCTATTGGCTGCCAATCACTTTGTAAACTCAAATAAACTACACAAATAAAGTTATAATTACTTCTTCATGATATTTGGTTGCTGGTGTAACCTTACCCCGACTGCCCCTTTCCCAAACCAGGGTCTGTAGCCCATCTCCACCCTAATGTCTCTTTCTTCTTCTTGTGTTTCATGTCTTTATTTACAAAAAGTGCTACACAAACAGCTGTTATGTTTTTAATCACTGTGTAGTTTTGATCGTTTCCATAATTGCAGTAATTGGAGGGTAGTCAGATCACATCTGCAGGGTTCCCACTGGTTATAGAATTACTGGAATATCGCAGAATTTTGTTAGATTGTATTTCAGACCGGAAATTCGGGAGCGTCTGGGGGATTCAGGGAATAACAGAATTGTACAGGAATGTAGACAAATGTATTTTTCAACTTGCTTCACACATTTGTTGCATTAGGTTTTTCCCAACTGTAGTGGAAACCAGACTGATTAACAAACCAGGTCATGGAAGCGCTCCATGTTAGTTATGGAAAGTCATGGAATTTTACATCATGTATCTGCCTGTTAGTGCTTCTCATCCTCCTCTTCCTCCTCAGATGATCTTCCCCTTCCACTGGCCATGCCCATACATCCCCCTGTGCCCTCTGGCGCTGGCAGACGTGTTGAGCGCCCCCTGCCCCTTCATCGTGGGCGTGGACTCCCGCTACTTCGATCTGTACGACCCCCCGCCAGACGTCAGCTGTGTGGACCTGGACACTAACACCATCTTCCAGTGAGCAAAACCCTCCTATATCTACCGAGTTCACTAGGCGAGCTGTTAGTGCTAGGAATGATAAATCTGTAAATTGCAGAGGAATTTTGAACTTAATCTCTCTACTCCTCATTGGATATTGTACAAGACTATTGTGTGTGGGGGGTCAACCACAGTCCACTGAGCCCCAAAAGTACAGTGTTCCCAGCTTATTGCCTTTGCTTCTTTTCTCTCCCCTTTTTTCCCCAGACCTCATATCTGCCAGCTCATGAGTTCTAAGTTTAGCGACGAGGCCACCTAGAGTGGAAATGGTTATTTTTATAGTGTCAGACTTATTTTATTATGACGAGAATGCAATTTTCTGGTGTGTCAGGTCAGTAATGGTTCACATCAGCCAGACGGCTTGGAGGGTGGTCCGAACTCCTCTCCCGGACCAACTACACGACCCATGTTGGTTTTGGCCTCCCAGCCTCTCTGGAGCTTATTGTATGCTTGTGCTTTTCCAGCAACGAAGATAAGCGGGCCCTCACGTGGAAGATCCTGCCAAAGAAAGCCTGTAAATACCTGATGAATGTGCTGAGCAATCTCTATCAGCAGCTGGCTGACGGTGAGTACCGAGCTGATGTACGAACTGATGGAACAAATGATTGAAACAAAAATGCGTCGGCTGTTGCGTGGCTGCCATATCATCCTGTCACTCTAGCACTTTGTTGGTGTGTCGTTTTTATCTGCCACTCCCGTGTTGTAAAGTTCCCTTTCAATGAACTTAGTAGTTCTTCATGTCAAAACTGATCATAGTCAGTTGAAGTTATTAGGAAGTCCAAATCCAATCTGAAGAGGATTTACGCCCTCTGTCATTTTGGTTGTTTTTGGGAAGATTGTTCTTAGACTATATTATTTTCTACTTACCCTTTCTAACACTCACCTAATGCAATCAAAAGTAAAAAAAAAAATTAAATGCATCTGTGGCTAATATAGCGTAGGTTTTCAGAGCAAATAAAATCAGTTGTCTATCCAGTGTGAGGCTGAACCAATAACTTTCAGGCTGCAATAGATGCCAGGCAAGCAGAGTATACAGACATAATGGTTCATAATTTGTGTGGGACATCCAGATTTGATATAGGGCATAATAATAAATAAATAAATAAATAAATTAAATTGATAAGTTGTTAAATAACTACATAAAGAAAGTAATAAATAGGAGTAACTGTCCTTAGGTAAAAGCACGGCTGCAGAGGTGTGTTTTCAGCGTTTAAAGACTGATGTAGCTGTCCTCAGATTCCAGAGTTTTGGTCCATAGGTCCTAAAAGCAAGTCTTCATTCATCATTCATCATTCGTCCTGTGAGATTTTTGGCCTTTTTGAGGCTGATTTTTATTCTGCTGAGGCGGACATGCCTCTATGGCTTGTGCAATGATACACTCTATACTGTTCTGCTTTCCATTCATTCATCTAACTGAAAGGAATAAAACCAGCAATAATCCCATCATAGCATCTAATTACTTGTCTGCCGTGCCAATGCACTCTTGCTGTTGACTTTCTCACCGTCACGACCATGAAACCTGCTGCCTATTGAGGTATAGAAATTGAATAATTGAATTTTCTGATTCAGTGAAGTTGAAAATCTACCCAGAATGATGCCTAAGAATGATGAATACTGATATGCCTTTCAGAGCTTTTGAGTTGACGCTGTTAAGCCTCAAGCATCTTTGGAAACTCCGACATTAGCTTGTGTTTATTCATCCTAATTGCGTAATCCTAATCCTCAATTGCAAAACTAACTGTGCCTGATGAAAGTCCACACTGTCTTGTTTTACCTGGCATATAAAAGTGCATAAGCAAAGGTCCTTTCACACATGTCCTTGGATCATAACCACGTCATCAACTTGCAAATGCTGCAACAATTTCTGTTTTGAACTGCTTGATTCAGCCTCTTGGCATGTTCATAATAGTGATGGCTGTTTATCATGTTGTCCCCTACTGCAGGTCAACACAGGCCCGATGGGCTGCTGGAGCCGAGCATGAGCGACTCATCAGAACTGAGCTGTGGGAAGAGCCTCCACACGCTGGAGCTGGAGATACAGGAAGCCTTCCTGCGCTTCATGGCGGCCATTCTAAAGGGCTACCGCTCCTTCTTGCGACCGATCACCCAGGCGCCCTCTGAGAAAGCTACAGACGCTAGCTCACTCTTTGACCTGCAAGGTATCTGGACTAACTAATGTTATGGCCACTCATAACAGAACAAGACCAAGGTGGTCAACGCTACTAGTCGTTTGAGAAATGTCAGTGAGGCACAATACAGTTTCACCTGCAGTCAGTTTCCTAGATTATGCAACATATTGGCCACGTTCGAATATCAGCCCAAGGTTTGTGCTGCTTACATGTTCTGCAGTATACATCCCGCTTGTTAATGGTGATTCCGTTTCCTATCAAGGCTATAAAGCCAATTTGATTCCCAACCGTAGTGTTATATTGCATGATTAGCAATCATGAGTCAATGAATATATAAACTAATACTCGTCTGTAGCACCATTCCGCTCTACAGCTGGCCTCCCTCGAAACCAGATGGCGTTGTTTAATACATGAGCCTTCATAAATGCCCCCCCACCCCACCACCTCAGATGTAAATGCACACACAAACTGTTCTGGGAGGAAGACGGGGATTTGAGAGGGTGGTGGGGTTCGGGGTTCAAGGCTGTTTGCAGACTGGGATGTTGGTTAGCGCTGCAGCTGTTAAACGCCCCCGAGGCTGTCCTCTGGACCGACGCCCATGGAAGCTGGCTCATATCACCGAGCTGGGTTGATGTCATGGCTGCTACACTGGAGGATAGCCATAGCCAAGGTTGTGTCCTATAGGAGTTATATGATATAGCACATAGGGAATGGATAATTTTTTATTTTAAAGAGACCACTGCAGTGCTGTTACATAATGAATGCATGAAGACCTGCTGGAGGACTTTTGGATCCAACATCTATAACAATACAAAACTATAGATTAAGTGTTTAGGTGACAATAGGGAGTTTTTTTTCTGATTGCATGTTATTTTTCTCCGTTTCTCACTCACATTGACTTTCGTATGATTACTATATACTGTACTGTGCAAATATTCCATAGAGCGAAGATGCTTTCAAAAATAATGAAATGAAAAGTTTTGAAACATCAAAAAATTTACTATGAAGAGCAGTAATGTAAAACACTCACGCAGAAAACCAAAAAATAAACATCTAAGACCAAATTTCTATTAAAAAATCTAGAGTGCCTAAGACTTTTGCACAGTACTCTTATTCAGGTAATGTTTTGTTTCTGTCTCAGTTTGCATCAAAATGAATACTTTTTACCTTTGTTTAACCTCTTCCTGCAACAACTCACCTCATCTTTCAGATTTCAGAGCGAGACTTCTCCTTGAGCGAGACTTCTGTTTCTGGTTAAACAAAGGTCTATCTCTGTAGGGATCCTTTCCGTAATGTTGTCAGACACAGGAATAACAATCTGAGCCTGTCAGTGGCAAAAACAAGCACTTCTAATGGACGTACTTTGATCGGGCGCAGTTGCCCCAAAGGATTACGTTGCAGCCCGTTTCGCAACTGCCGGCTGAGGCGATCTACTGGAGCAATTCCAAAACATTTCGAACCTATTTTGGGGTCTAAATGACTAATATGTACAAATAGAGCCCAGGTTTAAAAATACCAGAATTACCCTTTAAGCTTTATTTATCTAAGGAGCGTATCCATCAGCTGGTGGGAAGTGTTTCTCAGCATGGATGCACTCCGGTACTTGGCTTCCACCTCTGCACTGTGAGCCAATGGCCATCCATCCTGCTCTCTGTCCCACAACACCATTGGCCTGATTGCAGCTGCTTTCAGCGCCTATTAAGGAAGCCATTCACCATGTTGCACGTCCCAAATTGGCCATTATACTAATAACATTGTGTTGCCTTGCACTTTCCAAAACAATGTAAGTTAGATATATTTGTTGGATAATTCATGTCATTTTTACCACAATGTCACACGCCTTAGGAAAGGCTTTAACTTGTTTTAGTAGAAGAAATGAGCTGAGCTGTGGAAATAAACTTGCTGCTACTTCTAACACTTTCCCCCTCTTCTCACTGAAGTAAATGAGCCAGGTAGGATTATTTTACCGTTGGTGTAACCTATCATCTTGACCCTTTTTATTCAGGATTCCTGAAGAGCCGCGACCGCTCACACCAGAAGTTCTACTCACTGATGACCAAGACCCAGATGTTCATCCGTTTTATCGAGGAGTGCTCCTTCGTCAGCGACAAAGACGCCAGCCTGGCCTTCTTCGACGACTGCGTGGACAAAGTGAGCTTCACCTTCTCATTTTCCTCTTCTCGGCCATTTCCATCACTGTTTCACTCATTTTCATCTCTTCAAAGTGGCTCTAATTTTATCCCCTAGCTCAGGGATGTCAAACCGTGTGCCATGGAGGGCCGAGAGTATGCAGGTTTTCATTCCAACCGAACACTACACCAGGTGATATCCCTCCTCTCTGGTTGAAGGTGTGGTAATCAGTGAAATCACCTGCTGTATTCTTGGGTTGGAACGAAAACCTGCATACTCTCGGCCCTCCATGGCACATGGTTTGACACCCCTGCCCTAGCTTCTCCGTGGTCAAGCTAGGCCCGGTAGTATTTGTAGTGCCTTCACCTGTCTTTAACCGAACATCTCCTGTCCTCTCAACTCTTGTTTTTTCTTTCTCTTTCCCTCTCTGCCTCCGTTTGCGAGCAGCTCTACAGCTCAGAGCGCAGTGCAGACAAAGGCAAGGTAAGGCTATTATTTTTTGGTAGCTTGTGTTCACCTGCTCTGGTGACATTTTGTGCCTAGATGGGGATGTGTTTGTCCAGTGCAAGGTAACAGTAAACAACAAAATTGCTTTAGTGACCGTAAAGGAAACAGACAGAAAGCCCTTCAGCTTTACTCTGGGTTTTGATGATAACGGTTGACCTTGCTAACTTTCCACCATCTCCACTTTGATTTCTCTGATCACTAGAATATTAGATCATGTCCACAACTAATCTGCTGCAGCAGCAGCTTGGCCAGAGATAGCGAAAGTTCAGTTTTGCTGGAAACCCCTGTGCAACATTTTCAATTTTTCATGACTCACCCCAGTAAGGGCTTTTTTTTTTTACCTCAGTGACTTCTGCAGCACTGATGGAGCTTGAAGTCCGGAGTTAATTCTCCTACACCCCTTAATCTCGTTTCCCCCAGCGTGAGAATGGGGAAGAGCCTCGGCGAGACGTGTCATCGTGTCTTTTGTGTCCCAGCGGGCGCATTTGGTGGAGTGGTTTGACCCCGAGGCGTTCGCAGGTTGCGGTGGCTCTGTCAGAAGTGTGTTTGTACACTGAAGGTTAAATTTTGTGTTAGCAGTCCAAAAAGGCTGTGGGCTATTTGATTCCCAAGTCACGTCTGCAGGGTGCTGGTTTTTACAGGTGACATTTGCAACAGACTAGGTGAAGTAGAATTGGCTGTCCTTGTGTGTGTGTGTGTGTGTGTGTGTGTCTGTGTGTGTGTGTGTGTCTTCTGGCTGTAATTGAGACATAGTGGAAGTGAATCCAAAGGCCAGCACCCAGAGACTCTCCTCCCCGACTTCCCAGGCCTGAGGACTCGGTCTCCTTGTCCTCGCTGTGTGTCAGCTCAATGGGCTATTAAACCCCCAACAGTCTCTCTGCACCGTGGAGCCTCTGATGGGATTACACTACCTAGGCTCCTGAGAGAGGACTCAGCCCACACACACAGTCACACACCGCTGCTAACACACAGTCACACACTGTCACGTAAGATGAGATGAAACTTGAATGATCACCGGGTGGAAATCAGGTCACTGCAGCAGCAAAAGCAATAGGATTCAGCAGGGAAATGGACAAATACAATACAAGCACACAAATCTAATATAACGTAAGGAATTAAAACGGTACAAAAAGATAATTAAAGCAATAAAATCAAATTGTGGGGTTCTTCAAACGCATCCTGCATCGGTTGGTAATATGTGGGAAGCGGTATGGATTACTAACTCGTATGGATTAAGTTGAAGCTGTCACGCACTGTCACAGCTCGTGAAAGCAAAGTTAATGTACAATCATTCAGCAAACTCTCTCTCTCTTGTGCACACATACTAACCCTCCCTTGGAAAGCTGCATGTCTGACCCGAATGACCTGAATGTTCTTTCAGAGACAAAGACAACAGGTTCCCAAATTAACTGTTCTGTCTGGTTGATTTGTCTCTGTCTCAACGGACACGAGGCCTACTCCTCAGACAGATTGCTTCTCCGTCATCACAGCTGTCTCCCTTCACCGTGGAGCATTAAAACGTTGACTCTCAAAACTCCTTACTTGTATATCAACAGTTAATTACCGGAGATGTTTGTGTGTTAATCAGGGTGTCTAAACTCTTAAAAATGTTTTTGAATACTAATTTGAAGGCTAATTGAATTATTTAAAGTCTTAAATGCCGTAAGAAATAGCCTGTATGTCTTTAAATATATTCTCAGAAGTCTTGAGTTGCTGTGTTCAACAGCAAACATTTCTAAGTAAAATTGCCAAATGTGCTAGGTAGCTGCTCAATAATTGAAGCGTTGCTCGTGCCCCCGAGGGCCCCTAACCGCCATGTAAACTTACCAACCTGCTCTAAAGACTGTCATTTAAACGTAGCTTATACGAGCTAAGTGCTATTATATAATGCAATGCAACATGGAAACCCTGGACATTATAGTAGCCTTTGTTATGGTGTATAAGGCTCAAAAGACATTGTGATATTTTTGCCTTAAGCCTGTGATGTAGGCTTTACCCTGCAAAGCAACAGATGCTGCAGTCTGTCACACATTCATGCTTTGACCTAGATTATCATCAGTCTTTAACTACTATCAGGCTAACGGGACTAAATTATGAATTTAGGATTTAGCAAATGCTTCACTTTCCTGCCGTCCTCCATTAATAGAGAATTGCTTAGAACGCTAAAACCTGGTATTAAGCAGTTCTCCGTTCATGAAGCCTCCCCCCCCCCGTGCCTCTGGATTTCTGTATCCACCACAACGCTTAGAACTTGGAAGTTGGAAGTCTGTCTGTCCGACACGGATATAGCAGAATACATGCTGCAAATCCAAATGTCACAGGAGAAAATGATCGCACTAAGACTTCCGTTGCGCACGTACATTTCAGCTTGCCACTTTAATGTCTTTTCCTGGCGCTTGTTGTAAAGCAGACAGGGCAGCAGTTTGTTCCACAGCAGTGCAGCCATGCTTTACATAGACCAATCCCTCTTGTACCGCAGTCAATTCATTGCAATGTTTTCATCAAAAGTCGATGCGGCGGAGGCCTCGTGCCGTAATCCCTTCCCTTCTGACACCATGTTGACGTGCGTGAAGAAACTCCACTTTGCAGTAATTGAGGGGAGGGGAACGCAGGCTCAGACCTTACATGTCAAAACACACTACCCATAATGCCAGGCGGTTGAACCTGACCGTAGTTACTGAGCATCTATTACAACAGTTTTTATGTGGAGGGTCTTAGATTACTTTAAATGTAGACAGTAGTGTAATGATGTGGAATCAATCTTGAATCGTGATCCGTTTGAACATCACTAGCATGTTTTCGTCTGGTTGTTTATCTCAGTGTACTGACAACTCAGTCGGCCATGCAGACCTACAAACGGGCTGTGTTTTTGTTTCCTCAAAGACGGTGCAGAACAATAGCCAAGCATTCACAAATCAGTGTAAGCTATTACTGCCCACAGCATTCAAGAAATAAAATGAAGTAGTGGGTTTTATTTGCTTATTAGCAGCTTATAGTAGCGCTAAACAAAAACAATACAAGACTACAGCTATCTGCATGTCGTGTATAGTAAATGTGCTCTACATGAATGTTAATCTGTCACATAACTCACCAATTTCTAGTCCACTGGGCAGTAAAGGACGTATTGCACTGTATAAAACAAATGGAAGGGAGATGGAGAAGTAAAATGCACAGGGTGGTGTGCCCTTGAAGAGAGGGGGAGACTCTGACTGTAAAACTTAGACAGAATGACAGAATGACAAAAGGGAGGAGAGGTGGAGAGAGATGAAGATATAGGGAAGCTGCTCAGTTGAGAAATGTAGGTCACCTGCTGTCATCGTCCTTCAGCCCCGGTGATCGACTCGCCCAGACATACTTGTCTCCTTTTGTAGAGCTTGCTATGGTATTGATAGCTAGACTGCTGCTTTCACAGGAAAATACTGCTATTTTTATTGAACTGAGTCTGTTGTCTTCTGAGCATATCCCACGACACTACTGCCTATGAAACCTCACAAGAAAAGCAAACTGTCGTTCCCTCGCCTTAGAAGCTGCATGAACTAGAAGAAGGTAGAAAGAAAGAACACAATCAGCTGCTGTTGAGGGCTGGTGGATATTCTGTATTGGCGCATTAAAACCATTGTGTTTTGGTAGAAACTCTTCATCAGGGTTCTGTGACAGAGAGACAGTGGATCTTAAATCCCTTTCCAAAATGGCCACAAAAGGCGACCTTAGTGCACTCAGACAAAGTGTAACTTGTAAGCGTTCATGTGTTTAACTCACTCAAATCATTTTTTATTTCTGAATTTAAAATGAGCCATAAACAAACTACAGCAATCAATCAATCAAGTAGACTTGATTGTGTTACAGTGAATATAATGGATAATTTAGATTTTTATTATCTTGGACTGCCAACATCGGTGGATTCCCTGCCAGCATTTTTACGGCCTGTTTTGACACACTTCCACAGTTTGTGGTGCCAGGGCAGTTTGGAAAAATATTAAAGATCCAGTGTTTCTTTGTCGTGTAACCTTGATGAAAGCTTTCTGCTGTAATGCTTTTGCTCAGTCGTCTTTTCTTCATCTTTTAAGAAACATCGTTTTGTGATCACCTCCATCTGAAATGTTTCTCCTAAAACCCCTCAGGAGCAATGTGGAGACAAGAGAGAGAAAGAAATGAGACTTCATGAGATAATCGTGAAGATGCTAACATGTGACATGTATAATGGAATCAGCTCCTACTATATGGCTTCAATAGCAGAATGCAGCAGGATGTGAAAACTGCATGTTTTTCTTTCTCTAATCTCATGGTCTCATGCATGGAGACAGATTCAGGAGAAATTATTCTGAATCTTATTTATTTAACATAACACATTTAACATTTATTTAACATAATTTGGAGATTTCTTGTTTTGATCAGACTGAGAATAACATGAGTTGAATTTGAGAAATAGGAGAAAATGCCTTTAGTCTTAAAAAGTGCTCATTTGTGTCCGGGAGAAATAAAAGTTATAAATATGAGATCTCTTCTTGGATTATGCTTTCCTATGGGTTGGTTTTAATGTCACATTAAAGACATTTCTTTTAGGACATCTATCACCCTCCAAGAGTAGCTGAATTTGATCCTCCTCTCTATGAAACTATTTGACACTATTATTATTATAGTAGTATTAATACTGGAATTAGAAGCACAAGTCTGGTGCCCTGCTCCTTACATGGGTTCACTGCACTATGGAGATTAGCCTTCATGAAGAGTGGTGTTGGATGGCGGTGGTAGTGACGCGACAACACCGGCTTAGTGTTGTTGGGGTCCACAAGTTAGCACAAGGTGTTATTTGTAAGTAGTTACCTTACTTCACAGTATTTGAAGCCGGGCCAGAATCTAAATTCTGCTGCAATGAAAATAATCCATTAATATTAAAGAGGTTAATGTCAAGGGCTGTGTTGATGTTCCCACCTGGCCAACGGGATGCTCCCTGTTCTGTCGGCTGTGATGGATGGTACCACTCTCCCGAGATCTCCAGTCATGTTCGTGCACTCCTTCCCCCAGGTGGACGGCGATAGGCCGGAGGAGACCAGGCTGATAGAGATTGATGAATCCCAGCGTAGCGAGCACACAGTCTTCATCACCCCTCCAGAGCTGCCTCCTCTGCCTGAGGGGGACGAGCATCCACTGTGTTACAGGTAACGGTCAAAACCACAGCTTTTGCAGGGGGGTTTTGGTTGAACTTTGCTCTCAGATGGGAGGATGGATATGAAACCTTTTTGTGCAGCTTGTTCTTTTTGGGTGTCCTGGAAAAGTCCTACAAGTTTGACAGTTTACAGTGAATCTCTCTGGCCATCTTTCTTTCTTCCACTGTGTAAATGTTTAATTTTGGCAATAATGTACAAATGTACAATGCAATTCTTCTTTTATCTCATAATTCTCATCAGTGTTTTCTCTATTTCTAATTGTGGTAGGACGTACAAAGCCTATCTTGCAGAGGGGTCTGGGTTTTCCTCCCCTGGGAAGAAGCTTTATCTCAAAGCCAGTGTTATTAAGCCATAAAATTACTGCCTGGAAATATGACTCCGACTCAGAATAGATTTAAGATTACGATGACTTTACTGCTGTGTGAAAAAAGATAGAACCAAAACACAATTGATAGCTAAAGTAAAGTTACAGTATATTTATTGCTAGTTGAGTGTTGGAGTCTAGACGGCTAGCTAACAGCTTCAGTCTATAGTCTAGATCTAGATGACTAGCTAACAGCTTCAATCTATAGAGTCTAGATCTAGATGGCTAGCTAACAGCTTCAGTCTATAGTCTAGATCTAGATGACTAGCTAACAGCTTCAATCTATAGGTCTAGATCTAGATGACTAGCTAACAGCTTCAATCTATAGAGTCTAGATCTAGATGACTAGCTAACAGCTTCAATCTATAGAGTCTAGATCTAGATGGCTAGCTAACAGCTTCAGTCTATATAGTCTAGATCTAGATGACTAGCTAACAGCTTCAGTCTATAGGTCTAGATCTAGATGGCTAGCTAACAGCTTCAGTCTATATAGTCTAGATCTAGACGGCTAGCTAACAGCTTCAGTCTATAGAGTCTAGATCTAGATGACTAGCTAACAGCTTCAGTCTATATAGTCTAGATCTAGATGGCTAGCTAACAGCTTCAGTGTATATAGTCTAGATCTAGATGGCTAGCTAACAGCTTCAATCTATAGAGTCTAGATCTAGATGGCTAGCTAACAGCTTCAATCTATAGAGTCTAGATCTAGATGACTAGCTAACAGCTTCAATCTATATAGTCTAGATCTAGATGACTAGCTAACAGCTTCAGTCTATAGTCTAGATCTAGATGGCTAGCTAACAGCTTCAGTGTATATAGTCTAGATCTAGACGGCTAGCTAACAGCTTCAGTCTATAGAGTCTAGATCTAGATGGCTAGCTAACAGCTTCAATCTATAGAGTCTAGATCTAGATGGCTAGCTAACAGCTTCAATCTATAGAGTCTAGATCTAGATGGCTAGCTAACAGCTTCAGTCTATATAGTCTAGATCTAGACTGCTAGCTAACAGCTTCAGTCTATAGTCTAGATCTAGATGACTAGCTAACAGCTTCAGTCTATATAGTCTAGATCTAGACTGCTAGCTAACAGCTTCAGTCTATATAGTCTAGATCTAGATGACTAGCTAACAGCTTCAGTCTATATAGTCTAGATCTAGATGGCTAGCTAACAGCTTCAGTCTATATAGTCTAGATCTAGATGGCTAGCTAACAGCTTCAGTCTATAGTCTAGAT
This sequence comes from Hoplostethus atlanticus, assembly GCA_034670405.1. Taxonomy (NCBI): domain Eukaryota; kingdom Metazoa; phylum Chordata; class Actinopteri; order Trachichthyiformes; family Trachichthyidae; genus Hoplostethus; species Hoplostethus atlanticus. The sequence continues at coordinate 5,388,925 of JAXDDX010000009.1, forward strand.
CTAGATGACTAGCTAACAGCTTCAGTCTATATAGTCTAGATCTAGATGACTAGCTAACAGCTTCAGTCTATAGAGTCTAGATCTAGACGGCTAGCTAGCAGCTCCACTCTAGGACATCATCCTAACAAACAGTGGCAGCATGTCCGTTCCGTGAGGTAAATGTTATTTCTCTGTCAGATTGTATTAATTATCTATTAAGTGGCGTCCTACAACCTGACATCTTACATGAGATTTACCAGACTGACGTTCTAACAGCAGGAATCAGTTGAATGAGTTGAATAATGAACTGAGTTGTAAATCCCCTAATTATTCTGAGTGGCTGATTGTGGCCCAGCAGGGGTCCAGCTCCCACACTGGGGCTGAAGACTGAGTGGTACCAACAGGCAGAGTCCACTCTGTCTGGTAGGAACGTGATTGAAATCATTTTCTACTATAAATACACCGAGGGACATTTCACTACCAATAATCCATTAACACCATCAGCTTTCAAGCCTTTTTCCCAGTTCTCGTTATTGATAATGACACACAAGTCACACATTTTTGCAACCTTGGACAGAGAAGGAAATATGCTCATGGTACACATTGTTTTTTAGACTGTTTTTGAAAAATTAAAGCAACTGACTAAAGATATTAGACACACGGTGATGTCTAATGTTCGCTCATGATGTCATTAAAAAATGGAATATCATTTTAAGAATTCAAAATCCACTTTCTAACTCTATATGTGTGTGTGTGTGTGTGTGTCGTTTGTCCATCAGGTACGACGGCTTCCCAGTGTTAAGTCTGGACCTATTTGACCCTGTGGAGGGCCTGCAGACTCCCTCTTCTCGCCTCGCTGCCCGGCACAGCTGTCCCACCAGCCCCGCACCTATGTTTAGACGCACCAAGCAGGTCAGCACACACACCGAGTTTGTGCTAGGACTCTAGTTTTAGTTTACGACTCTGCTGTTGTGACAGTCACACGTTCACACTCTGATATCCCTTGGTCTTGAAACTGCTCCTCCTCCAACCTCTCTTTTCCCCCCACAGGAGATCAAATTGGCCCAGAAGATAGCCAAGAAGTACTCGTCCGTCCCCCAGCTGTGGTCCAAGTGCCTCCTCCGCCACTGCTACGGCCTGTGGTTCATCTGCCTGCCGGCCTACGTCAAGGTGTGCCACTCCAAGGTCCGGGCGCTGCGCACCGCCTACGACGTCCTCAGGAAGATGCAGGCTAAGAAGCTGCAGCCCCCCGACGAGGTACGGCGAGCATCCATCTTACCTTATCATTCCCAAGAGCACCTCTTCATTTTGACAATATTTGCTCTGGTTTTAGTGATTACTAGTTATGTCCTCATGCCTGAAATCACGGCACTCTTGTATGGGGAGGATGAAACCAGTCCATGTCAGTGTCTTATAGTCAAAGTCAAGAATAGTGTGTGGAAGTCAAAATAGCCACCAAGGTCCAAACTTCACCACCAAACCATTTAAATGTCTTTACAATGGCCTACATTTTAAAGATAAAGGTAATCTAAATTTCCACTAGCGATGGAATCCGTCCATCACTGATCCCCAGTGTATTCATCCAGTGGCCCAACCCTCCTCCTCCTCCAGGTCTGCTACCGGGTGTTGATGCAGCTCTGTGGCCAGTACGGCCAGCCTGTCCTGGCTGTCAGGGTCCTGTTTGAAATGAAGAAGGCCGGAGTCCAACCCAACGCCATCACATACGGCTACTATAACAAGGTACATCCCAGCCTGCCCGTGTTTGTGTGGAAAGTGTATTTATTTATTTTAATGAGGCCAAATAAACGTTTATTAGATGATTGTGGTGTATTTTATGTTGTATATGTTGTTTTTATAAGCTGCATAGTTTCATGGTAACTCAAAAGTTACATAAGGGGGCTTGTTACCGTGAGGACACGCGTTCGAATCCCGGACTGGTGGTAATTTCTGGGCAAAGAAATTGCATTGAGTAACGCTACTGTCGAGCTGTACGGAGCCCAGGAGTGGGTACAGGAAGAAAGACTTGTGCTGTGTTTCAATGAATTCAAGTGTACAAGATGCGTATTCTTCCCTAATCTGGTTAATTTGTACCCTAATGTTCATTATTTTGTGGGCACAATTTTATAATTCATGTGAAGAATTGTGCCCACATTCTTTTTGATTTCACTCACTTGCCATAATTAGTTGATTTTACTTGATTGCATTGATTTATTTTAGTTTAATCAGTGTGATATTTTGTTGAAAAAATATATACAGTATTTACCTGAATGAGGCTTTTGATGAGGTATAATGGATAGATTTCTTGATTAAATTTTCCTTCAGGTAAAATGAGTTATCAACTCATCACCTCATCAGAGTATCGCTCAACAAGCTCTCCAACACAAAGGTGGGGGGGGGGGGGGTGTAGTTGCACTGGCTTAACACATTGTACACACATAACTACTGTGCATGTAGTAGCATGTCGTAGGCACGCATTCAAACTTGATTACCATGAAATACATTTTTCCCTACAGGTCGGCCACCTTTGAGCAAGGCAGTCAAAATAGTTCCGGGCGAGCTGCTCAGTGGCCAACAATACAAGACTGGTTGTACTGGGCAGCTCCCTGTATGAATGTGGAGCAGGACAGTGCTGAAAAAAGAGCATGTGTGCTCAGTGAAGCCATTCCCTGGAAAAATGGAAATTATGATAGATGATGAACCAGACTGACGGCAGCCTAGGTGTGATTGTTTGTTCTGGATTTGCAACAGCTGCCTTTCTACATCGAGTTAAAAACCACGAGTGTCATTCCAGCCTCTACGCCGTGAGTGCTCTCTGATGCTACATCACTGAGATTCATATCTCAGTGGATGGCACTAACCCAGTAGAGATGATACCTCATCACAGTAATGGCTCCTGTGGACACTTGGGGTTCAGATAAGGAGAAGCATGGGTGACATCTCCAGCCCCCCCGAGGTTTGTACGACATCCTCTGTAATCACACCCAGGTGTCAGGATGAATCGCGACTCCTTTCATCCTGGGAACCTGTCCCTGATCTGGCATCCTAGGGAGTATAAACCTAAATGGGCTGGTGTGGGCGCAGGCTGTCAGCAGAGAATACCGTAGTAAAGGTTACACTGGTTTTGACGCCTCATAGGGGGTTATTTTAGCTTGGTAATCGATGGCTTTGAAGCCCCAGCTGGCTGTCTCGCTCCTTCTACTGATAGTGCCCATTGCAGCCACTGAAGTGGAGTTTTCCTTTTCTTACACATGCTTGTGAAGGCCTTTGAAGCCAGAGGACGGGAGAGAAGAGGGAAGAGGTTTTGTGTGTCTGTCAGTCTCCGTGAAATGAAAAAGGCCTCTATTTGCACACATCATTTTCTTTTTTTTACATTACAAAATGAAGTTGTCTCCCTGCCTTCATCAATACTCAAATGCTTTTTTCTTGTGATGCATGATAGACCTCATAGTGGTGTTCACTGCATCAGAATATTGGTCATATGTGCCTCGTGTGTGAAAGTGAGCACATTTGATTGGCATGACTGTTCCCCATAGTAACCTTTAAATTAGATCATCTGGATCAACATGAGTGGTTGGTGAACATCGAAAAAGGATTAGGAGGAGAGAATTAAAACGTGACATTAAAGCAACAAAAGCTAAGGCACATACCATGCAACAGTCTCTCCCCATCCTCCCTGTCATGTAGCTCGTGTAAGGAAATAAAAGGCTGTCTCGCCTTTATAATGTTGTCATCTCAGGCTGAATATGAAGCAAACGGCACCACAAACCAGACAGTAGTGTTATTCTATTGCTGCGGGAAGAAGAATTACTCACTGTGAAGGCCTTTGTGTGCACATCAGTGAGTAATGTTAATGTCTGGACTACAGTTAGACTGACATATTGGGCCGATATTGGATATCGGCCTCAGTGTCTCTCTAACCACAGCTACGTAAAAACAGTCTGTAAAAACTGCAATGAAATATATATTTTTTTATTTGCACATTGTTTTTTGTGAGTAATTCATTTAAAGGCCCTATGTATCCCTACCGTTGTCCTATGATGGTCTAAATGCTGTTTCAGAGGCTTTTCCACCCTGACAAGGATGCAATTCTGGGGGGAAAACGAAATACTTTAATGGCATGAAAATGGTCAAATATAAAGACATTGAATATCAGCACAAAATATTACAGTTATCGGTATCGGCCTTCATAAACCCATATCGATCAAACCCTAGTCTGAACCCCCCTATGCCCAGACACACACACACACACACACAAAGCCAGAGTCACAAATTGATGACACTCACCCTCTCAAGCACTCGCATACAATCCCAGACAGCCGTGCGGTCCCATCAGGCGGCGAAGCCCCGGGCAGATTGCTGTGCTTTAGTTGTCATAACAACATTTCACCTGGCTAAATCCTCCGAGCCTTCACAAAGGAGCAGCCAGCTCCTCAGCATAATAAACCCCCCTCTGTTCATTCTGTTGCCAACTGGTGTGGCATACCAATCGGCAGTGGCGCTGTTTTTCTCACGGGTTTCTAAAGTATATTGACGGCGCACAGAGAGAAAGTAAAATATGAATTCATTGCCAACAGCTGCAGCGCTTTCCTTTTCTGATTGAGTGTGATTGTGTGTCTACTACCCTCGCGGTTGATGATCATGCTGGTTAATGGCTTTGCATGTTACGCCGTTTGGATCACTTTCACTTGCCACTCAACTTGAAACGGCAATTCACATAATCAGAGAGTCAATCATTTATTTATTGGATGAATAAAAAATACCTAATAAAATCCACTTCCTGAGTTGTTTGAATTAAAAGTGACCCTGCTATCGAATCTGGGATCAAAGACTAGTGAAGTAAATTGCAATATTCTTTTCCTTCCTTCTTTCTCTTCCTCTTCTTCCTCATCCCTCCCTTATCTTCCTTCTCCTCGTCCTCCTCCCTCCTGTCTCCCTCTCCTTGTGTCCAGGCGGTGTTGGAGAGCACGTGGCCCTCCAGTACCAGAGGAGGCTACTTCCTGTGGATGAAGCTGAGGAACGTGGTTCTGGGCGTGGCCCAGTTCAAACAGGCGCTACGGAGACACGCCCTGCTCACCCAGAGCCCTCTGTCAGGTGACCGCGATGAATAATACCCTGCCATGTCTGAGAAAATGAAACGCTGCTGCTGTTGAGTGAATTATTTGGTTGTTTGTTTGCTTATTAAGAGGATGTGATGCACAGACTCAGGATGCAGCAGTGAACTTCAACTTTAACTAGAAGAATTTAAATCCATGGTATTCCTTTTACTACTTTTAACTAAGTGTGTGATCGCACCTGCAGTTTGTTTCTTTGGTCCAAACCAGAGTGGAAAAGTTGACCTTGTTGGATTTTAGTATTTGATTGGTTCAGGTTCACACTGACCAATCACAAGCCAACCAGGGCTTGTAAACAGAAGTCCCATGACTCCCCAGCAGCTGGTTGATTGGTCAGAGTTTTGGTAACCTGTCATCCCACCAGGTTAGAGAGTCCAAACCAACCTGGTTCCAGTCCAACTTGATCTACCATGATGGACTTGTCTGCTCTTCTCTGGTGTTCATACCAGTTAAGAACACATGAAGAAATATCAGTCACCTGATACACATAATCCTTTGTGTTTTGGGGTAGTTTCCTGTAGTCCTGTAGGTTCGGGTTGCATATTTACTCCTAACAACATTTTCAGGCGTCTCGGGCGGTTATTTGGTGTCACCAGAGTCTGAGTGTTGTTGTTCTCATCTGGCCAAACAAACCAACTAAAGGAGGAAACGCTGCAGAGTTCAAATAAACCGCTCCAGACACACTTGAACACACCCTAATAAATAGCAGCTATTACACAGTACTTGAGCCAGTCTTGTCGAGACGAGGCGGGAATCATTCAGTGATGCATCAGAAAAGTCTTCTCCCTCATTGCTCCCTCACTCCCTATTGCTGCCTGTTTGTGGCATCACCTGTGCAACCTCACACATTTTTAGTCGACTGTTTGGAAAAGAGAGAGAAACAACAGCGAGTTATGTTGATTGAACTGATCGAATTTGAGTTGAAATGAATAATTAAATATAATATAAATTAATGATGGTAAAAGATTAACAAAGCAAATTTATAGATAATAATTACATAATACACTATAATTTCTGTGACTAAATACACCATCAGAATCTCGAACCATGGTATCCCAATCACAGACATGAAAATCTACCTGCCCACTATTTAAGATTTAACTACTCACAAAACAACCTGCAGAGGGAAAAGTGCAACTACAAAATGTAGACCCATGCATGTCTGCATGTGCCGCCAAACCCAGTGCATGCATGCCAATCCATGTCCTGCAAATCCCTGCTTTTCAAAGTTACTCCCTTTTTTACCAGTGGTAGGAATTGTGCTCCTGAGACTGCATGCACACTCACTGAGTCCAAAGTTGATTAGAGTCATTAAAGCTATTTCTCTCGTACACCTATTTATCAATAAATGGCAGCATTTTCAAATTGTATTTTTCTTTCCTTTCATATAAAATAATCATTTGAAAATTAGTGGTTACTTCGTGGTGTACATAACAATTCTACCCAATAATACATCAGATTTTTTGAACACCTGAAACACTAAAACCTGCAACTTCACAACTTTCAAAGTGACAGTGGTGCATTTTGGGGTGTTCACCCCCAAAGAAATCTGTTTCCTTGTCCTGAGACGGCATGGTTACATCGAAGAATGTTTTTGTGAAGCTCAAGATTATGTACAAAGCACTTTTGAACTTTTGAAAACTGTCCCTTCCTGTGTTATCCTGCCCCAACATCCTGTTTCAACCAGACATACGTCGAATCACGGCGGCAAGACACCATCGAAATGGTGTTCCCTTGCGATTTTAAAGAGACCTAGACACGCTAACACCTCAACACTTTATAATTAAGATATTAAAACATAAGGTGAGTTTTCATGAGTGTCAACAGGAAGTTTTCTAAAACAGAGAAACGCGCTACCCCTTGTGGAGCAGAAATGGCGCCCAGCTTCCTTTAACGCCTTGTTGTCTTTGGGCAGATGGCAGCGACCTGGACGCTGTGAGTCACGGCAGCCTGGAAAGCTCTGCCGACACTAACCCGGCCGAGCAGGGCCCCTACGCCACTGACTCCATCAAAGTAGACCCCACTGACGATAGATCTAGCACAGGTACACCCAAAATGGCTGCCGCTCGACTCTCACAGGCAGCCATCTTGTTCTACATCCTTTTTTTCCCCCCACTGACATGTTTGTTTGTTTTTTTCCTCCTTCCCCATTGCTCCCACTTACCGCCCGGCCTCGTTCCCCCTCGTCCTCCTCCCCTCCATCGCCTGTTTCCACCTTCCGTTTGGTTTTCATCCACGTCCTTTTTCCTGGTTTTGCTCCCCTGGTTTCTGCTCTGCTCTGTCCCTAACCCTGCCCTTCACTCTGGCCCTGCCTGTGTTGCCCTTGCATGCAGTCGGCCGTGGGGGCGGCAGCGTGGGCGCCAGGGGCCCGGTGGCCCTCTCACACTGGGGGGGCTCTGAGCTCAGAGAGGCCGCCCTCCACCCAGGTAAACCTCTCTGTCTGTCTGTCTGTCTGTCTGTTTGTCTGTCTCTCTCTTCTCACGTCTGTCTGTCAACTGCTTTCCCTGGCTGTCTACCTCTTATTTCTCTCTTTCTTACCTGCTCTCTACTTTCATCGTCAACCTTTTCTTGTTGGCCTCTCTCTCTCTCTCTCTCTCTCTCTCTCTCTCTCTCTCTCTCTCTCTCTCTCTCTCTCTCTCTCTCTCTCTGGTACTTCTCTGATCTCTCCTCCACTCTCAGTCTGCAGCAACTCTCCCTCCACTCATCTCTCTCTTACTTTCCTCCCTCCCTCCCATTCTTAGCTTCACCACGGAGTGATTTGTCAATGTCAATTATGACAAGTAATTACCCAGAGGCACATTCCTTTTGATTACGGGAATCATTTTAATCATGGAGATGGCACCTCCACGGGAGACTCCAGTCTGTGTGCAAAAAGACTGAAAGCAAATCACAGCTCATAGCGCAGCAGGGGAAAGGACCTTGATGTTGTGGCTCATTGCTGGTTACGGTCCTTGAACGAGTTTCGTCAGCTGTCAGTTGCGAGCCTTCCTGTATTGTATGGCCAGAGAGGTTCATGGGAAAGTTAAAACCAGCTGAAATCATCAGACAACTGGTTGCCTGGAGACCCAAGGAAGTTGGAGAGGGAGATGTTAGTGATGGCGACGGGTAGGGGGGGTGTTGGCCTCTGATAGAAGCAGGTTTTTCCCCTACATCAAGTCCTAACATTGTAGTTCATTAGGCGTTGTGAAACTGCGGTTAGTTTCTCCCTGCAGACTGTAGGTCTGCCCATGCCCCGAGGAGGATTCTCTTATCCATCGCAGCTTAGCTGCTTTTTTCTCTCTGCAACAGCGATGTGAAGATGTCGAGGAAAGAAATGTCTTACCAATCTCCACTGTATGTTTCATTTATCTCTTACAGGCCTCATTTCTCGACACTCTTCACAATTTATGGTCATGTAGCAATTGATGGAGAAGGTCTTTAAATCAAGGACATGACACCAACATCGTAGTGAGAGAGGCTTGTGTACAGTGAGTGGTGTTGGAAGTTATTTTGAGAGGTGTAGAGGAGGTGCTGTCTCGAAAGAATTGTATTCGACTCATTCCTCTGTATAAAGTCTTGTGGTGTAATATCAGCGGCTTTGCTGCCTAACATGTGCTTCTCCTTCCTTTTCTTTCTCCATGTTTCTTTTTCTCTGCTCCTCAGGCGACCAGTCAGATTTGGGTTATAACTCTCTGTCCAAAGAGGAGGTCCGGAGGGGAGATGCCGGCAGCCAGGACCCAACCCACGACAAAGACGACAAGAAGGAGAGCGACTGCAGCTCCTGTCAGTAGCCAGTCTGATATGATCTACTCTTTGTCTAGCTTCCAAAAATGCTAACTAGGCAGCCTTCTAGCCACACTGGATTTCCCCTTCCTCTGGCTTGATCTCGCTATCCCCTCCAGAGACGATTCATTCTTTTTGGTTTCTCATGCTCATCAAAGCATCTCTGTCATCTAATGCCCCCCAGTGGACTTGTAGGTGCACTGCTGTGTTTTGAAATAGTTCTGTTCTCTCTCTATGTAGTGTCAGAGACCGAGAGCACCAAGAGTAGTGGAGACTGCCTCCCTCAGCTGGACATGGAGGTCCATTCATCCTTCAAGCCACGTGGCATCGTCCGCAGCAACTGTCCGTACGACGACGCAGCCTGTAAGCCCAAGAGCTCTGCCAGCACAGGTAAAGTAGAGGACTGTTCCTACATTTAATTGTATAATGTTTTCAAATCTGAACTATAGTCGTTTTTTCCAGCGCAGGAACTCTCCAGGAACTTAGTACTGTTGGTACTTAGTTCCAGGAACTTCGACCTTTCCGACCGGGGGAACTAGCCCCGAAAAAGTTTCCTCTTGGATAGTTCCTGGGTCCAAAAAAACTTCCTGCTAGCGAGGTAGTACTTTTTGGGGGACCAGGAACCATTGGGGCAGAGTTGCAGTACTGAACCACGCTGATTGGTCAATACAAGCTATGCAAAAAACGTCCAGTCCACCAACCACCGTGCTTGTTCAATACCGGTGGTAAACTCATTTCGTATCTCATCAAACACGTCTCGCAGCTATCAAGATCAACACCAGAGCTGCTTGAACTTCATGTTTGCTGTGTTGAAATTGCCACTGTAGTTGTGTGGGTCGTGGTACCTAAATGACGTATGAAACCAAACAGTAAAATTTTTGTTGCGTCACGATACTCCTTATTTGCATAATCTCCTGGTACTGTGGTGTAGTGGGAAAGCAACCTGGGACTCTTTTGGGTAATTGAAAAGGTTCCTGCTGAGAAGGTTCCTGCTCCAAAAAGTACCAAAAAAGGTTCAGATTCCTGCAGTGGAAAACGACTATTGTGGTTCATCGATTCACTTTCTCTTACTTTCTTACTTTCTCTTTCTTCTCTCTGTCTCTCTCAGGCCATGTTGCAGGTCTTCTCTTCACTTCCTCCCTGGAGGAGATCGGGGAGGTCCAGACCAATACTTTGCTCAGGAGACATAAGAGTGCCCTGGAGGAGGTGGTGGGCAGCGCCAGCAGCGGCTCGGCCCTGGACTGGCAGGGTGTGAGGGGCCGCCGGCTGAGCGGCGACACGGTGGGCAGCTGTGGCAGCGGCACCACGGTCCTCGGTCTGGGTATGAGCCAGGGTGAGACCGACCCAGATAAGATCGCAGGGCATCTGGGCGCCGATGCCAAGATACTCTCTGGTGCCAACTTCAGCAAGACTAGGAGGCCTCGTTCTCTGGCCCTGGGTGGGACCGAAGAGGTATCTGCTAAGACGGGCGCTGCCAGGGGCCGTGGGCACAGGGGGGACGAAGAGGACATGGAGGAAAGGGACTCAAGCGATGAGGATAAGGGCAATTTAGATGCCATTTTTGATTTGGAGGACCTAGATTTGGACGGACCCTCCGCAGAGGTTAGCACCAATTTGCGCAAAGCCAGGAAGCCACATAAGAGGGCCGTAGAACGCAGCGCCAGCTATGGCGGCGTGAGTGCCATGACATCCAGAGGAACCGTCAAGCGCACTGGCATCGAGATGGGCTACGACCCCCTGTCCCTGCTTGCAGCTGAGTCTCGGTGTCAGCAGGGTAGTGAAGATCAGTACACAGAGGGGGAGGAGGGCAGTACGCCAAGCGCTCCCAGGCACCTGGCCAGGGAGATCGAGCTCTACATGAACCACATGGGCAGCCCCCTGAGCAGCCGCACCCCCAGCATGGATCTGCAGGACCCGGCCAGCCCTCTGCTCCTCCACCCCTACTCCTCCTCGCTTTCTACCCCTCGTCGAGGAAGCCTGCCCCACAGCTCCCCCCTCAGGACCGGAGGGGTGCCGCGCTCCCGCACCTACCACCCCACCTCGCCCTGCCAGCCCATTTCCCGCCAGCGCCTGTGGTCCTCGCCCCCCTGTCGGCACTCTAGCGCCACCCCCAGCCCTCGACCCAGCCCTCGACCCAGCCCCTACAGGGAGAGGGCAGACAGAGACATGAGCCTGGTGTCACCCTCGCCCTCCTCCTTCGCCCTGGACTCTCTGCTCACGCCTACCCTGGACGTGTTCAAGAGCAGTGTGTTCTCTGCTGGGAAGGGCGTGGCGGAGAAGGCGAGCCGTTGGTATTCCCGTCTGGCCACCTACACCACACCTACCAAGGTACAGCACCACGGTGAACCACGGTACTGCATGGGTTAACTGCAACGGGAGGCTTCATTGCATTTTATCAGTTTAGGAGATGTCTTGAAGTGACATATTTGGCTGTCATACTAACATCAGTTCAGCATAAGCATAAAGTTGAAGCGCCGCTGCCCTCTTGTGGCGTATTGAGTACCTGACAATCTGCTTTCCTGTGAGTTTACTGTCTGAACACTCCACTACTGTCTTGTAGTGCCAGCTAATCAAAGAAACGTCTGTGCATTACTGTGCTGCGATGTTACACTTATTTTGTGGATTTGAATGTGTAGACATGGAAGATATGTTGGTGTTTGGGCTTTAGAGTATGGTTGGAATTAAAGGGGCAGTAAGTAATCTATGACCGTTATTGACCTCTATACCTGTAGGAATTAAAACAGCATAGATATAACTTATCTCTAGTCTCTAGTCTAGTAGGTTGAAATACCAATGGGTGGAAAGTTGTTGTTCCTAAACAGATTAGGTGCTGCAAAGTGAGTTATGAGAGCCAGAAATCTCAGCAGCAAGCCAAGTAATCATTTTTCCATTGGTATTGATCAACAGCCCTATCAACCCACTGGTACATTATTGTCAGTGTGTGCCATGGGGCAGGAAGAATCTTACTTATTGTCCCTTTTAAGTTAGTTGAAATTTTCATTTTCATCCTGTATGTGAGTGTACTTTATGTTAGACTTGGCACATGTAGATTGTGCTGCACTCCTACTCATACTGTGAGTATCGTTTTCAGATCAGACCATACATGGTCTTACTATACCCTTCTCTCCTCCACTCTTCCAGGATGGTAACAGTGACCGTTTGAGTGTGTCCTCCCTGGGCATGGGTGACCCAGACTGCTCCTCCCTACTGGATGAGGAAGGCTGTGGGGAGTCAGATGGCTCCCTGATCTCCCCCCAAAGGAACGGCCCCCGCAGGAGCCCCAGGCGCAGCCCCCTCTGCAGCAGGCTGGACAGCCCCACTATGGGCTCCAGCCTCGGGAGGCCCACACCTCTGCACACTGGTAAGACTAACTGTCTTCCCAGGCGACACTCGGATGAGAGTAATAGGGTGAAGTTCATAGACTGATCAATCTATCTATCTAAGTTTTAGCTATATGCAACAAAAACAAATTATCTCATCACAGCAGGAGTCTTCAGCATTCTGTAGTCATCACTTCCTCCTTGGCTGTCCAGTATGAACAAATTGGAGAACTAACGTTTTCTGTCTATCCTGTCTTTCCAAACAAGGAAATGTGGGAAATTAGATTTGAGTGATTTGAAAGTTTGCATAATAGATATGCCAGTTATGTCTTCAGAGATGACGAGTGTCTCCTAGATGTGTTAAGAAACATGCAGGTAGCATATTGACTTGAACACTAATATTCTCTGTGCTGCTTCTCCAGGATGTGTCCTCTCCCCACCCGGGTTCCCTCTGCCAGACAAGTCTGACCTGGGCTCTTCGCGCTACACCAGCAACACCAGCATCTTCAACAACTACGCCATGGAGGTAAAACAACACTGTGCAAAGTAGAACTCATATTTCAGCAGTTGGATCAGATTGGTTACATATGCTGAAGTCAGCCGAGCAAAACGAGGTGTTACACAAAACTCTATAATATGCAAAGTGGCAAAGAGTCTCCAATTTGAACCAGATCAATTTTCATGGAGTTGCAGCAATTGTGCAGCGTGAACTAGAACCGTTTGGGCCACATGGAGGCCTGAGATAGGAGGAAGAATTATTTACTTCCTTTGGGCCCAGAAATTTAAACTTTAACCCTTTTTATGGTGCAAACCATTTGCACACGTTGTCATGTATTATCCCTTACATTGGTTTTAATTTTCTAACAAACTAAAGGTGATAGAAAGATTGGATCTGAGTGTATTTTCCTCCTTTTCTCATTTTATCATCTTATATCAGTGCGATTAATTGAGCTATATGAATAATAATAATAATAATAAATAATAATTAGTAATATTAATAATAGTAATATTATCTGTGCTCCGCTCACTGCTGCCGTTCACCAAGACAGAAACCATCTTTGTAACCAACAGTGTTCTTGGCAGCCACCTGTCGCTTGACAGCTGATGCGAGCGCGTCTGCTGGCTTAAATACTTTGTGGTTATCCCTCACTGAATAAATCCTGCAACACTAAACTGCTTCGCCAGCTTGATCTTGTTGTTGTTGAAACATCAGAATATTTTTACATTTATAGTGCAGGCTTACAGCATTATGAAGCTGGGCATCTTGATACTACAATGTTGTGATGTCACCACCCCTCTAACCAATCAGTCTGTTTTCATCCAGACCATAATATAAATCAGAATAGTTTATTTATAATACACTTTCTAAAAGTGCTTTACAAACAATAAAAAACAAATATAAATCTATAAAAACAGACATGGACAGTGTAACAGAAGAATACAAGTAAATGAAATGATTTGAAAAAAAGGAAAACAAATTATATAGAAATCCAGTAAAAATGTGTTTAAAGAACTAAATGACAACCTAAGCTCCTCATACAAGGCATTTCCAAGTCTAGGGATCCAGACGGCCTGCTCACCTTTTTGCTCTTAAACCTCGCCCAATGTGGAAATGACCCACTAGCTATACCGTAGGAAACTATGCATCACCGAGCTCTGCTTCTCTGCTGTGGTTTCCCAGTTGCTGATCTCCAGCTGTTCGCGCTGTAAGACGTGTGACTGCCTGGTGTACGATGAGGAGATCATGGCCGGCTGGACGGCAGACGACTCCAACCTCAACACCACCTGCCCCTTCTGTGGAAACCCCTTCCTGCCCTTCCTCAACGTGGAGATCAGGGACATGCGAGGACCCGGGAGGTACACTTTGACACCTCAATGCTGAACTGCTGTGATAGTGTAGAAATATATAGAAATATCACTATGTGACAGGGTAAGAAATTACTTTTTTTTTCATGGGGCATTTTCTTTTTTTCACTTGGTGTTTTTTTTGTGGGGAATTGTATTATTTTGTATTATTTTATTGAGCTGTGAAATTATAATTTTGGATTGCATATTGGCAATTATGTATAAACTCAATTTGTAGCAGATTTATTTTAAATCATAATATACCACATGACCCAAACTTCTCTCCCACTGCTGGAAACTGGCAGGATGGAGGATGGTGCCGCTTTCCCCTCTCTGTCCCAACCAGTCCATCTTCCTCCCCTCCACTGTTTTTTGAGTATTTTTACCATATTGGTTGTTTTATTTTTTTGTTGATGCAGTGGTTTGTTTCTTCTACTTCTGGCTGCAGGTGCCAACACTTTATGCTTCTTCAGGCAGCGTACTCTGTTTTCTGATCAAAAACGCTCAATTTTTCTTCCAGAATGAGTGTTTGGTCGTGATCAAAATACAAAATACAGGCTGAAATACAAAAAAAAGTACTCTTAATTATCAGGGGCATGCAAATTCCCCCTCCTTTTTTAATTTCAGGGGCACTTTCCGAACTTTCAAGAGCATTTTTGCCCTTAGCACTGAACCAGTCATCTTTTAAAATAAATGATCTTGAGGTAAAACATAACTCCGTATAATACCTGATTTGGGTTTCAGCATGGAAATCTAATTCTCCTCCCACCGTGCCCTCTTGTCTCTTCCTCCCAGGCTTTTCCTGAAGAGCAGCCCGTCAGGGGAAGAGGCGGCGACCTCGTCTTACTCGGTGTCCACAGGTTTGGACACGGGGACGTCCACCCTGTCCACCCCCTGTCCCACCACTGCCATCTCTCCCCCCTCTCCCATGATCGCTGTCCAGGAGTGCTCAGGGAACGGAAGGTCCCGTTCTCACTCAGTCTTACAACAAATTACAAAAAAGTAGCTCCAGAGATGTGTTATGTGCTTTCATGTGACGCCAATATGGATGTAGACTATGTTAGACAGGAAGGTAGCAGGGAGGGGGAACGGCAGTTAAAAAAATCAACTTAACATGGAAAGTAAATCACACGGGTGTATGTTTAGTAGTGCTGTACGACTGTCCCGAGCTCATCTTCATGCAGGGTCCAGTTTGTCTCATTAGCGAATGCCTTTGAAGCACACGCTCCCCATCTGCATTGTAAAGCAGCAGTGTGACACAATCTGCAGCACCTGGTCCTGACAAAGCTGTGTGTGTGTGAGAGTGTATACTTGTACGTCTATACTGGTGAGGACCAAATAGGATAGAAAGATGAGGAACATGCCCCAAAGTGAGAACGTTTGGCTGGTCCTCACTCTTTCAAGGGGCTAATTTAGGGTTAGGGCTTAGGTTTAGGCTAGGATAAGGTAAAGGTTAGGCCTGTAGGGATAAGCTTTAGCGTTAGGGGTCAGGGAGTTAATGTAGTCAATGAAAAGTCCTCACAGGTATTGTAAAACAAACCTTTAAAAAATAAAACAAACAATTAAAAAATAAAATCCTATTGTGGACCATTTTTTGTTTTGCTGAATATTTCTATTGTGATATGAATTACAGTACATCTGGATGTGACGCTAATGAATAACCTGAAAGAATAACGAATGATTTTCCACACAGGGCCAGAATAATGTTCAGGCAACTGAACGCCTTTCCCTCTGATACAAAGTTCTTTTGATTTGGAAATTGCAGCGCTCGACATTGTGATTCTGAACTCTTTTTGAATTATGTAGCAGGCATTGATGGTGCATGTTGACCGTCCTGTTTGTGTCTCCTCAGGACTCGGCCGACCCGGGCCCGGGGTATCGACATCCCCACCGAGCGGCGGCAGGGGGCGCTGTCCCCCGGGGCGCCCATGGTCCGGAGTGTCAGCGCCTTCGGCCAGATGGAGAATCCCTCCAGACTCAACCACTGTGTGCCGACCTCCGGCAGCCTGCCCACCCACCTCAACGAAACCACCGTAGGTCCCAACACACCCTGTAGGAAGTCAGTGTAGAGACTGGGGTTTGACTGCTAGGGTTTATTATTTTATGCCTATAATATTATTTTGACCATTTTCACGCCAAAAAATGCAAGGATTGAGTGTTTTTTTCTTCTGCTCAGGGTGGAAAAGCCTCTAAAACAACATTATAACTCAATTGAAAGTCATACTAATGAAATTGTTTTTTGTTGGGTTAGCAGCTCCTTAAAGGACAATTCCGGGATTTTTAAACCTGGCCTCTATATCCACAAAATCACCTATTATACCGCAAAATAGGTCCAAAAAGTTTCGGAATTGCTCCGGTAGATCGGCTCAGTCGGCAGTCGCGAAACGACTCTTGCGATATTTCAGAGTTCAGAGTTGTTGCAGGAAGAGGACGTGGAAATGTGACAAAGGTGGTCTATGAAAGCAAGAGGGTTGACTTGTTGCAGGAAGAGGATGGTGGAAACGTAAATCAGCGTTGGAGACGTGTGTTGGAGTATAGAAAGCGTAGTTTAGAGTATTTGTTTTTTCCCAAAGATAAAAAACAACAACAATGGTTCGTTTTTGCGCATTTCCAAACTGTGCCAACAAAATGTTGAGGAAGACTTCGTGCAGCTTTCATAGAATACCTTTGTCAGGTTTCTACCGTCCTCTTCCTGCAACAAGTGAACCCTCTCGCTATAGACTACCTTTGTCCACCGTCCATTTCAGAGCGGGACTTCTCCTTGAGCTAGACTTTAGTTTTCTGGTTAAAAAAGGTCTATTTCTGTAGCGATCCTTTCAGTAATGTTGTCAGACACTTGTCAGACACACGAATAACAATCTGAGCCTGTCAGTGGCAAAATCAAGCACTTTTAGTGGACGTACTTTGACCGCGCCTCTATGCCCCTACAGATTACGTTGCAGCCATTGAGCCCGTTTTGCGACTGCCGACTGAGCCGATCTACCGGAGCAATTCCGAAACTTTTTGGACCTATTTTGCTGTATAATAGCCGATTTTGTGGATATAGAGGCCAGGTTTAAAAATCCCGGAATTGTCCTTTAAGGTAGGGTGAGGCAGGTTTCACTGAAGGCTTTACAGACTGGGTCAAATGATACCCCACCTCCATCATACTGGGTATTGTTATTAAAGTCTCTCACTCTAATATAAATATAATATTACTTGATATGGCAGCATGAATATTTTACTCCCATCTGATCATAGTGTCATAGGTGCAATGTATTATGGTCGTTGTAGTTCAATAACACAAAGTGTTTGACGGCGTTAAAGTGATAATCCACAAGATTCTTGTTGTTGATTTTGGTGACATCTTTGGTGATGAGTGGTCATTGCTCATTGTAGGCACTGGACCAACATGGTAATAGAGACACTCAGTCTAGGCTGCAGCTAATAGACGATAGTGAAACCTACAGGTCCAAAAGACAAAGAGCCACATCTGCATTGCTCCTCGTCCTCCTTTCTCATCTTTTCATCTTGGAAAGGCGACGCTGACGTTCACTCTAGTTTTGCTCATGCTAACTACCCAGTTCTTCTTCTGTTTATTCCAAAACAAACCGCTTATGTTGCTTCCGTAAACACAAAACGCATCACTGTCCAGGAAAGAAGGACCTCCTCATAGGTGTTCAGAACAGGGATTTCTTGGGCAGCTCTCTTTCCCATGGTGGACCATCCAAATATTAACATTGTTTGGGACAGCGTGTGCTCAGCAAACACTAGAGCCACTGTTCTCAGAACTACAAATGTGGAATGTGTTGAACTAGAAACCCCTTCCAGACACAAACCTAATATTTAGTCCCGTCTGATATTTAGTCTGTTGTGAATTATTCATCAGTCTCATAATCCGTTTAGCTCCTCCTGCTCCACCTTGTCTTATTGACCCACCCAGGACCCACTGAGTATGGACTGGCGCCTCCATAACCCCGAGCCGGTGACTGTTCCCTACCTGAGCCCCCTGGTGCTGTGGAAGGAGCTGGAGAGCCTGCTGGAGAACGAGGGCGACCCGGTGATCACAGCGGCCGACATGGTGGACCACCACCCCATCATCTACTGGAACCTGGTCTGGTACTTCAGACGCCTGGACCTGCCCAGTAACCTGCCCGGCCTCATCCTCACCTCCGAGCACTGCAACAGGGGCTCCCAGGTTGAAGACACACACACACACACACACACACACACACACACACACACACACACACACACACCACAAACTTATCAGGCTATCTTCATTGTCTTCATTCATGTCAGGGGTTGTTCATATGGGTGGATGAACTCAACATTTACATCTGAAAGACTGACTCCCAGTGTCTCTCTCTCTCTCTCTCTCTCTCTCTCTCTTCCCCCCTCCCCCCCTCCAGGTCCCTCGTCACTGGATGTCAGAGGACAGTAAACACGTGTTGATCCAGATCCTGTGGGACAACCTGAAGCTGCACCAGGAACCCATCCAGCCCCTCTACATCCTCTGGAACACACACAGTGAGTCATGCTGCCATCTCGCTGATCTGCTGCAACAGGATCTAGCCAGCAGGACGCTTGTTGAAAGGATCGAATGAAACTTTAATGATCCCCGTGGAGAAATAGGGCTGTTGCAGCAGCAAGTAGCAATAGTGTATAAACAACAATATGGCAAATATATATGCAAATAATATATGCAGTATATAACAATGAGCAGGATGTGGGAACATGAAGAAAACGTGAATTTACAGCAAATATAAATGATTAACCAGTCTAAAGAGGCCATTCATGTACAGAGTCTACAGCTGACATGCGTCTTAAGGCGTCTGAACATAATTGCATTATCTGTCTAGTGTTGTCAATATATGTTGGTATCAAAGTAGCATTGAGATTTGGGTTTATCGTGACAACACTACTGCACTCTGCTGCTGTATTTGGAGGCGACGTAAATGAAGAGACACTAAGATGTTTGTTGATTTGAACCAACTAAATGCTGATTGATTGTTTAATGGAGCGGGTCTTGTGGGCGGCCGTCTAACGGCTGTCTCTCTGTCTTCCAGGGCTTAATTGTACTCTTTTGTTAGAGAGTGAGTGTTCATTTTTTGTCTCCCTCAGATGAGTCCTTTTGTTTGTGTCCTGTTCTCTGCTCTACCTGTAGTGTTTGAATGGTGTGCCTCTCCCTCCCCCTTTCCCGTTTGTGCTGTGGAGATATGTTGCTGTTTTTTGTGCTAGTTGCCTGATGCATTGCAGTATCGTCCAGGTCTGTAGAAAGCCGGGCTCTGCTCGATTTCTACAGGTTGTGGTGGTGAATTGAGTCAAGCCCAATGAAAGAGTCTGACAAGAGGGTTGTTGTCTTTTGTGAAACGTTGTTGACATGGAAAATATTTGTCTCTGTGCCGTTGGATCTCAAATACAGTCCCGTGCTGTATTTGAGGGTGGGTTTGCATCTCTGGTTAAATGTCTGCCTTGTTTCTTCCATTGTGTGACGTGCACATGCTGTCTTTTCAAGTAATTAATGACATAAGGGGCCGTGATCATATTGAATACGTACTGTGCCTTTTTCCAATTATTGATTTGGTTGCAGCGGGTGCGCATCCCAAACTATGATTCTCACATTTCGTTGTGTTGTCATTTTTGAACTTGACTCAACTTTAGCCGCATCGTGCATTACATAAATATCAAGGAAAGAGAAAGACATCGCAGTGCCTACTTTGCTCCGTTCTGAATGGGCTCCTCATCCTCTTCTTCAAGCGCAAGTAGAACAATTGTTAACTTGCTCTTGTGAGCTAGTCCGATGTGATCACGGCCCAAGTGATGCATTTTACAGCAGTGTTTTTCAGAGAGGGACAGCCAAAAACTGCCCTTACTGAAATAGTGCCTTGACCAGTGGTTCCCAATCCAGTCCTCAAGTACCCCTTGTCCTGCAGGTTTTAGCTCTGACTCTACTCAGGCACACCTGAACCAATTAGAGGCTTCACGTTTTCATGATACCTTAATTGGTTCAGGTGTGCCCGGGTAGAGCCAGAGCTAAAACCTGCAGGACAGGGGGTGCTTGAGGACTGGATTGGGAACCACTGGCCTAGACCATTTTTGATACTAGTCACTAGACCCACTAAACGGTCTCTGTGTGGATGTAGATGTGGGGTACCCTTTGTCGCGGACGGTTCGGGAGGAGGAGAGGCCGTTCAGCGAGGAGTTACTCCAGAGTGTGGTGAAGAGCATCCAGAGGAACGACGTCTCCAGGCCCATGGGGCAGCTCCTCCAGCTCCTGGGCCAAACTCTGGGGGTCAAAAGGCAAAGGTCGGACACTGCCACATTGAGATGTCAATGAGATGCTAATAGGTCGCTCATACCCCTTTCACACACAAGGCCAGGGAAGTCCATCCCGTGTCGGCGATTCACACCGATCCTCATGCACAGGGAATGTCTTATGTCACCAGACTCATACACAAACACACTTCTCTGTAGGCTCTCAACTTACAACGTCATGGAAAGCAGATGTGTTTGACAATCTGTGATCAACATGGCACATCTGCCATGTTGATCACAGATTGTCAAACACATCTGGATGCTCCAGACATTGTGAACTGTGAACCTTTGAAACGGATTTGATGTACTCTATTGCCAAACAAAGCTTCACGCGATGTCTAACACTGTGCAATATTATTCAGGTTTTTCAGAGCCATAGCTGCTGCAGTGTCTCTGGCTTTGGAAACACCACTCTTGTATAGTGCACCTTAAGCAGTGGACTCTCATTTCAAGCAGAGTAGAGCAGATCCTGTCCCCGTAAAACGACCTTGTGACGAGAGCCGGGTCGACCCACGGTGTTTCCCACATCACTAATCAAGTGTGAAAGGGGTATCAGCTTGTAGTTGATATGCATTAATGATCAGAAAGGAGTCGCTGAAAACTGCTCGGTGTCAGTTGCCTGATGACTTACTGACCTCGACTCTGCTCTTCCTTCCTCAGGAGTTTGTACCGAGATATCATGTTCCTCTCCCTGGTGGCTCTGGGAAAAGACAACATCGATATTGGTTGGTTCTGCTTTACCGTTGTGCCACGTTCTTGCCATATTCAGTTCTACATTCATTCTTGGCATGGTTATAAGGTTGTTCGCACTCTCTTCTTCCCTAGACGCGTTTGATCGTGAATACAAGATGGCTTACGACCGCCTCACCCCCAACCTGGTGAAGCTGACCCATAACTGTGACCGTCCTCCCAGCACGGGGGTCATGGAGTGTCGCAGGACATTTGGAGAGCCCTACCTTTAGATGTTCAGATGTTGCCTCCATGTAACCATTCACTTCCACCGCACAGCAAAGGCACGGGTTGCTCACCTACCCGATCTCCAACATCGCTCAGAGTCACGGCTTTAAGACAAGCTCAGGAAACCTGTTGAAAGACTGTGAATGTGCGCTACAACACGACTGGTTCCTCAACTCTGTAACTGATCAGAAATCAGAGTTGGCCAGGGCTGTGTTGCGTAGCCTGACCCCAAAAAAGGAGTTTTACAAATTTCATCTTAACTATTTGATCTTGGACATACCACTCTGTTCAGTGCCCATACCCGTTCACATAGCACCATTTCATACGCAGTGTTATTGGGTGAGGCACACTTGGTTTCTTTTGAAATCTTGTGCAAATTGTTATATATATATAATCCCAATATACTGTATATACACACAAGTAGGATTTTTTAAATGCAACATTTATATTGTATAGTCATATATGAAGACTAATATTAGCAATATTTTACTTAACTTGAATTCTATTTATACAAAGTAAGCTTTATTTATTGTAGTGTCTTTGCTTCTCTGGCGTAGTGTTTCCATGTCCAATGCTTGGCCAAGTATAGTGCAGGCATGTCTGCTTTCTAGTTGGTGATGGGACATCCCATAATGTTGAGAGTTCATGTATGCACCGTAGCCCGTAGAGACAGCAGGACCTCCTGACCATCCATTGGTTATTTTTGTCAAAATGTGGAAAGTATATTACAGCATATTTTTAGTGTCTGTTGTAAACGGTGACTACGTTACTGTGCTTCATCAGCTGGGACATTGTGTTGTTTTCATGATTTAAACGTTTAAAACAACTTACTGTTTTTAAAGCTGCCTCTAGCGTTAGGCATGTATCACAATATAAAATGTATGCTGTGCTGCCCAACCACCAAGTTACAGTAGTGCTCAATCTACTATCTAACTTCATTCATTTGAAATGGAATGTTTGTTGCAAAAAAAAGAGTCAATTTTGTTTATGTTTACAAAACATTTTATTATAAATCATCATGGAATCATCTCATGAACAGAAACATCAGTATGTTCATGTCTCTTTGTACTAAGCATGTGCTGACTTTAGGGGATGAAGGGACTGTTGACATCCTTGATTAGGAAGAAGTCCTACCTAAGACTGGAGATGAATTCAAGGTGAGATGTCTGGAGTTGTCTGTCTGCTGAATATCCAGGAGATGGTCCAGGACAGTCCGCCTTCTCCAGGAGGACATGGTACATGATCATTACTGATATGGAAGAACCTTCTGGCAGCCATATTGGAGGTCTTCAGTTCTTGGCCAATCGGTGAACAGTTTTCTAATTGTACAACTTGGCGTCTCAACAGAATTCAGTAGACATGATTCATTTCTTTAATTTATGTGCTGTTTTTGACTGAACTGACCATTTTACCACTAATACACCCGATTTTGTTTAGATAATGTAGCTTGTTAGCTAGCTAGCCATAGCATCTGGTCTGCTAACCATCACTGTCTTGTTGCTAACACATCTGATTAGCACACTAGCTAACGTATCTAGTAGAAGCTAGTGTTAGCAGTGGCTAGTAGTCCCATGTTACCAGTAACTAAACTAGCCTGCTGGCTAGTTAGCTAGCTACCAGTTTGTTCAGGTTAACTGAGCTGACTCTTTTCCAGCTCCAACTCAGAGTGTTTTGGAGTAGAGACTAGGGCTAAAGACAAGACAGTTTACTGAGTCACAGTAACCTACATTGACCTGCACCCACAACAATCCATTATGAGTATTTCTTGAGTATTGAGTATTCTTCCCAGCTGCTAGATATTCAGTCAGTTCTCTGGACCTCCATAATGGCGCGGACATGGTTGCTAGATTTCTTGTGCAACTGCAAACCCTCTGTTGTCATTGTGAAGGATTGTGATCATGGCAGCCCTACAACACTATTTCAAAACACATTTGAATTCATTTCATTTATTAAGGTGTTGACAGATTTATTTATAGCCAAAAAGGTTCTTCACATCACTGGATGATCAGCGGTGCCTTGTTGATGAAGGTGCTGTCATCTTAGCAGACATAATTTGCATCATAAGGAAAAATTTGTTGTGGCGTGAAAGTCATCAGTCATATTCATACTGATATCCTGTTTATGTGTGATTGATTCCATGTCATGAAATTCATCCCCACCAGTACACAATCACCAGAATACTTTATTGTACTGCAGCTTTAAGATGGTGTTTGGTTTATTTAGTGCATTTTTTCTTTTATAGTGGCTTTGTGTTACATTTAGTCAGAGAACCAAGATGTAACTTATCCAAACATGTTATGAGCTCAGTGCTTCCTGTTGTCTGAGGTGAGTCCAGATGATGTTGGCAAAGTCGGATAAGTTCAAATGAAGTTCAACAACTGGCTTGTGGTGTTTGTGCAGGCAACATGGTGTGGTCAATATAAAGGATTCGTTAACACTGGGTTAAGGGTTCTGCTGGACTGCCCACCTCTCTTCCATCTCCTCTCTGATGGCAGCGGGGTCGGTGTCGTCCAATCACATGGACGTTGGAGAAGAACGTGTCCTCTTCCAGTTCTCAGATACATGCCTAACTTGTTATTGTAGTAGAAAATTGTAGAATGGGCGCCTGATGCTGCTTTCTCCGTTGTCATGGTGAAATAAGATGCTGGTCCTTGCTTCTCCAAAATGGCCGAACTGTGCTCAGACTATAAAAGCACATCATTATTTTGTTGTAACTGACAGCAGATCTTGAAATGACATGAATGGCCACTCAAGGATTTGTATGGACACTACTGATGATTAAGAGGACGATGATGAAGTACCATTAACATCTCTGTTCTTAATCAGTCAGTCACTGCTTTGGTTTGGAAATAAGCTCATTCAGTCTTTGTTAGTCTTGATAATCACTCATGTTGACCACTAATGGATCAAAACAACAAACCCTCTACACCTACAGAACCAGCAGAAACCTTAACTGGAGCAGGAAAAAGCTTTACATATATGATTTATATATGATTGTTTAGAAGTACATGTACATTCTTTGTATATAAATGGTCTTTACTTTGCTCTTGTTTTGTTACATTTATGGTACAATGTGTAAACCCAGCCTCTGGTTATACAACAGCACTACCAAAAGGTGATCGGTACAAGCAGTAAACCTGTGAAAGTAATGGATTATTGTTTTAAATAACAGGATCTTACTGGTAATTCAGCTGAAAAGTGGCTGTTTGTGTTTTCCATATCAAACGAATGGTACAAATTCTAACTATCGTGCTGAAGAGCTTGGAATTCCTTTTTTATAATCTTGCACCTGAACGTGGCTGCAGTGATTTATTGGGTTGAGATAATACAGCTGCGGATACACACTTGGAAGTTGTTGGGGGCGAAAAGCCCAAAATGCAGCAGAGAAGCCACAGTTTGGGGGAAGAAGGTCAGGGTTTACTATTTCAGCCCATTTACATGCATGTTAGCACCAAGTTGTATTGACCTTCATGATCCCACTGATCTGACTGAAGCAAATCCAAAGTGCATCTAAAACACCTTGAGTCTCAAGTTTATGTCCAATGGGGTATTTCATCATCGCAAGTAATTAGCATGCTGGCTCACGAAATGTTGCTGGTGCCAGGAAAAAAAAAGGCAAAACTGACCCCATATCAGCATTCAGGCTATTTTGACCACATTCTAGTTGAGCAATTTTAACTGGAAACAATTTCCAAGCAAGCATTTCTCCACCAGAATATGAGCATCACCATCACAGTGATGAATAAAGATAAAACATGAAAAGTGTTTTAGATTCCCTTTGGAGACATTGAACATACAAGTCAGTTTCAATATTACATTTCTTTTGAGGTAATGCATGGAAGTAATCCTTTCATGTAGCGGTGACTTCAGACAAAAAGGGGGTGAGGGGGAAAAAACTTGAATTGAGGCAAAAGAGAAGAAAACTTTAATATTGATCATTGAATTGAATTTTTCATACTTTGCTGACATTAAACTGACATTGGAGATTTTATTCACCCTTGATTGAAGTGTGACAGCTGAACATTAGTTTTACATGCATGTTTAAAAAAAACAAAAAACTTTATTTTTTAAGTCTAAATCACACTCTTAAAGAATCTGTGTGAAGAAAACTAAAATTTCCATAACCAAATACATTCTGGTTTGGCGTTTTGTTGTGTTCTGTTGTGTTCACGTGTGCTGATGAAAAGCAGTTTTTAAGGTATCCCAGTCAGACCGACTGACATGATGGTTGGAGGAGGACCTCTAATATAGAGGCTCTAATGAATGTCAACCACATGAATGATTTCTGGAAGAGGAACCAAGCCTGGAACAGTCAGCAAGTTGCACTTTGGGGAAGGAAAAAAAAAAAAAAGGCGAAATGATTGTTTTCACCCCATGAAGCTCGAGCCAGCGGGTCCAGAGGAGGACTACGTTGACTACGATGCCGGCAGCTTGAGTAGCCGTCATCCATCTGTGCATATTTGTTGTGTAAAAGAAATTGTACAAATGAATGATTTCATGTGTATCTAGGGTCATATGTATTTTAACCTGCCCTTTGTAGAGCTCACGTTTTGTAATAGTTTATTTACACATGTAAAAGGTCCTTCAGACGCAGCGAAGGGTACTGCACATCTTCAGGACCGTTTGACTGGAAATAAATTCACTTCTACTGCAATCGTTCAGTTTCCTGTCTTTAAATAATAATGCACACGTCTACTTGACTGTTAAAAAAATAATTTAATTGCAGCATGGATTGTTAGTTCAACATGTTGATAGTTTGCCTATCAAGAATACGTTTGCATCCACAAGTAACATCTGGCAACGTGACACTTTGTCAGGTTGTGCAACGATTCATTTTTCTCACAGCTAGACTCACTATGGATTCACATAAACGGAGACACATACAAAGTCACTGTCTCGCCACAATACTTTTGTCACACTAGAACTTGACAGATTTACACACCGAACATGAACAAACACTAATTGGGCTTAAGATGGAAAAATGGTTTTAGGGATTCGGTCAGGAAATCCTGAAGTTGCATCCAGTAGATTTGGGTGCCACACTGTGAATGTGTGGATGATATTTATTGACCTTGAGAGGCAATATTAACCTCGCTGCTCCTTTTTAATCACATTTTCCTACCATGAGACAGGTCAGCCTTTCGACCCTGGGCGTGGCTCTATGGTCTAACATGCTATGTAACATGCATTCATCCATTCTGGACGCACTAGATTGTGTGTCTGGACGCCGAGCTCTCCCTTGGCTCAGATGGAAATGGGGCAGGTGAGGATGCGGTCCTCCAGCAGGACGCTGAGGACTAAAAACACAAAGTACAGAGCGAACATGGTGAAGCCGAGCATCCGGCTCATCTTCCAGCGGCAGACGGTGATGGAAATGATGACGAAGAGAAGCATGAGGAAGAGCAACACGATGGCGCAGAACAGGCCGTTGGAGCTGACGGTGATGGGCTGGCCAGAGTGGAGCAGCGCGAAGATGAGCCACGGGACGGGCAGGCTGAAACCAGAGAGGAGCGACAGCATGTTTTAAGTTCAAACAACGAGGGCCAGTTGGACCAATCAATCTGATCAAACCAATAAAAAAAAAAAAAGAATTAAAGCTTAACTCGATTTCTGATCTTTTTCCACTGTGCCGATTGATTTGGGCCAAAACCTCGTCAACTGCTTCACTGTAGAGATGCTGACGTTTTCTGGGTGCAGCTCTCCAACACGCACAAAAATCAACCCCAAAAGCACCCACAGAGTCTTTATCCACATATTGTGTATTGAGTATAGCATACAGTTGTGATGCTACCTTTCCTTGTTTCCTCTTTACTGGCCAAAAACATCATGTCTCATTACATGATGTTGAAAAAGAAAGCTTTGGGTTGATTTTTGAGCTCTGCAGTGAAGCAACTGATGAGATTTTGGTCGGAATCCAGGATCCAGGTCGAGATGCTTTAAGACGTTCGACAAGATTAAATCAGGTGTTAAAATGGGTGATCTATTAGCGTCAAACAAAGATACTGGACAGGGAATCCACCCGATCCACGAGTGTTTTTAATGCCATCTCTCACCCGATGGTGATGTCGAAGATGTTGCTGCCTACGGAGCTGGACACCGCCATGTCGCCCAGGCCTTTCCGCGCCACGATCACGCTGGTGATGAGGTCGGGGATAGAGGTGCCCGCCGCCAGGATGGTCAGGCCCATGATTTCCTCTGAGATGCCCACTGTCTCGCCCACCTATGAGGGAATAGGTTGTCTATTAAAAACTGCTCTTAAAGGACCCATATTATGGAAAACGGTTTATTCCTGGCGCTTATACATGTTCCACAGGAAATTACTTCCCTAAGCAGCTGAGAAAATTTGAAATCTGGAAGTCAACCCGTTTTTCTGTATTTTCCTTTTTCCCAAAACGGTGCCAAAGATAGGAGAAAAACAGCCCGTTTCAGAAAATGGTTCCTTTGGACGTCATAAGGTGCAAATCCAGCCCCTCTCAGAGCATGCCCACGCCCAGTTGAACAACCAATCCCATTAACGTCGTCGCAAAATGCAGCTCACGGCAGTGCCGCAAGCCGTTGCTTATGGTGCATTCCATTGCACTCGGAAATCGATTATTCCGAGTCGGTATTCCTAACTTCCAATCTAAATGTGTTCCAGTGCATCTGCTTGGGAAAACATAATCGCCCGCAGCAAACTCATGTTTGTATGGTAAGTCTCAGAATGTTACAAGCATCTAAACTCAACATCAACTACTACAGCGCCATTAGTGAAGAGAATCGGCGCATATCACATTCGGACGCCGTTTTTTCTGAGTACACTGGAATGCACCATTACTTTGCGACGACTGAAGCTAAAACAACATATCAGGAGATATATCAACTCCAGTTATTATTTTGTAGGATGCAGGCAGCAACATAGATCCCTGCACAGTCTCCCAACACGCGAAAATGCAGGACAGAGCGGATTCATTTTATTTTTAACAGGCAACGGCTACAGTTTTTTCTGTGTGTGATGATCAGTCCTCAGACTGCTTGAGCAACGGCAGGATTAGCATCTAAATTGAAGCTTAAAGATGGAGCAATTCATAAGGTACGTGACCCATCTGCAAAATTGGAATCTGTAAGTGTCACCATGTTTTGATTTAATTTACCAAATTAGTCTGGTTAGTATATTCACCGCTGGTTAGCTAACGAGCTAGCGGGGCTAGCCACGGGCTTGTTGGGCGTGGAAGAAGAGAGAAAACTAAAGCTGGAGTCATTAAAAGTAAAGTAAAGTAAAAGTAAAGTTATTGGTTGGAGTCAGGACTCATCTTAAAGGTATTTGTTGGGACCAGTGTCTGTTTTATAAGTCTGTCGAACGTGTCAGGCTTGGTAAACTTTAGCCACCATTAGTACAATCGTGTTTGGTTGTTTGGCTGCGCTGTTTGGATGCAAATAGATTGCATCCAATAATATATTGGTTAACTAGCTCAACAAAATTATCAATCCTAGCTTGTCTGCAAGTTGTATTCAATAAGCTTATGGACATGAGCCATAAATAGACCGGCTACAGCAGAGAGTGTCGCTCACACATCCACATCCACAAACACAAGGCACGAAAGTACAATATTACACAGAATTGTTATCATTGAGAAACTAAGTGGAACCGCTCAGCTGCCTCTTCCCATTCTGGGTCAGACTCGCTCAAACATGTCCGGTCTCAGTGTTGGTTCTGGAGCGGCCGCCATGGTTAGCATGAGCGCTCTGCTCTCCGTCTCCGCCAGGCGATCGCGTGTAGGTTGTATGTAATGAGCACTGCTCTGATTGGCCGCCTCACGCCGTGAGTGAGGCGTGAGGCGGCCAATCAGAGCAGTGCTCATTACATACAACTTACACGCCCTCAAAACAGCCTGTTCTCTACAATGGAGAAAATGAGAGACTGAAACACACCACAGAAGCTGGTTTTAGGATTTTTTTTTATATAGACTTCACAAACGTCTTGTAAAGACCCCAGGAACAGTTTAAATAGCCCAAAATTAGCACAATACCCCCCCTTTAAAACATGTCATAAAACAACTCGATGAAATATCGTCCAAGGTCTATTCCAGTTTCACAACAGAAGTATGAAGGTATTTCCCTGCCGAAATGATTGAGCACAAAAAAACGGATGATGTGAGCAAGAAAATAAAAAGAAATACCAAAATTTGTATTGGCAAAGAACTATTTTCAGAAGTGTTAAAGAATCTGAGCAAGAAAATCGGATTTGTATTTTCAAAACACTCTTTTCAGTTACGCGTTTACACTTGCAAACGTCAATTTTGTGCGCGCTGCCTTTTGTCAGTGTTTCAGCACTCAAACCGCGACGAAGCGATTTGCAAGCATGTGGGCAAGGGTTTGCAAGTGAGATCTGTGATTTTCAAGCAAAGGGGAGGCGGGGCTAGAACAGAGCTACCTGATTGGTGCATGGAGATTGATCACCATGCTCTGCACTGATTGGATAGAGTGTGCCACTCAGACGGACGCCCAGCATGGAATATATGCTCCGTTGTGTTATTGTCAATTTAGCTATAGTGAATTTTTTTATTAATGTAAATAGCCTTGAGTAGAACTAGCTAGTTTGCTAGTTACAAGAAACTGTACCTGATTGGTAGTTGTTTTTCGTGCTCAATCATTTTGGCAAGGAAATACCTTCATACAGAAGTCCTGTACCAACCAACCTGGTGAGCCCACCACACCATCAGGTAGGAGAACACAGCAATCCACAGGATGGAGCCAATGAACGTCATGGCGAAGTATTTCTTGGATGCCTGGAAAATGAGAAGGAAGTGAAACGTCAGCCAGATGTTTCTTACAGAGAAACGACCACAGGGCTGAAGGATCATTTTGACCATTTTGAGCCAAATAAGTCACATGGTGACCGTTTCTCTGATAACAGCTTGTAAAAATCCACAGGATTTTTTGGAGGGAACAGAGGGCATGCTGGGAAATGGGCTAAACATTCAGTTTGGGAAGTGTTCCTACCGGGTTGCGGACGTCCGGCACGGTGAGCCACAGCGGGAACACGATGGGCAGCAGCAGCAGGTAGGTGGCCTGCTTGCGTCGGGTGTCCGGCCATTCTAAAGACAACGGCTCCTCGTTCTCCTCTTCCTCCGTCGTCCTTCTCGTGTTCGTCATTGTCGTCATCATCACTCATGCTGGAACCACTGCTTTCCCCGTCGTCGCTGCTCTCGTCGTCACTGCTGCCCCCCGAGCCGTCCGCCGCCCCCGCCCCTGCCGGCGCCTCCTGCAGGACAGCAGCAGGATGAGTGAAACGAAATGGTTTGTCTGGATAACTGATGGATGATGGATGAAGCATTATGACGCTGTTCTGGTGTTTAGATAGTTACACTGAATGGCCTAATGGGGGCGCTAACATTAATGATTACATGATCCAAGAACTAGTTTTAATGATATTAATGTCATTGGGCCATAGTGGGCTGATTCATGTAAACGCTGATTAGAACAGTCAGTGGAGGAATATTTTGAGTCAAGATATTTCAGTCTAAATGTTCCGGTCTCAGTGCCGTAACCAGTAAACTGCTTTTATTTTATCCGGGTCAGGAGGAATCTACCTCGGCTCCGCCCGGCTGGTCGGCGGCCCTCTCCGTGGTCTCCTCGGTCTTGGGAGGCTGTGAGGTGGAGGGCTCGGCCGCAGCGCCCCCTGCTGCCCCGGCAGCGTTGGCCTGGTCGGCCCTCAATTCTAAACGAAGAGGGAACAGGAAACAGGAATTCACACAACCCACATAAATGCAGTACGAGTCCTATTTAAGTTTGAGCAACATACTAAAAGCTTCTTCAGTCACGGTTTTTCATTTCAGGAACATTGTGAAAATTAGATCAGTCCTGAATTTCAGAGATAGAGAGGATATGTATCATACACGCTTTTATCTCATCTCACCTTGACGGCTTCAACGCCCTGTTAACCCGCCTGAGCCAGAAACACAGAGCAGCTCTAGTGTTCAAAATGCTGCAGAAAGGCTTTTTAACTAAAACAGATGGGACTAAATCTCTCCTGTTTTAGCGTCTCTTCACTGGCTGCCTAAATCATTTTAGGATTTAATTGATTATTTTTTAAAGGTTTGTATGGCCTGGATCCTAGTCATCTTTTCTTTGACTGTTCCTGTGCAGGCTAACACAACAGGGCTGGAGCTGGTTGAAATAAATTCACAAGAACATTTTAGATCGTTTGGAGATAAACATGCACTGCTACTAGACGAAAACTCACTACATGATATTATTGCAAGGTAAAAATTATGTCAAAACAGCTTTGGAAACAGTTTGGACCTGAAAGATCTTTAGTTCTGGATTTTACAAAAGCAGGAAGAAGCAGGCAGCAGCGATGGACATCTCAACTCTCATTTTGGAGCTACACAGGTTTTCAATGTCTATTCAATGTCAAAACATTTGCTGGGGATTCATCTGACTCACTCATGTACTCATGTACACACACACACACACACACACAGGGTCCCATCTGCATGTTAATCCGTAGGCTGATGGAGTTGGGCTCGTCGAGGCCACTCCAGGCTCCCTGCGGCCCCGCTACGCTCTGCAGCAGACAATAATAATCAGCCCCGACTCTGAAGCACCTCATTACTCGACACTGTGACGCACACACACACACACACACACACACACACACACACACACACTGACTGAGCTGAGAGGCCTGCTGATTGTGGAGAACAACCTCCTTCAACCATCAAACCAACAAACCCATGAGACAAACGTTGAGAGGAAGAAGCCGACAAACGTCTGAGAGTGAAACTGGTCAGAAATGAGAAGATGCAGAGAATTAAAGGGGAACAGCGGCCATGTTAAAAGCTTTAATATTATTTAGAAGCTAATAGAGGAAAAAAGAAGAGACTGTTCCGCCTGCTTATGTTTGGGCATTCATCAAGAACGGCTCTTCGTTTATGTTTTGTTACCTTCTGAATTATGGTAAAATAATAAAATGTCCGGCGTTCCCCTTTAAACACACAAATACAGTGTTTTCCTGTTTTGATGAAACATAAGAATAACCGTAGCAGAGAGACCCTCCGTATGACAGACGTTGTGAAATGGACCAGGATGAAAAGTCCAAATACAACTCACCTTTAGACTGGCGGAGGCTCTCTAACTTCCCTGTGACCGGGGCGTTCAGGGGCTTTATTTTATTCCTCGCTGCAATTAAGAGAAGGACCTCTCATACAGTTTTCACACAGAACTCTTCATTTTTTTAAACAAGGGATTTTGTGCGGCCAAGCCAACATCCACAAGACGCAGAGCTTCAACATGACGACACAACACGCAACCATCCACTAACCCACTATGAAATAACTGAGGCCACTGTGCACAGCCGCATGACAACAACACGAGCATGGCAGGCACCTTACCTTTCCGGTGCACTGACCCCTCCCCTCTGACATCACCATTAAAGGACGTCTCTGATTGGCAGAGATACACAGCAGAATGTTATTGGTGTCCTCCGAGCATGTGCATTCATGTGTTATCAGGTACATCGTAAAAACAAATTTCCTACTTGGAAGTTTGAACGACACTCAAAGTCCGATGATGAAGTCGGAGAAGAGTTTCCGAGTTACAATGATAAATAAATAATAATAAAATAAATAAAATAAAGTTTTGTGTCAGCCAACGTTAAGAAAACACTCATATACACCTTTATTATACGTTTGTGGTTAGCCAGACGAACCATCTTAACTAACATTTTCTTAAATGAAGTTCGTTAAATTGCCTTGTTCAGCTGCAGGACGTCCATGTTTGTTTATCATTTGTCTTCCCTTTGATTTTCCGACAAAATAGCACGTGAATGCAACGCTGTTTAACAGCTGACTTGGAATGTCGGACCTTCCCACCAGCAGAGAGAGTAGAGTTCTGTGACTGTTCATGAAGCGTCCAGTGAACGAAGGATGAGATGCCACAAGAAAACCCTGGGCCGGGGTTTTTAAATGCCTCTCTAAAGGCCAGCTCTAGGATGGAAACCATAGCAACAACTATTGTGTCAATCGTGGCTTTCTTTTTTGGATCTGATTACATTATCAATATATTACAATTACTGCGCATTAAAGGAAAAATCCACTCACAGATCCTCCTCCACTGTCGGATCTCATCAGTCTGTGATGCATTCAGGAGTTATTTTGTGTTGTAATTAAAAAATGTGTTGACTTTTTTGGTGAACCCACTTTCCTTCAACCTGCCTCGTCTACTTCTACTTCAGTTAGTGACGATCTACGTTTCCCAGAATGCCTTTCAACAACTTCCAGAGAACAAGTGTAAACTTTTCAGCTGTGAGCTTTATGTGTAGGTGGTGTAACATCCCTCTTGATGTTGTTGGGGCATCTGATAGCGTTTATGAACTTTACTGAAGAGAATATGGAATATGGAAAAAAAATATGGAATGGACGTCTAATGTTCACAACAGTGGAGAGCGCGATAGAGAGAGCGATTTTCTGATATGAAATTGGAAATATCGCAACGTGACGTCACGCCGTCTACGATTGGCCAGTTTTCCACTGGAAGAAGAAAAATACACCAAACAACTAAATGGAGCCAGGAATGCAACATACATCACCAACAGCTGTTTAACAGTGTTAAAGTTGTTAGGGTGGATTTTTCCTTTAATTCTGAAGCTCAAGAAAGAGCTAAAAGTAATATGCAATGTTTTCCTACATCACTGTAACTGGATCTATATTACAACAAGTCCAAATCCTGAATTTTCAGACAATACTAAATTCTATTAAAAGTAAATAACTTGTAAATCCCACCATCACTCAAAATCTAGCCTCCTTTTATTGTAGTTTTTACAAAACATCTGAATGTAAACTAACTAAACTAACTATGCTTCATGTAACATTTATGTCTAGTCGGCAAATACATTTCAGAAACAAATCAAACAAAATAAACAAATCAAATCAAAGAAGGTTGTGAGTGACTGTGGTTCCAGACTGGACTTTTGTGTTAAGAAGAATTAAAAGCGGAACCAAAATGAAGGATACCCAGTGGATCAACAGACTAACGTACTCCTGATTATCCACATTCTAGAAAGGAGCCATGGCCACAATGTTCTGGGACGCTACAAGGTCTCAAACAGCTTCTTAATATGAAACTGGTGTATTCACAGGAAGCTAAAGCTCTTCAGGATCACGGGTGAAGACCAGAGCTCACACTGACCGGTCAGCGCGGTGATGATGACTCACGGGCTGGCGTGGGTCGGTCAGAAACCCGGTCCGACGGCCATGCCAGCTCTACAAGAGGTAAAGAGATTGGCCGGCCAGCGGGCTGGCTCTTATCCAGCTTTTATTAGCTTGTATTTGAAAAGCTGATTAAGGATCAGCTGTGGCCGAGCGCTGCAAGGGAGAACGAGGAAGACCGGCCAGCCTGAGGTCAGGCTGAAGGTCGCTCTGGTACAACACGCTACAATAGGTTATGGGAAGGTACAGTACAGACACTGAGGACAGGGCTGAGTCACGGCACGCATTACTGCCTCCAATAACAGGCACATGGGACACCGATGGTTCTGCTGAGTAAAGACAGCAATATATCAAATAACCCAAGTTGATTATATATCATTCAGCAATATGGGATAGTCCTTTTAATACTAAACCAATCATTTGTCCATCATTCTACTTGCATATTACCCCAAAATATTTACCAGAAATTAGAATTCTCTTTGTCTGCAGATGGATAAGATCACTTAATACACAGCTATCACCAAATGTGTAGAGTGCTGCAGGGCTGTAGGCCAACCCGGAAGTTAGCATCACCCTGGTTCCCTCGACAAAAAGCCAATGGGATTTTTCCATCGGATTTTGGATTATTGCAGAAAATAAGCTCTGTGGCAAACAAAAGTTTATGATACTTCCACGTTTTGTTCAGCGAGATAATCTTCACAAATGAACACCACTCTTATGATTTTTGAAGTGTAAATGCAATCACCAGAAGTAAAAAGCTAACGTTAGGCTATAAACCAATTACACCACGGTCGCATGACTTCAACGTCACCACCACTAAAAATACTATAAAGTGATAAATCTACAAGTTGGAAAATTGAATTGGAATAGTTTGGAAGAGTGTGAGTAGAAACACAACTAGAGGCTGTAAAGGCGGACTAGTGAGTAGATGAGTGTTCGGCAACCTCTGTAGTCTCATTTAGCCACTTGTTAGCAACCGCCTTTTTTAAGACACGTAAAAGCTTCAAAATTCACGAGTGGGGTATTTACTGACGTATTTTATGTCGTAGAACAAAACGTGAAAACCTCTTAAGCTTGTGTTAACCACAGACCTTATTTCAGGCATCTAACCAAAAACC
The DNA here is from genome assembly GCA_034670405.1 of Hoplostethus atlanticus. Taxonomy (NCBI): domain Eukaryota; kingdom Metazoa; phylum Chordata; class Actinopteri; order Trachichthyiformes; family Trachichthyidae; genus Hoplostethus; species Hoplostethus atlanticus. Next base: position 5,424,501 of record JAXDDX010000009.1, read on the forward strand.
CTGGTTCCTGGTTTTAGGACTCATTCCTGCACCACTCTATTATTGTGCTATTGAGCTTGGCAGTGATCTAAAATCAGACTGTTCAGAAACAGGCCAGATGAGCTACAGGTGTGCAGCGGGTTCGGCTGACTGCAGATCAGCGGACTGTCCGTCTTTACCTTCTCCCAGAGGGTCCAGGGTGTGGATCATCAGCTGGAAGATAGTGCTTCTCAGGGAAGTGTTGTGGAGGGAGGCAGCGCTGCCGCCTCGCTGCAGGACGGGATGCACCTACAGATGCACACACACACACACACACACATATTGTCACACACACACAGAGCTGTTGTCATGGTGACAAAAGGTACAACTCTGTACCGTTTCTGAGAGTACAGAGACCTGAGCAGAGAGAGCATCCTGCATGGAGCGTTAAGTAACTGTCAGGGTTCAGGTACCGTCCACACACTGGGGCTTGATTGATACGAGGTTTGAAGGCCAATACCAGCACCGAGTCGCTGATAGCCAATAGCCAGGGTGACCCCCCACCTATTCAATGGTAGGGAAACTCTGGGATACAATACTGCCTTTAAAATGACACACACACAAAAAATATCAGTCAACCAATATATCACTGTAGCTCTAGTCTACCCCTTCATTCTGTTTTTCTTTGGGATTCAGTATCTGGAAACCATCGTAGCATCCTATGACAAACTACCACCAATCAAACAATCAGAATAGTGTTTTTTGTACCTGTAATCTGGCCTTGTCCTCCTGTAGCTCTGACGAGGGCTTGTGTCGTGGAGGGCTGCTCTGGGTCGCTTCAGGCTCCGCTTTAGATTTGACTTCAACTTTAGGTGCAGGAGGAGGAGGAGGAGGAGGAGGAGGAGGTTCACTCTCCTGTAAGGTTATCAGTATTTCAATAAGGCAGCAATACTTCAGCAATTCAATGTGTGTGTGTGTGTGTGTGTGTGTGTGTACAGGAAGAGTTTTGTTCCAGTGTAACCAAACGTTTTTGGTATGAAACTAAAATCCATTATGGAATATTTGTGAAATATTCCTTGTTCCTTGTTTTTTTTGTTTGATATTTTATGTCAAAATGGATCTGAAATCCTTCACGTGTGGATAGTTGCCACTGCAGAACAACAGTGCGACCACCACTGGAATACTGAAACTAGACTGTCATACACATTTCAGACTATTGTGAATCGTTTGCCGTGAAGTACTGAAATACCTTCCAGCATGTCCACATTTTACACCGCGCACACCAACAACGATAAACCGAGAGCTCGTTCATTCAAAAGTTCAGTCACTACCTTCAATTCTATGGGAATACAATCAAGTCAATGGCTGAAAAGAAATCAAATGACTGAACAGCCCGTGTAGTGTGCATGTGTAGGGGGACAGCCAAGATGCAGGTATGGATTTGAAGGGCACTTATTCTGCAAGTATAATCCAACGGCCGGCCGCCTGCTTAATGTGGAACCATGCCTCTCCACACTCACTGTTGTGATTGAAGGAGCGTATGCTGGATGCAGACGTCCTTCAGGCTAATTGTATGATGTGTTGCCGATACTTGGAATACTGGATCACAACTTTGCATCTGATTATATGCTCAACCTGATGTCTACCAGCTGCAGAACGGTGCACAGCCTGCAAGACAGTCCAAGGCAATCAAGCCCCAAAACCCCCAATCAGCATTTCATTTGTTTTAAAAAAAAAACCTTTTGTCCTTATTTTCGATGCAAAATGAAATATGAATATTTCCATACGGGCATTTTCAGGGTTGTGACGTTTCCATCGCTTAGCGCCTCATCGCCGTTACGCTGTCTCTGTGATCCCCTCTGTTCGCCAGCATCAAAGGAGTCCACACAAATACAGGCCACCACCTGCTCCAACGGCTCACATGGACTAATCATTGTGTTTCGCTGTATAGAGCAGGTGATCGCCTCGACGGTGACGAGAGAAAAGGCTAGACAATATTAGGACCGCCTTCCTGCTGTTGTCCCATTCTGCACAACCCATGTTCATGATGGTCCAGAGACTAGGAACCTCTCTAACGTCTCCTCTCCTTCATCTCCATCTGCCCTTCATGACTGAAGAGGATTTAACAGGTGAATCAATGAGGAATCACAGCTTCACCTGGTTCACCTGGTCAGCAGGTTGCCCTCTATAGATAGAAGTTCATCTAAGCTTTATGGAGACAACTGCTTTGTCTGTTTCCATATTTTTATATGTGATTTAAGGTTGTTGTGTTGAGGCGAGCTAACCAACACGTCATTTGTCTTCTAAGTTACGTTTTTTCCCCAGTGGTTTCCAAACGTGACACCTACTGACCTTCTCTGGCTCCTCCGCCGTCCACACCTTGACGATGCTCATGTGCTTGTTGATCTGGGTCTTGACGGCGTGTTCGATCTGTATGTTGAATTTCATGAAGGCCACGTAGACGATGTAGCCCAGCACCAGCATGATGCTCTCCCACCACATGATCATGTTGTCCAGGAAGAAGATGATGAGCATAATGAGATCCAGGATGTAGAAGGAAACGTCCCGGAACAGCGGCCACCACGTCAGGTGCAGCACCTCCCTGGAGACGATGGCGCACATGCCGATCACAAACAGGATGTTGAAGACGGCCGAGCCCACGATGGTGCCGATGCCCACGTTGCTATGGGAGATAAACACACCAATCAGGGAGGTGAAGAGCTCGGGGGCAGAGCCTCCGGCCGCCATGAAGGTCGCTCCGGCCACATCGTCAGATATCTCCAGCTTGGCGGTGATGACGCCCAGGGCAGGAACGAAGAACTCGTCGCAAACGATGGCCAGCGAGACGAACATGTAGACCATGCCAATGACGTGCAGGACCACCCAGCCTTGTCTGCGCTGCTCCACGGAGAACAGGTCCTGCGGGTACTCGCCCTTCCTGTGCGGGGTCCGGAACGTGGTTTGCGGGGGAGGCGTGGTGGTCGTTGGCGGCTCGGTGGTGGGAAGGGGTCTGGGAGGCTCCGGATCCACGTAGATGCACTGTTCAATATCTGTCCTGTTGACAATTACCACTAGAGGAGTCTGAGTGATCTCAGGTGAAACGGCGTCCTCCTCTGTCACGTTGGGCGCCATCACCTCCCGTAGGCGCACCGCCAGGACGCCGTCACCCTCCCCTGTCTGGGTGGAGGCCGGCGGCTCTGACAACCGGGCCTTCAGAGTCAGTGTGTAGACGAAACATATAAACACACCTGAGATGAAGAAGAGGATGCGACTCCGTTTGAGTCTCCTCCTCTGAGGCGAATGCATGCTCACTGGCGGTCTTGACTCCAAAGGGAAATTATGTATGTAGCTGCATTGTTATTCTCTGATCGGCGCAGGATCATTATTTGGCAGGAAAACACAGCTGACGGAGAAGACACACACACCCATCCACAGTGTGTTTCATCTTTAATAGTTGGCATGGAAGGCGACTGGCCCCGCTCAACCTGAGGAGGGAAGAAAAAAGGAGGATATAGACTCAAAATGACCACTGGTGTTGCTAATGTCTCATTATCATGGACATCCAGCTGAGGTAATTGTTGCTCACATAGTTGCCGAGGCGGAACAGGCTGGTGTGGAAGAGGAGAGGAGGGATGATGGGATACAGACAAGACACCTGTTACTATGGCTACATAACCACACAGGCAAAAACCACTCCAGTTAAGATACATAGCGAGGCAACGGTAATAGACCGTTAATAAACTTGCGTCACAATGAAACACGGAAATTGATTAGGATAATAATTAGCGTTTGTCGGCGTGGACGCGCGCGCGCGGGGAAAGAACATGATGATATGCGCAACTCCAGACAACCGCAACTATAAATGATCATTAGTGAGACATTGCTAAGAAGCGTTGAGGCTCCGACACTAAGGACAATGACTAAAAAAACCCGTTAGGTTTTAGTTATGTAGTAATTTGAGCCCGGCGAAGAACAGCGCGGATTATCACGCAAGGTCAACGGCAACGCGTTAGTCCGTATTCCTTTATCATTTAAAAAAACAAAAACATTCCAGGACCTTACCTTGAGGACGTCGCCTTGCAGGGCCTGGAGCCTGGAAACCCAGAGCTGCGGACGCGGTCCCTCCAGCTGCGCGTAACGGACGGAGAGATGCTGACTCTGGTTTTTGGGGAGCTACAAGGGCATGTCAGGTCTTCAACCAGGCTCAGCATAATGCTGCTAAGAGGATTAGAGTGAAACACCTCTCACCTTCTCTTTCAGACATGATAACCCTGTATCAATACACCAACATTCAAACCCGTTTGCTCTTCTCCGCTCCAGAGAGGCAAAACTGCTGCTGGATGCGGAGGAGGGAGGAGAATTTGGGTGTTATGGGGTCTGGCGGGCGGAGTTTGGGTGTGTCAGTCCCTCACCTCAGCCTGACTGAGGCCAGATTATAATTATAACAGTTTTTTATCACTGTAACACAAAGAAAAAAATCTATTTAAAAAATGAATCGAATGTATTTGGAAGCTACACTGTATAAACTCACAGTGCAAAATAGTGAAATAAACTAATATTGAATCAGTACCTCTGTATATATTACCTCTGTTTGTCAATTTCAACACTAGTTATCAGCTTCAGAACTAAATAATCATCATACTCATCAGTCCATGTCTTACTAAACATTAACTAATCTGATCATATTAAAGTTTGTTAAGAAACATTGTGAGTTTATTAGCAGATTTCCCAGCATGCATTGCATTTGAGTTAACTCTCCAGAAACCCTTCCTCCTCCTCCTTTTGGATAAAGTTACAATCCTACAATCCTACACCTCTCTCTATTAACTCTGTTAGACATGGTGAGTAGTATTACTACTGCTTGTTCTTGCATCAGTGTAATGATATTATCACACATGAACAAACTGAACTTTGTGTTTTACTATTAGAACAACTAATGAACTTTGACCCAACTATTTTGTACTATTTCAGCGTGGTTATAAGTGTGAATCTTAAGTGCCTTATTATTTTTTGCAGTGTAAAGAAACCAACTCCTGCATTCAGGACCAATGTTCCCTCAAAGCTTATTGATGATCAAGGTCTAATTCATCACATTGACAAATAATAATAATAAGCATAATAATAATAATAATGATAATAATGATCATATTCTGTAATGATAAATAACTGAGTCCAAACAATCAGTTTGTCCATCTGATTCACTATACTGAAATAAAATAAAAACTGGAGTGACTGAAAAACTGAAACTGCAACTTTAATCGCTGCTTCTAAAACTGACAAATAAAATAGAGAATATTCAAATATTACTTTTGGTTGAAGTCCAAGTCAGACTAAGAGAACAGTAAACCTGTAGGAGCCCAGTCAATCATCTGCTGAAATGACATTAATAAATACTACGTAACTCAATAAATAATATAAAAACTAGAACGTTGAAAAATACTAATCTAAAACTAGAAAACTAACTGAAACTAAACAAACACTAAACTGCAAATGGAAAATAAAATAAAATCAAAAATGAATACAAATCACAAAACTAATACTACTTTGATCCAGAAAAGTTCAAACTTCAATCAGGACATTTTGCTGGACTCCTTTCCACATATTAGTCAAAAAAATAACATGACATTTATTTTCGGTTTGTTTCACACAACTTTATTATCTTAAACTGATGTTGAAATTTCAACCAGTCAAAACCTGTTAAATGTGCAGCCTCTCCTAAACATCCAGTTTCCCTGAGGATCCCGGGCTCTGGCTGTCGGCTAGTCACTTGTTTTGTTTTATTAAAACATATTTTTAAAAAGCAACAACCAGAAAGTAAGAATAGTAGAATAAAACACATGGGAGAAAAACAACCAAACAAAGAAACATGAGACATAATTGATATTGTATGTTAACACCAGAGGGTTTCAATATACAGCTGCTGATCAGTGGTGCTGAATACTGAATTTAAATCTTTCAAATCTACTATGGCTGATGATAAGAATAACGCTCTTCATGATGTTTTGCAAAAAAAGTAGTTTAGTTAAAGTATTTGTGAATGAATGTGAAGACTAATTCCTCACAATACTGGACCCTGATTGGCCGACAACACCAGCTCCTCTAATTCAAATGAGGTAAACCTGCTGAGCGGAGGCTTTCCAGTGCAAATGCTGCAAACTGGCCTGATTGGACGGATTTCAGGAATTCTTTAATGAGGGAGCCAATCAGGACAGTTGTGTCACACAAGTCCAGTTGTGATGCGTTTACTGAAGTTGGTCTGAAACTGCCTGGAAAAAAAGATGGCTTTTTGAAAGTACAATAACTTTGAATTTAAATACTCAAAACAATCAAATTTTAACAATGTCTTCATTAAACAACTCTGATCATATATGAATAGAAAAAATAACTTTAAATTCCTACAATAGGGCCCCTTTAAATGGTATGTACGGTCAAACTTTCTCTACCTCTGTATATCTGAAAATTATATAATGTTTTAATGTTTTCTGGGTTTGACAGAGAAAACATTTGAAAAACACTGGACCAGAAAATATTAAAGTGTAGTAAAAAAAAAAACAGCTACCCCCCACAATGCTGTGCAACATGAGTGATGGCAAAATTAACCAATCAAGAAAAGCCTCCGCAGCTACTGAACAGCTATAAAGGTTTGCAGGTTACATGGCCTCACAAGTGGATGCAGCAGTGTGCAAAGTCCACTGTGCTTCCCTAGAGACACTCTTCTGTTACAAAAAACAATCAAAAGGTTAACAAAAAAACTGACAAATAAACTGTAAATATGAAATGAAATAAATAAGAAATTAAAAGTGTAGGCTAGATTGGACAGGACAAAGTGAACTAAAGTCACTCAATTTAAGAATTCACACAGTCAGTGGTAAAAATAAGACTTGTTTCTCTATTTTTGCACACATACAATATCTGAGTCAGTATTTTTTTTTTGATCAGATACAACTTTTGATTCTAAGTACAGATACAGATTGCAGTAATAACCAATTTTATTCTGCTGTCCCAATACTTTTGCCACTGAATGTATGAACTGCTTAGTGTGGACGTAGCCTAAATCTACCCATTTACCCAGAAAATCCCCCCTGGGTAACGTCAGTCTACAGAGTCGCTCTTCCATTCATGGTCAATGGGAACAACTGAGCCCCTTCATGAAATCCCAATCCAAGAAAATACGAACACTTCAAATCTAAATCTTAAAGCTGCACAAGGCAAGTTTTTATGTAGAACAAAAGATTTTTTATGTAAAAATACACCCGTCTTATAAGCCTAAATCACAAAGCGGCCCATCACCCCGATTCAGTCGATTCACTGTACCTCCCCAAATTACGTTCTGGTGGCGGGTATGGTCACCTCTCCGCCCACAGGAAGTGATGAATCAAACTTAATAGTGTGACTCCTCACCCACCTTAGATATTTTCCTCGTCTCTTTGGTTTCCTTTGGTATGAAGCATCACAGACTGGCTGGTTGGTAAACAGGAGCATGCTGTGTACAGTTCACTGACATCACCTTACAGGATTTCTGGGTATTCAAGTTCAAACAGTTCAACAGTTTCCTCTCACTGGACGACACCAACGTGTGAGGTTGCCTAGTGCAGCTTTAAACCAGGATTGTTACAGTATAAACCACATTTAGTCATGAGGTATATGCATGTGCATGTGTGTAGTAGGTCATCAATAGAACCAATGGATGCACCTGTATTGGTGATTGTGTTCTTTCAGGACACGAAATAAAAAATGAACAATTAACAATTAAAAACTATTTCCTAGTATAGTAATTTATATGGCTTGGTCAATCTTCAAAGGAGGAAATGACGATGTGTCATGCAAGGCTCGTTAGGAATGCTCTGAAATACAAATACAGTGGAGTCCAAAAGCCCACTAGCAAGAACGCCTTTGTTTCATCACTTATCAAAAAATAATTTATAGTCAAATTATATTTCTCAGACAAGATAACATCATTTAAAAAATGTAATTAATAATTTAAAATATTTCAGTAGCAACATATTAACTAGTCAATGTCTGGTATTAGTTGTTAAAGAACCAAAACAATTCAATTAAATTCAATAGTGAATGAAACATCTGAAATATAATGAAATTTGAGAAACCCTTACCAAATGGTGTGAACAAGATATTCAGATAGATTTAAATTTCTCAAAAGATCTAAAAAGTTTGATTTGGATCGGTTCTAAATAATGTATTCTTGAAATATCAACCGAGTAAAAAAATAATTTGTTTTTGATAAATGATGAAAACAAACCGTTGTTGGTAGCTGACTCTGACTTTTGGATTCCACTGTATATAAATACAAAACCAGCAGTTACAGCCTGCAGCCGTGATGTGTTCATGCAAATCGGGGTTGGAAGGCCTCAAGCATCTGAAATGACTAAAATGACCAATGACACTTCGGCCTTGTACACACTTGTGCTTTCAAACGTTTTGAGAACCGTTTCGGATTCTTAAAACCCTCAAATTCACACTTCAAACCAACAAGGACCTGATTTTATAGCTACTTTACAAAACACTGAGACACGTCTTGGAGCCAAAACACGAAACAGGTCTCAGGGGGAATTAATTTATCATGCAAATTTTGTTAATAATTATCATCTAGGTTTATTATTTAGTATATAAATAAACCGAATGACTCCTAAGGTTTTGTAAATACCTATCAAAGATTCACGCCAATAGCAACTCTTGGTCCATGCTTGTCTTGTGTGTGAGCAACGTCCCTGAAAAGCCGTGAAAACCACTAAACTCGTTGAAAATGAGCAAGTGTGTACGAAGCCTTCGACAGCGTCTGGAAATCGACATGGTACCGACTCCACTTCACCTCAGTAAAGCGTTGGATCAACCAACACAGTCTTTCCAGATGATGTCCATGCTCCAGCGAGTAGCAACAGGCCAGCAGTTCACCTTGTGGAGGGAGTGAGGTGACGGATCCTCCACCGGGTGGTCGATGTCAAAGAGTGCGTGGAGTGAGAGGAGAGAAGGCAGCCAGCAGCGGCAGGAAAAGGAAAGGAGCCATTCGATGTTTAAGTAGATGGGAGTTCAGGGGGGTGCAGACTGAACGGGCCAATGCTCTAGTTGACTTTCCTTTTCCTCGAGCGGAACCGTCTCCTCCTCTGCTTGTAGAGGTGCCGGAAGTTGATGAAGAGGCCTGAAGAGGAGAAAGACACTCACTCAGTTTTTAGCGGACAACCTCGCTGCAGTGTTCCTGTCAATACATGGTTGTGGGGGTTTTCTATTGTCCCTGCAACCCATTCACACATGACTAGGATTATGTCAAGACCTCGTGTAATTCATGAATTACTCCCAAAACATTTCAAGGTCAAGGCTTTACAAGGTGTCACTTTCTGATTTAGGAAAGCAAAACTTGGAAGTTTGCGCTGAAAACACATTCAAAACCTTCCTCTACAGATTCAACTGCTGCCTCCATGACAGGAGGAAGACAGAAATTGCATCTACAAAAAGAAAAATAAATTGAGCACAAAAAACAAATTATGGCAGAAATTCGATATTATCTGGGAACCTCTGACATCACCAATACACGAATGCTGGAATTTTTACTTTACAAATTAAAATCACCGATAATCTCTAAAATTATTACAAATCACTGGACTTCACCAGGTAATATTAGTCCTGTGCAAGAAGCAGAGACGCTGTATTTTTTCCAGTCTCCAAGGTTTTAGTGCTTGAAATTTCTTCAAAACTGTCTTTCATTGTAACTTGTTTTATTTTATTCAGTGTTTGCTGCCTCACCCAGGAACATGAGGACCAGGTAGAGCTGCAGGGTGTAGGAGAAGCTGAGCGACTGGCCCAGGGCTCTGGGGAGGGGGATGCTGTACAGACGGGTCTCGTCAAAGATGGGCAGGGACTGGATCACAGCCACCGCTGGAAACACACACAATTATATATTAATACTGAATATGCTAAATATCATATCCTACTGTTGACTTTCACCCCATTCTGCACAACCCACGTCCATGATCGTCTAGACTAAAAACCTCTTTAACATCCCCACTCCTTCATCTCCATCTGCCCTTCATGACTTTTGTCCATGCACTGTATTTATACTCTGGATCCCAGTGCAATATTCTCTACAACTGTATAGACAAATAAATGTGATTTGATTTATTTTATTTTTTACTTTTAATCTTTTTTGAATCTCTGCATTTTTATTTGACGTGAAGCACATTGCATCTTAATGTACAAAACGTGCTATATAAATATAGTTTGATTTGATTTATTGGTTAATTATTTTTTCTTCTATTACTGACTTCATTGCTTCCCATCAGTGAAATCATCAGCAACCTTTTCCAGGTTTTCCATGACTGTAGGAACCCTGACAATAATATGAACATATTGTTTTGTCACAGTTTCTCTGAGGAAGCACCAGGCTACCCTGCTATACTACTAGTACTTTAGTAGCTAGTTACTACTACAGTACTATAGTAGTAGTACTACCACTCAGCCTTAAATCTGCTGGCTGGTTAAACATCCTGTGTGTTGTTCCATTTATCATTTATTATTCATTAAAAGAAATCAGAGTCAAACCCATTTCCAAATAATTTCCCTGCAAACTAAAATAAGCAAAAACAAAAAGTTAACAATGGTGAATATTTTCCAAAGCAACTCTCAGTCAGTCAGTTTTACTCTGTCGTGCACATCCACTTCCTCACTCAACACAGCAACTTCTGGGCTACGACTCACAACAGTTTCAACATTCATTCACAGCATTAAGTCACTGACCTTCTGCTACAACCCCCAGTGGGTACAGAGGGATCCAGATGCTGTATCTCAGCCAAGTTAACAGTTTCCACTCCGTGTCAATGCAGGCCAGCATGTAGAACGGGTACCTAGGAGAGAGGAGAGGACTGACGTTACCGGGCTGACGTTACCGGAGGCGTTTCAGGCCGCCACACCGCCGTTCTCCAAGAGAGCTGAGGAGCTTAGCGAACCTGAAGATCTCAACGGTGCTCCACAGGTAGAACACAAAGAAGACCACGGGCTTGTTCTGCATCTGCTCCAGGCTGCCGAAGATGACGAACAGGATGACGTTCCTCCTCGCCACCTAGAGAGAGTAGAGAGATCACAGATGAACCATGAGATCCATGACCATGAGAGATCCTCCTAACTTGTCCTTCTACACAACAGCTGGTAGTATTGGAGGCTAAACTGACTTTGCACGTTGTGATGAAGCAAAGATTTTAATTTATTTTTGGTAGTGCAACTTTGATTGGACTTCCATGGCTCTGTATTTTCGTGAAGATACAAATGGATATACAGTACATGTGCAAAAGTCTTCGTAAGGTGAAGATGCTTTCACAAATAATGAAATGAAAAGTTTCTAAATATCAAAACATTTAGTATAAAGAGCAGTAATGTAAAACACTAATGCAGAAAACAAATAAACATCTAAGACCAAATTTATATTTTAAAAAATCTAGGGTGCCTGAGACTTTTGCACAGTACTGTACATAATATAAATACAACTTGGATATTGTTCATGTTGTTCCTATAGGTTTATAATAATAATAATAATAATAAGTTTGATTATTAATAAATTATTAGTAGGAGCTGAAATAATAGTTGAGTATTTCTGGTAGATTAAAATTCTCACTTTGCTAATTAACATCCTTTCACAAACGAGAGGCTGGTTAAAAGAGCTTCTGATTGGTCAGCTTCTCTGATTGGTTAATGGTTGTGAGGCATTACACCTTATTGGCCACCACGCCAATGTCAGGGTACAGAAAATAATATGAGTATGACTAAAATACCCCCCATTTATGCAGAATAAATAGTCAAGGCGTCATGATTACCTCCATCATAGCTGGAAAGAATCCTGTCTTGACCAGACCCAACAACGGGTTGATGACTTCGACCACCGCCATCATCTGACAGAAATACATCATATCAGCCGTGGTGTGGAAGGTGTCATAGAACGAGTCTGAGGAGAGACAGACAGACACAGACAGACAGACAGACAGACAGACAGACATAATTAAATGCCACATTGTATGAGCCACTATTCATAACCATTTGCAAAACAAATCCCTGTTGTGTCGTCGTGTTCCTCTTTCTGCTATTCAAATGTGCATCTATGAATAGAAAGAAAGAAACAGGCCCCTTCTCTCTGCTGGACCTTTTGTTAAGAGTTATAATTTATAATTCATGGCTCATTGTGGTGATCTCTTTTAGTGTTTGTTCATTTATCATTCACCCATCTTGTTGTCAGGTGGTTATTTGAGTAAAACAGCTGAGGGCTGATGAGGACTGTTGTGTCCTTCCTGCTTTTAGTCTTTTCCTCCACAACCAGTTTACCAGTTCTGTTCCCACTCAGTTGTTTCATGTCAGGTTTCTTTGCTTAAACTATTAATTGTTGACTTTTTGTACCACGGTTAAAATGGAGTTGATTGCATTTATTATTCAAAAGAAATAAAGAAATACAAATATTATTTTTTTTTTTCTGTCATTTATTTTTTTGAACTGTGAACTCTATGTCACTATACATCATTTCCCTGTAGAGTTTAGTTTAGTTTAGTTTAATGAATTTAGTTGTACAGGGACAATGCACATCAATTAACATTTCTGTATATGTGCCAGTTTTAGCTGGGTAGATAGTTTTCAACTGTAGTCCCTGAGCAAGGTGTTGATTGAAGCAGCTCTACTACTCTACTACTGAAGAGAGTTCAGGATCTGAACTCGCCCACCAAGCACCAAATACCAGTACGGTTTGTCTTTGGTGGATAAATAAATCAATCGCCCGTCACATCGGCCGGTAACTTTTTGTACTTGCTCTGTTGTACTTTGAATTCTAAACTTGATCCATTTGTTAACATTAACATTAAGTTAACATTGTGCCTGATTAAAAGAAAAAAAGAAGACAGGGTGACAGATTTCTATAAGAAAATGGGGATTATTCTGGCCAGTAAAAAATATTCTTGGAAGTTTTTTTAATTTATTTTTTTTATAGTTTATCAGTCTTTGGCAGGTGAAACAAAAAGTGAATTTCAAACACCAACAGTGTTTGTCACAAACCTTGACCCAGGATGAAAAGTCGAACAGTCATGTTGACAAAGATCCAGGAAAACCCCAGGAACTGCACCAGGTTGTACATGAATAAAAATCCTTTCTTCAGCCCGAGGTACGCTGAGGAGCAGAAGAGTCAGACAGACGGACACAAATGAGACTCCAGCAAAAAAATCATACTGGATCATCAGATTCTAAAAAACATTAAGCGACTTTTTGGGAAATCGGCCGTTGGTCAACTTTCCCTTTTTTGCGACGAGAGGATTGGCAGAAAAAACTAAAAGGTCTTCTTATGTTAGATAATAGTTATAGTCCGGGGGTCTGTTCCAAGAAGCAGGTTCAGCAAACTCTGAGTCTAACCCTGCACTCTGAGCTGATTCATTCCGAGATGGCAAAGTCTGAGTTTTCGGTTCCAGAACGACTGATTTGAGTTAGTTCAATCAACTTTGAGTATGTTCACCTTGAGTTAAGCGCGTGCGCGACGACAATAAAAAGCCATCATCAATGGAGGTCTGATACTACGATTCACCATGGCAACCAGCAAGCAGAAGGGTCGTAAAGGAGAGGGAATTGGCGTGGGAGAGAATCGCTGCCCGAGTCAATGCGTACGTTTGAATGCAGTAGTGTATTCATTTAACATTTAACCACACTTTCTTATAATATTACCTACATGTGAGAAAGTGGTGGAATGGTATTGGAAAAAAAATATTTTCATTTAGGTGCAATCCCACGGGCGCAAAGCGCTCTTGGCAGCAGCTGAAAATTAAATATAAAAACATTAAAATCATTTAGCAGACGCTTTTATCCAAAGCGACTTACAAAGGTGATAGTTAACACTATGTGGGGATCGAACCCACAACCCTGAGACTGAGTCTCCTGCTTTACCAACTGAGCTGTCTGGGCCAGACATGGTGTACTTGGGGCGCCAAATTAGAAAGGCAGATCTAGAAATGTAATTACTGGAACATAAGTTAGAGGTGGTTGCATGGTCACAGGTGAAATGTGTTGTTGGAACAATATAAAAATACTAACTGTTGCTTTTGTATTTGTAGGAAATAAAGAAGACCAAATGAAAGGTGTCTTTATTTGACTGCTCGGGGTGGTGGTAGCTTAATCCGTGAAGTGTAAACGGCATATTATATCTCGGACAGCTCTTCCATCCTGGACATAGAACATCTAATCGGGGTCTCAAAATCCTCTCCCGACGTGAGGCTATGCCAATTACTTCGGCTTGAATATCGATCGGGTTACGAGGAAAGGACACGCCATGTCCGACAGCTGCTTCAGGTTCAGCAGAGGGAGGAGACAGGGAGAAAGTCAGGGTTTGTTCAAGAAAACCTGCTAGCCAGCAGGTTAGGTTCACAGAGTCAGTTACCATGGTAACTGAATCAGAGTTTGAGTTACCTCTCTTTCTGGAACGGAAAACCCAGAGTTTCCCTCATCTCAGGGTTAACAAACTCAGAGTTTTCACTAAACCCGCTTCTTGGAACAGACCCCAGGTTGCTCGCATGTTAGCATGTGACCAGGACAGAGAGATCTACCAGAGACACCAGAGATGTTGGTGGTTCTCCTGTCCTAACATGGAAATTTCCAATTTCCCCAAAAGTCGGCGTCGTCCGTAAAAACATTCCAATCAGAAAAAAAGAGTTTTCAGAGCAACTCACGATCTTTACGAACTCTTGACTCCACGCTTATCTTGTTTATCCTCTCCTCCTCCTGAAATAAAACACCAAGTCACAATGTTGCAATGACAACACAGTAACACATTAAAGTAAAGCGTATTTGTGCGTGTGAGGCAACATTGCAATACTTTTCCCAACAAAAACAAGACATAAATACATACAGTATTCCTACCAAGCAACTACTGTGCATACTCCTGTACCCCGCAACCCAAAACAATCCCAATATGGCGCGTGGACTTTTCACCAGTCGACTACATTCAGAGAACACCACTTAACCATTTCTTCAGGGCGTACTTGAAGCGGTGTGTTGTCATCTTCCTACCTTGGCCTGAAGCTCCATCTCGGCGTCGGACTCGTCCAGCCAGCGGTCGAAGTCGGGAGCCAAGAAGAGCGGCTTCCTCTCCTGCAGCGTCAGCCGGTTCCACCAGCGCTCCTCCTGCTTCCGGACCTTGATGTCCACCTGCCGCTGGGTGGACCTGTGGCTCACCTGGGACAGACATGTGGGACATACAGTACTGGGCAAAAGCCTCAGGCACCCTTTTTTATATAATTTTTTACATTACTGCTCTTTATAGTAACTTTTTTTCCTTTATAGAAACTTTTCATTTGATTATTTTTGAAAGCATCTTCGCTTTTATTTTACATGCCAAAGACTTTTGCACAGTACTGTACAGTCTCAGGAAATTACACGTGCCTTGGGTACTCTGAAAGGTGCTCTTACGTTAAAGTTATTATCATTGTTATTATTATACTTCCTATTTCTGGTTGAATGTGACTCACAAGTACATTTTGTCACCTATTCTATCTATAGCCTCTTTAGCCTCTATGGTCTTGCATGCTGAAACATGTTAAGAGAAATGGCAGCTGTGGTTGCCTCAATTTCAGCAGCGCTTAAAAGGAAAACCTCCCTAAAACACTATAAACACTAAAAACAGCTCTTGGTGATGCACTTTGTATTTCTGGATCCATTTAGTTGTTTATTGGTGTATTTTGGTCATTTAAGATAAATATTTGGTGACATACGGCCTGGACAGCTCAGTCGGTAGAGCATGAGACTCTCAGTCTCAGGGTTGTGGGTTCGATCCCCACATAGTGTTTACTATAATTTTTGTAAGTCGCTTTGGATAAAAGCTAAATGACTGTAATGTAATACTACTTACTGTACATACAATTACTGTGACATTTGTAACTCATGAACATCACCAGACACACTTCCTTTATGAGCCCTGAATGCATCAACCTGAATCTGAAAGTGTTTTAGTTGTAGGATGAACTCATACCTGCAGCACTTTGTCTGATCTGATATCCAGAGTCTGAGCCAGTAGCAGCTCCACATCACTGCTACAAACCACCATTATTCAAGGTATAGAGTCACTTCAGCAGTGAGGCTCCTTCAGATCAGCTTGAATTGAGGGCAGCGGTTTCAAGATTCAAGAACTTTATTTGTCACATACACACACGGGGTGTGTAGTGAAATGAAAAGTGTAGCTGAAAGTTTGTAGCTGCTAGTCTCACTCAGTCATATCCATTTATTCCACATAATGATAAAGCACTCAGTTAATTGGTTAATTGTCTGGCGGTGCTGATAGGCTACAAACCTCATGTAGTTATTGTATATAAAGAACATGAGACTGCATTTTAGGTTTAAATCACATTAAGTTTGCTTTGAATGATTTGTACTTCTGTTCAAGTTATGTCCAACATGTTTCACCATGTAGGAAAGCAGCATCCAAAATGGCATCCGGCCAAACTCTACACTGCCTGAATGTTAACTAACATCAGCTGAAACTTCACATTATTCCCATGTAGCGATGCAGCAAAAAGAAAAAAACAAAGACGAAAACACAAAAAGATCTATTGCACAAGCGAGTGGGTTTTAAATTTCGCTGAGGACCTGATTCTAATCATGAAATAGCATTGGGTGACGTATTTCATTATGACGTAAAAATTCTTCAACTAGAACCACTAACTATCCATCTGTATTTTGACTTTATATTTAGGTTTTAATAATATATTTTATTAAAATTAAGGAAAAACAACCAAATTAAATTACCAATAAATCTAACAAAGAGCTATTAATAAGTAAAACCTCATAAAAGACAGGTACCTCAGGTCTTACGGGCTGCAGGAACTCCAAACTGAACTCATATTCGTTGTCTCCTTTGGCTCCGTGGCCCCGTGCTGAGGAAACATGGTCTACATATCAGTATTGGGCTTTCCATGGCCTTTCAAGACATCAATAATAAACCTAATGAAGAATGTGACAGTATATACAACACCTTTACAATCCTTGTGTACTTGTGTAATTGCTTTTAAAGGGTTCATAGATAATTGACATGTTCTTTGCTCACTCGTTACACAAATTACAGGGTGAAATTTCAGCACCAACCTCTGAACTGAAGGGTGTTTTCTTGCAGGCTGATGTCAAGATTCTGAAACACACAGAGCAACGGTCACAGCACACACACACACACACACACACACACACACACACACCTTATTACAATACCTAAAAGGCAATTACAGTGTCACGCCCATGAACACATACAACACGCTGCTCTTCTGTCAGTATCACCAGCCAATCTGCCCAAAGGAAGCTGAACAAGATCCAAAACTACCATGAGCACGCATCAATCTTTGATGAGGCAGCGTCCAACATATGTGGAATGAGGCTGTAAGTGCTGAGACGGGAAACACTGTCTAGCTGTAACAAAACCAGTTACAACCAGCAAGATGAAGTTAAAGAAAGGACAAGAGTACCAAAAAGTTAACCCATATATGTGGAAGAGTTTACTTCCTTTTTATATGTACTTTATCACCATTGTATATGCAGAATTCAGTCACCCACCTTTTATAAATATTTATGGAGGTACATTCATAGCCTACAGTATATCACAGTAAGCAGCAGCAAACTGACGTATCTTATATAAGGATGTGATCTTTTAAGGAGGAATTGCGCGTGAATTGATGCTTTCCTGGAAATATCATTGTTTTATATTTATATTGATGGCTATTTACGTCATGGTAACCACAAACTGGAGGTCACAAGTAACCCACAGTTAATTTACCACTACATCACTTCATAGGCTAACTGTATCTACTGTACATGGAGCGATGTCTATTATACACAGCATTATAAAATGAGACGCAGGTGCGTCGGTGGAAGCACCAGTCCAGTCTACCAGGTTTATCGCCGCCTAGGGGAGCTGGGGAGGCGGACTGGCGTCGTCCTCAGCGCAGCCTTACCTTGGCATCGCTCAGTTCCACCCGGAGATAGATTTCCCGGTGACGCTGAGCCCAGTACACGTGAGGCGTGAGGGTCTGCATGTTCACTGTTTCGGTGACGAGTTCACAAAACCGGATCCCGGGAGAAAAAATAATTACACAAAAAGATGCACAGAAGTCCTCATCTTCCACTCGGCCGGCTGACACAGCAGCGTGAACCAGGACAAATAACAATGGAGCACACTTCCGGGGGAATGTTGCTCCGGAACTTCAGAATAAAGGTCCTGGAGTGGGAATGAAATTGTGCAACGTCGTTCAGCAGCTTCAAAATAATAAAAGTCCTGAAGCTCGAACGATTTTTTTGGCAATCCCAAATAGAATCCCAAACAGTGGAAACGGCTGAATTGTTATTGTTCTATTTTTCTATATAAAAACTGTATAAAAAAGACTCTTGCTATACTGGCGCTGCCTGCTGGTCTACGGCCCCGACACAGCAGCAGGACTCTATAATGTTGCCTTGAAGTGCTTCTCTTAAGTTCCGACTTCCACAGTGTCACGCATCCAAGTGCTCATCATTGTCAAATCATTGTTATGGTGGCTAATGTTTTACTTTGGAAACAAAGACACTTTGTGTTGTGGTGGAGAAAATCCATATCAAGCTGTCCTGGCCCCAGGACTGAACTCCCCACTGCAGAGTCGCTGCCCATCTTTCGCCGCAGGCTGAAAACCCACCTTTTAAGAAATACTACCCTACCCTTCCTCTTAGCACCTGCTTATCTGCTTCACTTAGCTATTTGTCTCATTTGTTTAAATAAGATGTAATGTAATGGATGTCTTAATTCATTCAATTCAAAAACAACTGGCATGGCAGCAAAACGTTAAGCAAAGAGGACAGACGACATAAAAAAACAATAGTATTTATGTACATGGGATGGAATATATAGTGCCAAATTAAATCCTCATAGAGACATTTCCAACTTTTCCAGTCGTTTTTATGACTCTGTTAGGTCGTTCATGTACGCTCAAATAGCAATTCAGATATTTCTGGCAGCAGGGGAAAGTAAAGCGCTCACTGTCGGTTATTACTGCTTCAACCAACATCAAATGACCAAACCAGTTTTAGTTTACCTCCGCAACGCCCCCTTCTCGCTTTGTCTAAAGTACAGTTGAATGTGAAAGTTCACCAAGACAGTGAGGATTACACCGGAAACCGTACACGTCGCCTTCTTCACAAATCGAACCACTTTTGGTTTCGTTAAGTTTCCACCTCGTCGACTTCTACTGTCTGTATAGTTGAGGTGTTTTCTGTAAAAATATGAGTCGACTCGGTGAGACGACCGAGGAAATGTCCCGGATTTCTGCTTCCTCACAAACCGCAGACCTCCGATCAAAGAGGAGCCGAATAATTCACATCACCTACCTCATCGCTGCATTGGATATAACATGGATGTTTTTACAGTTTGCTATAACTCCTGTAAGTAATTCTCTTTCAGATCGGTACAGGTGTCGTGCCAAAAAGTGATCGTCCGCCAAAAAGTGATTGCCCTCAGTTCCGATGTTTATACGTGTTTGGTATGTCTAATACCCTTGTTTATATTTTAAAACTAGACTGTAATTAACATGATTTACGGATGGGTTATATATAAAATAAAGAAATTATCTCTTTTGCAATTACCCTTATGACTGCATTATTTTAAAAGTGAAAAGGCAGTTTTCCACTTGCCAAAAAGTGATTGCTGCATATCACTGAAAGGTTATGTATGCCTCAAAATGACTTTATTTCATTCATGAGGATTATATTTTAAAGATTATAGCTCACCCAGTCCTTTTTACCAGTTGAAATAGCTTTAAAGTGGCAATACAACCCATAAAAAGCAGTTTTCCACTTGCCAAAAAGTGATTGCCAAAAAGTGATTGCAGCTCCCGCGGACGGCAATCAATTTTTGGCGGACGGTCACTTTCTGGCACGACACCTGTCTCCCCGTAGCTCAGGAGGATACGGGAGACCGGGGTCAGTTGTCACATGATGTTTCTTTACTTAAAGGTGCATTTTTCGCCATACAGATTGGACAGTTACTAATAAATGGTTGTTGCCTGCTGAACATTTTCCCACTAAACTCATTGACAAACAAAATTACCAGGACAAAATGACCAACCTGCTGTTGTATGTTTTTGTTGTATGTTTTCATTGTCTTTTGTCTTTTGTTGTCTCCCTACCCTTTTAGCTTAGTTTTTCTTTTTTTCTCATTCAGTCTATTTTCTCTCTCTCTCTCTATCATTGTTAAGTGCCTTGGGTACCTTGAAATGCACTCTTAAATTAAAGTTATTATTATTATTATTTAGTGGTGTCCTTGTTATTGTTACATTACTGTTTTTATTGTGTTTTTTGTGCCTTCTGCAAACTACTACCCTTCTTATTTTGCCTCCCTGACATTCTTATTATTATATGTAGTACTTGGTTTTATTTTGTTCTCCACTTTCCTTTGATTGCCCATCAAGATGCATTTTCCCCTCTTGCCAGGCCTTCATTGCAAATAAGAATTTGTTTTAAATTGATTTGCCTGGTTAAATATAAAGGTTAGCAAACATGCTTTGGGTGAGGTTGACAAAGCATCCCAAAAAACATATTATTACATTTACTGTACAATTAAATGGTAACTGTAATATAAGAAATCTGTGAAGTGCACACATTGTTATTATCAGTGGTCGTAAAATTTGCATGACTTAAAACTCTCACCATATTATTTTTTGTTTGGGATATCAAAAAGACAAACAATTATCCTCATCTGAGAATGCATTGACTTAGTCCTTTGAAACCAACCATTGAGGAGGGAAAAATTGTGTAATTGGACTTTTTGCTTTAAGCCTTTTACTTTCAGTGAAATGGCTGTTACAGTTTTTCTCAGTCGCTTTAGTACATTTCCCGAATCATCCTTAAGATTTGCAAAACAGTAAGCGCACTTCTTGAAACAATTGGTACAAACAGCACCACACAATGGATTACCTGCAAAAGCCCGTAACTTGCTCAAAATCCTTAGTTCATCTCTCAAAAGTAAATCTTTATGTCAATGAACATGTCAGTCCATCAGAATGACAAGTCCTTGTGTCATTGAGTACAAACAAGATAGTCAGAATGCTTAGCCATGTTGTCAATATAACAGTGTACTCTGATGGAAACTATGGCGAAGGGTTTGATGACAATGATTGAAAATGCACAAGGCTGCACTTTTTCTGTATGGCACATGTCAATTTCAAAAGACATAAACAACCAATAATTGTTCAAATTGTCAGTCATAATTGTCATTTGCCTAAATGTGCTAAAACATTTGCAAATGGTAACAAAGAGAAATGCTCTTTCTGTTTGCACAGGTAACAAAATGTTTTGAAGAATTTCACATATTGATTTGACGACTTCAACTGTCATTGGAGAATTGAGCCAAAGCAACTGAGAAAAACTGTAGTGAAAGTCAAGATTCATCAATTCAGGACACATTTACACAAAAAGTCTAATAGAAATGTATAGAAAATATGCTTGACAGATTATGACAACTGGTTCAACCATTTTGCATGTAATGACTTATGCAATGAACTAATGCCTAGATGTTCTGGGGGGTGAGACTATTCAACAGAGAACCAATATAATACATTTTGATCAACATGACATAAACTATTGATAATGTAGGAAACAGCAGACAGTTGGACATAACCATTTGCATGAATGTGCTGAAGCATTTGCAATTTGTTCAAAATAATGAGAAGTTGCTTTTATGATGTGCACAAGTGACTAGATGATGTGGAGGTTGAACAAGTAGTTTTGAGAATTTCAATTCTGATCTGAGAAATGTACCAAAGTGACTGAGAAAAACTGTAATACCACTTACCTCTGTGACAACTAGTCCTGGTCTCCTGGTCTCCTATAATACTCTTTATTTAAATAGTAATTACACACATTACACTGAGGGTAGGCCTATAATCTAAATGCCTTGAATAAGAGGTGGGTACTCTGCCTCCTTGCATGTTGTGGAGTGTCTCGGCTGCCAAGGCCCTTCATGTGGCCTGAGCAGACTCTTTTATCCAAAGCGACTTACAAAGGTGATAGTTGACACTATATGGGTATTGAACCCACCACCCTGAGACTGAGCTCTCCGGGATGTTTTACAATCATCACTGTACACTACATGAAAAAAACAGAAATTATTTATAATTCGATATACAATGATCTATATCATTTCACACACCTGCTTTAAAGGTGCAATGTGTTGCATTTTTAACCATCAATATATCGTTGTCAAATGAATAGTTCTACCTTGGTATCATTACCGTAAACCAATGAGACCATGGTGGAGACGATTAGTCGCCTCTATCTCACACCAGTGGCATAGTTAGTGCTAGTGTTTCTCCAAATGAAGAGACTACATTTCCCATAATACCCATTGCTTGTCTTTTACAGTCTACTCAATGGCAGGAACTGATGCACAGTGTAATATGTCAACAGGTGTTAGATTTGGCTTTATCAAATAAAATGTCTGAAACAAAGAGGAAGCCTGTAAGATAAGTACACTTTGAAATGATATAAATTAATAATGTTGTAATGTCTTTCCATTTATTTTCTCTCTTTCTGAACAGTATTTGGCCAGAAGACTTGGCTTTGACACCTTGTGGTTTGGTTATTTGCTAACCATGGTTGGTGTAATTCAGCTGCTTGGGGGTCCGATGTTTGGCAGGAAAGTACAATCTTGTTGACAACACAAAAAGTTACTGCTAGGTACAGTTATCGGCACTTTAATGTGCGTAGAGCCTTCCTTGACCAAGCCTACAGGCTGCTGGTTTACTGCCGTGTGGCCTACAGACTTCCTGTCTGTGATCCTTGGGTTTTATTTTGTGTCGGCAGGTTTGCAGATCTCTTCGGGGCGCGAGCCGCTCTGTCTCTATCCTGTGCCGCATCTGTGGTCTTCTATTTGTTACTGGCAATAGCGGATAGTCCTACCATGCTGTTCGTCCACAAACTCCCTGCGGCCTTCATGCACGTCTTACCTGGTAAACACAACTCATCTAAGATCACTACCTTAATATATGCAACTGTTTTCAGAACTGATTTGTGCTTAATAATTAATAATATTTTAAGAGGCTGTCTTTTCACCAGTGGGAGAGTCAAACACTTATTGACTCTTAAAGACTAATGCAAAGGAAGAAGCTGCTCTGAACAATCTGATTGGACAAAACCTGGATGTTCATGTGTTCATCTGCACTATGCAAAATATATTATTGACCACATGAAAACTTCAAATAAGCTAACATAAATGGTTTTTTGCAGACATCTTTTTAGTGACTATAGAAATATGTGACTGGCTAGTGAGTTAACAGCAGAAACTTGGTGAGACAAAGTTTGATGACTTTATTTTTTATTTATTTTTACTTGTAAATGCTTCTACTTTGCTTCCTCTCTCCAGCGACTCAGATGGTGGTGGCGGACCTTTCAGAGCCAGACAAGCGGGCAAATGCTTTATCCAAACTAGGTCTGTGTTTTGGCGTTGGTATGATTGCTGGCTCCACGCTGGGCGGCACTCTCAGCAAACACTATGGGTGAGTGTGTGGGGGGGTTACAGGTCTGATGTCTTATTATTACTTGGCGTCCTTGTAACTTTGATTGTTTTTACTAGATTGAATGATGTAGAATATAGTTTGAATATCTTTGACCAACCCCAAGGCATGTCTGATATTTCTGATATTCCTTAAGGTGCTACATGTAGCATTTTAAACATCAATATATCGTTGTCAAATTAATAGTGCTACCTTGGTAAAATTACCGTAAACAAATGAGACCATGGTGGAGACGCTTTGGTAACCTCTATCTCACACCAGTGGTATTGTTAGTGCTAGAATTCCTCTAAATTAAGACCACAATTCCCTTAAAAAACTTTTAGCTAAAACATTTAGCTAAAATTATAACAAATGTTGAAATTCAAGAGAATATAATAAATCAGTTACTTGGTTTTCAGAATAATGTCCCAGTATATTAGAGGTCACTTTGGTTCCCAGTGCATTTTTAATCTTCCAAAAATATTACTTAGTTTTCAGTTTTGTTTTTTTTATTCCCTGAACCAGTTCTTCCTCCTGACACAAAATCTAGTAACAGCTAGCAACTTTTAGACTACGACTGACCTTCAGGTCCAAATAATGGCTCACCCAAAATATCTCTCCATTTAGCAGTGTTTTTACTTTTCATTTCCCAGGGAGACGTTCGCCGCGTGTTTCGCTGCCTTGGGGAGTGCCATCAGTTTAATATTGGTTGTAAAGTTTATCCCAAAAAGCACTAAAGCTCCAAGGAACAGCACAGACAGTAAGACACACACTAGGCTGCTACACCATATCATCACGGGTGCTTGGGAATCCATATGAATTGCTTTTACTTTGCGTTGATGTATAAAGCCATACAATGATTTTAAATCAGGTAATCATTAATAATCAATTATTAATAATGAAAATGTTTATCCTCTGCTGATTATATAGAGATGCAGATAACGTTGTTGCTAAATGAGAAGTACCGGTATGAGTGGTGATTTCTGGTCTGCACATCAAATGTTATGCGGTCACAGGTGTATCAGGTATTTTGCAACGCTACAGAAATAGTTCTGTGGATATCTGTCTAGTGATAAAACAAATTAACTACTGGTGAATTAATACCCTCTAGAGAAGAGTCTTGTTGCGGGGTGGGGAATTGGTGATCCATACATGACACGTTTTTTATTTCTACATTTCTACACGTCCTGGTCTTGAGTTTGCGGTTACAGCCATAAATATGTGGCATTTTTTTTTCTCTGTTGATGTTTTTCTTGCTGGTATCATGTGACGGACGGTTTCCCTCTTTATTGGCTTCAACCTTGACTCAGCCAATCAGAACTGAAGACCAGAACTATTTGTTTCGTAATATTCTTTTGTGCACATCGATGTGTAGAATCATGTTTTGTGCAGATTGAAAGGCAAGTAGAGTTTAGCAATTACATTTTTTATTTTTTGGGTTATTTTTGACAACCTGTGATTTCCTTTACAACAACTTGAGTCATGGCCCCTTCTGTCTTCTCCTGGTTAAATCATCTTGACCCAGAAAGAAATTCAGTGACGTCAAGTTGCGTAGGAAAACCTAAATCACAAATCTGCTGAGTTTCTTTGACTGGGACTGGGACGCTGGTGTTCATGAAATGCCATGTACGTTTTTTCCAGACTGTTGTGATGTTACTCATTAAATCCACTGCAGGTGAGAGCAAAAGCAAGTCAATATTCAATCCGGGGGAGATCATAAGAATAATGAAGTTTCCAGGCGTGGCCAGGACGTTCCTCGTGAAGATAATCTCCAGTTTACCAGCAGGTGAGTCTTGTACATTGTTTACTGTAGGAAATTTAAAACACTTTACCTCACAGATGTGTTCCAGATCTCCACTGCATCCATTGTAGGAACATAATCTGCAACCTGCATCAATATAAATTCTTGTTATGTGGCAGAAAACGTAGATACTGCATGAGGAACATTAACCATTTTCCTGTTGCACTGTAAAGGGAAATTGAGAGGAAGATGCAATTCATGTCAGTCTCAAAATACCTGATCTGTTAATTTTGCAGGCTTTGTTTTTATTGTGATTTATTGGATAGAAGACATTTTTCACTGTGCAATTTATTATCTAGTCTGATGAATCTATTTTGAAGCTGCTTGTTCACAGTTATGCAAATAATGACATTGAGTTGAGTTGAAGAAGCTGAATAAATGGTGGATGTTGTTGATGTTGTGCTACTATAGCTGTGAAAGGGATTTGAAACGCTTCTGCATGTATTTCTCTTGGAGATCAGCTTTGAAATGCCCCACAGTAATGAAAACATCAAGTAAATTGTTCTGGGCTGCGCAGATTTAATTTGAAGTGGAGCTATTATCCAACAGGCCATTTACCACACGGACACCAACATAAAAACCACAGGGGTGGAGAGGATCGTTTCAAGGTGTAAACTGTAAGTTGTGTGTGTAGGGTGAGAATGCCTGCAGGCCTGACATGAGGACATCAAACAGGAAGGATGTATTCTCTCTCCTTAGGGATCTTTCAGGTGATGTTCTCCATCATTGCAATGAACTTCTTCCAGCTGCAAGCTGAACAGAACGGGTACCTGATGGCCTACCTTGGCATAGTGCAAATGGTAAGGGCCAAAACAAAAGGTATAAAAGTGTAGTGGCTGTAAAAGTACTTTATCCTCCTCTATACTAAGTAGGTTAACATATAGGATGAGCTGTTCTGAAGAGTAGCCGCTGCTGCAGTTCGTTGAAAAGGGAAATCAAATTAAAAAATGGCTTTATGTTTATTCAGGTCATTCAAGGAGGAGTGATTGGTCGGCTAACAGCTCGATATTCTGAGAGCTCGCTGCTTCTTCTGTCGATTGGAGTCTCTTCTTTGGTTGGACTGGCCCAGGTAGGTATTTACACACACACACACACACACACACACACACACACACTTGCTTAATAATCTAGTAATCCCCCAGTTTTCCACATTTCTTGTTTTTATGTAGAGGCATGCAGTTTTTTTTACATTTATGGAGAAAATGTGTTTGCTTGTCCTCCATTACAAATAATACTTCCTATACACTTCCTATTCCTATTATGACAATTCATTTAAAGAAAAATCTTTAATTACATTATTGCAGCTTATTTCAAAGGAAGTCAAACGTGCTATCTTTCTTAGCACGTACTCACTGATTTGCTTTACAGTTAGCCAGAGGTGTAAAATAGGTAGGTAATCTCCAGGGGAAAATCCCTTTGTTACAGCAGCAAAAACAATATAACACAACTGAGAATAAAATGGCAGTAAGAATAAGAATAATAAAAATAAGGAATAAAAGAAATGATAAAAAAATATACAATATACAAATGTGTAAAATATACAAATACATACAAATGTGCAGTGCAGTTATACAGTATAGTATAGTATAACAATAAAATATAGTATACAATATATTTTTAATTTATATATATATAAAATATAGTATAAAATCCAGGTTCAGAAAGTAAAAGAACTTCCCAGAGTTTTATTTTGATTTTCTAATTAGCTCTATCCTACAGCATGGGGGTGGGGGGGGGTAATAATTGCGATTACCTGGTTAAGAGCACAAGTGGAGAAAAATCCTGGCAGGACTTTTACTTTCTGAACCTGGAGTTTTACATGTAGTATTATGCATTTTCCAAGCTGCAGCGTATGCACTTTATACGAGTTGTTCTATCCTTCGTTACAAATGTGTCTCCGCTGATTGCAGCTCAGAGGTGTTTTGATTCTCCCTGCAGGCTCTCATGCTCAACATCTTCCAGTTCTGCCTCATAGTCATCCCAATGATGTTTTCCCTCACCGTGTTTAACATCATCACGGACAGCATGCTCACCAAGAGCGTCCCTTCTTCTGACACGGGTGAGATGATTCTGTCTTTATTTTCTTTTTCATGAAGCTCCTGACAGCAGCGGCCAGTTTGGCAATGCAGTGAAACACACCGCAGGGATTTTATTAGTGCACCTGATGTACGAGGTGAAACTTTGGAGGAGTGGAGGGAAACGCTGCAGGAACGCAGTCTCACAACACCAAAATCACAAATGTGTCACATCAGGAACATTATATACTGAACGTATACGGGGTGGGTGATATATTGCACTTACTGGCCACTTTATTAGGTACACCTCACAAATAACTCACTTACCATTCGACTAAACGTTGCAAAATGTGTGATTTAAGCAAGGCCGTAGCCATGGAGTCAACATTGGGGGGGAAAAAATCTAAATTTGAAAACTCATTTCCTTTTTAATACATTTGAAAGTAATGAAATAGAGAGACAGTACAGTGTTTGACATTGATTGTACCTACCCACAGCAGTCGAGCAACGGCTTCTGCTGGGGTACGGCAACACCACTTGGTTGGTGGTTGCCTGTCGTAGCATAGCAATTTTTTTAATTTATATTTTTTATATCAATGTATTGGGGCATTTTGAGCATATTTGAATATTGGGGGAGATGTGTCCCCCCCAATATATATAATAATTTCGACCCTGGATTTAAGTGACTTTGAACGTGGTATGATCGTTCATATGGTCATGGAAAACCTGGAAAAGTTGTGGAATTAAGAAATAGTGTTGTTCAGGCCTGGAAAACCTATAGTTTTGGAAGTGTCATGGAATTTGTGTGGGAACCCTGGTTTCTGAATGAAAAGACTCATTATTTTTTATTTAACACACATAAAATATCTACTTCTGACACATTGTAGGTTCCATAAGCAAATAAACCAAATTAAATAAAAACAGAAAAGAAAAATACAGGTTAAACTAAAACCATCAAAGCCTATTTGAAAAGAAACTGAAAATTTACTGAAACTGAAATCAGCATTTGAAATGAAATTACAAAGCATTACAAATCAAAATGATTTAGCTGTCAGACTGATCTCTGTTCTGCACAGGCACAATGCTGGGACTGTGTGCTTCTGTTCAGTCTCTGCTTCGCACCATTGGACCGACTATCGGCGGCTTCCTGTATGAGAACTACGGCGTGTGGTCCTTTGGCTTCATCCAGTTTGTTGTGAACATTGTTGTGTTTGTGTATCTGCTTCAGCGTGGGAAAAAAGCGGACTACCAGAAGTGAGATGCCTTCTTTCCTGAACTGAAGCTCTCTCATCTCCATCTTGTCCATAAAGTTAATATTGAAAGGATATTGAAATGCCCATTTGATTTTTTAACAATTATTTTTACAATTGTATACTTTTATAGCACCCTTTGCTTCTAGTGGTTTACATGTTGTGAAAAAGTTTGACAATTCCATGTTGCTGATTTTCACTCAGCAACTCTGTTGTCTGTGATGGAGATTCAAGACAAAACCACTAGATGGCAGCAAATCCACCATTTTACCTGATGATTCAAGATTCAAGATTCAAGAACTTTATTTGTCACATACACACACGGGGTGTGTAGTGAAATGAAAAGTGGCAATGCTCACGGGAATGTGCAAAAGGGCAACAGTACACAGTATTTACAATAAAAAAACAACACAATATTTACAGTATTACAGTAATTACAGTAAGAGCTCTTATATAAAAAAAACAACACAATATATACAGTAAGATGATGTTCATGCCTTCTACTTCCCAGTGTATGAGTGAGTGTCTGTCAAGTGCATTCCAGGATGCTTTATTCACATTAGGGTTAGATGATACATTGGTTTTTATTAAATATCAGATATCTTGTCATGTCGTCCAGGTTCCTCCCTGACCGCAGCTGCTGAAAAACCTGTAATGAAAATGTCTTTACATATTTAATTGTTCAGTAAAGTTTTTTCTATGAATTGATTCTTCATTTAATGTAATGTATTCCCTAGCATTGAATGTGTGTGTGTGTGTGTGTGTGCCTCTGTGTGTGCCACTGCTGGTCTGCAGCTCTGCCTTAAAGGGGAATTCCGGTATTTTTAAACCTGGGCCCTATTTGTACATATTCGTCATTTATACCCCAAAATAGGTACAAAAAGTTTTGGAATTGCTCCGGTAGATCGCCTCAGTCAGCAGTCACGAAACGGGCTGCTATGGCTGCAATGTAATCCACAGGGGCAAGTGCGCCGATCAAAGTACGTCCACTAAAAGTGCTTGTTTTTGCCACTGACAGGCTCAGATTGTTATTGGAAATGTCTGACAACATTACGGAAAGGATCCCTACAGAGATAGACCTTTGTTTAACCAGAAACCTTTGTTTAACCTCTTCATGCAACAACTCACCTCATCTTTCAGATTTCAGAGCGAGACTTCTCCTTGAGCGAGACTTCTGTTTCTTTTTCTTTTTGTGGAGCAATTCCAAAACGTTTTGTACCTATTTTAGGGTATAAATGACGAATTTGTACAAATAGAGCCCACGTTTAAAAATACCGGAATTCCCCTTTAAAGAGCTGCTGCCCAGAATTTCATCAGTCTGGTTTCAATGGAGAGTTTTAGTGTCATGATGATCTAAATGTTTGAGAGGTTTTCCACCCGGAGGAGAATAAAACTCTGGGGGAAACACTGAATACTTGTTTTTTTCATTGCATAAAAATAGTAAAAATTAATGATATTAAATATCAGTACACAATATCAGCTGTTACCAGCTTCAATACAAAAATATCAATAGCGGTATCGGCCTTCAAAAACCCATATTGGTCAAACCCTAATTCACATAAAGCTTTATTCACTGTTGCTAGTCATTCAAGTGTATGCTGAGTTTAAGGACAGTCAAGTATTTCCCCTGGAATGAGACATTAGTTAGTATGAGAAACAGAGGAATGTGGCTCTTGGGGATTTAGTTTCTACCGGCCAGCAGGGGACGTGTGGCCCCCGGAAACCAAACACCGTCGGCTCGGTCAGGAATAGCCGAGCTGAAAGTTACGGCCAAATTTAAAATGTAGCAAAACAAATGACGTAATGAGGATAAGCAAATCCTCCATGGGTTAATCATAATGACATTTTTGTTTCAGATGTACAGTTTCATACGTATTTACCCGGTTTTCTGTGCACCTCTCTTGCCAAGCCCGAGCAGGTTGAAGTGATGTCACAAAATCTGGAGCAGGTGTCGCTTTGTTTTGCACAAATACAGTGTTTTTGAAATATTGCATCTTTAACAATCCCAGATAATCATTGTCTTATTCTAACAGTAGGGGGTCAGTGGTTTTACAGAGTTATTATGGACCAGGCTACAATTTCAACAGATGTCATTGGTGTGATTTCAATGGCGGTTAGTTATGCCAAATATCCGGTGCAACCTGCCAACCAAACAGAAGTGACTGTACCATTCAGATTATGTCCCAATAATCACAACAAATAAAGGGGAATTTTACAAAGATGACCTGTTTTCTATCAAGTCAAAATAGAAAACCAATATGTCCAATATGAAAAAAAAAACTATTTTCTTCATAATGTTTAAAAAAAGTCAATATAATTGACATTTTCAATTTTCAAGAGACTGCTAAACATAACCTGTTGCAATGGAAATTAAAAATTGAGCGTTTGACATTTGATAATGAAAAAACGTGTAGAAAATATGTGAAATGTTTTATTGCTATTTTTATAATACAAGTTTCATAATTTCAAATTCAGAAAATAATATCACAGGCTGCAAAATCCTGAGTCAGTCTGTCTGTCAAAACAGATCCGTCATTTGTACGATGTTGAAAATCTAAAATCACTCGTCTCTAAAGACAGGCGGTTTTAGGAAAAATCAAGAAGGGAAATTTCTGTGCAGCTTGTAAATGTTGAGTTATTGCTATTAAAAAAATTCAAAATACCTGTCAATCAACAGATTGGCCTTGCTCGTGTTAAACAAGCCTGAATTGACTTTCTAATAATGGATATCTTGAGTGAGGCAGAAATTTAAACGAGGTTTTGAAAGGCGAAGTGAGCACATGGCATAATGGAGCTTCGGTAACTGTTTGTGTCGGCGGCCTGAACCTTTAATGTGATCAGACGTCTCAGTGGCAATCCCATCATCTGAACTCCCAGCTTACAGCGGTTCATTCATGCTTCAGTCTGACTCGTCAAACCCTTTCCTCAAAAACATACATTCATCGTGACAAATACGTTTCAAATCCTCAAGTCTGTCCTTGAATGTCTGTCTCTCCCAGCTGGATGGATTTGTGGGGTGTCACTGTATCTCTGCACCCAGGGGGGGCGGCCCTGGCCACAGTGGGGGGCCATGCGTTGGTGCCTTGTTACACTTGGCCCTTTGAGTCAGGGGGAGTCGGGACAATGCTGCTGTTAACACTCCTGACGGGGACCTTTGGGCCCTCTGAAACTTTAATGTGATTCTGCGAGCGACCTGCGCTCACCGAGGTCAGAGATGAGCCCGGGCCCGGCGACGGTCCAAGGTTGTCTTGTGTCGTTGCGCGGGAAACTAAACGCCAGAGTGGGGGCATCGGCTGCCGGGGCTTGTTTTGTCCCCTGTGGCATGGATAATGAGGCATCTGTCTCCACCCGCCTCACGGAGAGATGACACTCACTGTCTCGCTTAAAAAGAGCACAGGTTACCTATCTGATTTGTACAGGGCAAGCCAGGGACCTGATCTCCAGCGGAGGAGCCTTTGGTCTAAATGTTTTATACCGAGGTTTTCTTGTTTCTTTTTGTCCTGAACCCCACCGAAGGATCCTTATCGCTTCGCTCAGGATCGCGTGCATCTAGATAATTGCCACGCAATTCAATCAAACTTGTGTCAGTACTGCCAAAGTGTACCGATTCTATTCCTGGAGAAAATGTGTTCAACATTTAGTAGTATTGAGATTACAACCCACGCATTCTTTGTCTGGTTGTCATAATGAAGCGATTGCGTCATCATGGAGATTCATCATGGAGAGTCTGACATGCTTGTGACAGAGAGACAGCAACTAAAAATGGCCGCCCCCCGCTACCCCTCCCCAGCTTGTGTAGTTGGCCACGGGAGGGAAAGGTGATCTTAGGGCGGTTTTGTCTTGGTGTAATCAGACAGCGACATCATCAATCATGAGAGGGGGAATTACAGCAGGTTACAATGGGAGATAAGATAATGAGTGGGGCCCAGGCGACCTGGCGAGGGCCAGCTCGAGTTCCAGTCCTGATTACATGGCATGGGGCGTAGCGGGCTGGAAACCTACTGAGGAGGGTATAACTGGAGGTCCAAGATGAAAAACATACCCACCTGTAAGGAATGTTGTCCTCAAACGCATCGGCAGAGCTTTGAGCATGTTTCAGAAATGAAGTTCTGCTGTATTTCATGTTCATCAAAAGCTTTAAATTGATGTTTATGTACTTAAAAATGGAAGACAGAGCTACAAGTGGTCGCTACACATTTCATTCTCAAGCAAAAAAAGCAGTTTTATTATTCAGTATTCAGCATGGTGATATTTTACCTCTTCACTAGATGTTTCTGTTGGACTACAACAACACGGCGTACGGTGGCCTGGAATTAATAATAAGAAGAAGAATCAACTTTATTTATATACCGTCTTTCTAAAAACAGAATTTACAAGACAGAAATGTATGCAGCAACAGGATACAGCAAAGAAAAATAAAATAAATCCTGCTGTGTGTGTGTGTGTGTGTGTGTGTGTGTGTGTTAGCCTGCAGGTGAGCGGCACGTGTCGAACAAGTTGAGCGCGCGCATCGCGACGCTCTCCCGGGCGGGCGGCCAGTCGGCGAGACCTCTGCGAAGACGCCCCGCCCATCCCTGTGTGTCTGCTGCGGTGGAGCGTGCTCGGTCGTGTGTCACCGGCCCTGTCACCGGCCCTGAGCCCCCGTAAAGCCTGAGTCTGTCCGCCCACACTCTCACTCCCTGACATGTGCCGCCGCTCGCTAATCCCCCACCGACGCCTCTCCCTCGCATCGCAGTCGACAGGAAAACAATGAGTTGACCATTGCGCTGACCTGTGAGGGGCAACCGGCTCCCCGCAGCATCAGGCAGTACCTTCCCTTTACGTCCAGGGACGGCCATATTGTTATTATAGGGTTAGGGTTAGGGTTAGGGTTATCCTCAGGGTTACCACTGAGGATATTGCAGCTAGCTCACAGCTAGCTTCCTATAGGATATCAGGAAACAATGCACGGAAATTAATTAATTTGTATAGGATTAACCACTAAGACAGTTGGGAGATTTGACTGTTTGAAGCTAATATGGTTCAAAAAGGAGGATATAGATATCATTTTAATTACGGTTGAGCCGATTAGATAGCAATATGATGTATTAGTAAAAGGCGGGAAAACGCGTGCCAGGAGAGGCATCTGCCGGAGTGCCGAGTGGCGGTAAGCTCTCGTTACTGGAGCGTGTTGTTTGGTTTGCATGACTCATATGGGGCAAGCATCTGTGTTCTGCAAGCATAAAGCTGTCCATCGCTCATACTGGTCAGCTTAGTAGTTACTGACGCAACTGAGCGTTTCATATAGGCTTATACGCTGTTCAGTTCAGGATCAATTAAGTACAGGTTATAGGTGACATCAGTATTAAAGTGAGAGAACGTGAAGACAAAAAATGACGGCGTGATGGGTATCGTTCTTTTATCGCTTCACCATACTGAGGAGTTTTGTGTGTATTTTGGCATTTCTGCTTTACATTACATTACATTACATTACATTACAGTCATTTAGCAGACGCTTTTATCCAAAGCGACTTACAATAAGTGCATTCAACATAGGTAGGCAAGAAAACTACTAGTCACCAGAAATCGTAAGTGCATTTCCTTCCTAAACAAGCAACTAAGAGCATAACTAGTGTTAAGTTAAGAGTGCAATAAGTTAGCAACCTACTATATCTTAAACAAATGAGACAAATAAGAGAATCAAATAAACAAGAGCTAAGACAAATAAGTGAACCAAATAAGCAAGAGCTAAGACAAATAAGTGTATCAAATGAACAAGAGCCAATAAACAAGAGCTCAGACACATAATTGACGACAAATAGGCAAGGCTAAGAGGAAGAGTCAGGGTAGTGTTTCCTGAAGAGGTGGGTTTTCAGCCTGCGGCGAAAGATGGGCAGCGACTCTGCTGTCCTGACATCAGTGGGGAGTTCATTCCACCACTGTGGGACCAGGACAGAGAAGAGCCGTGACCGTGTAGATCGGCCGCAGGGCCCTCTGAGCGACGGGGCAACCAGTCGCCTCGAGGCAGCAGAGCGAAGTGGTCGGGCGGGGGTGTAAGGCTTGACCATAGCCTGGAGGTAAGAAGGAGCTGTTCCTTTCACTGCCCTATAGGCTAGCACCAGGGTCTTGAACTGGATGCGAGCCGCTACAGGGAGCCAGTGTAGAGAACGGAGAAGGGTAGTTGTATGGGAGAACTTGGGGCGGTTGAACACCAGACGAGCTGCAGCTTTCTGAACAAGCTCCAGAGGTCTGATGGCAAACGCCAGGGCACCAGCAAGGAGGGAGTTGCAGTAGTCCAGGCGGGAGATGACAAGAGCCTGGATGAGCACCTGCGCTGCCTTGTCAGTGAGGAAGGGGCGAATCCTCCTGATGTTGTAGAGGAGGAATCTGCAGGAGCGCGTCACTGATGCGATGTTTGCCGAGAACGACAGTTGGTCGTCCAGGGTCACACCCAGATTCCTCGCAGTCCGAGTTGACGTCACCACAGCATTATCAATGGTGATGGCCAGGTCTCGGTGCGGACAGCCCTTCCCCGGGAGGAACATCAGCTCAGTTTTGTCCAGGTTGAGCTTCAGGTGGTGCATCGACATCCACTCCGAGATGTCTGCCAGACACGCAGCAATGCGTGCCTCCACTTGTGTGTCAGAGGGGGGAAATGACAGGATCAGCTGGGTGTCATCTGCATAGCAGTGGTAGGAAAAGTCGTGTGAATGGATAACAGAACCAAGAGATGTTGTGTAGAGGGAAAAGAGGAGAGGGCTTAGAACCGAGCAGTAGACGTGACTTCAACTCTGCTTTATCTTTCATATCGCCCAGTTTAAGAGAAGAAGAAGTCAGAGAAGTCCTTGTGTTCAAGATAATGGTTTCATTTTCGTAGACGTCTACTAAACTTTCACTTTTAAACCCTCATTTTAGCCTTTAGACGCGAAATAAACCATTTACACGTCTTTTAAACGGCTAGTCAACATAGCAGGCAGATTCAAGCCCAGGACGTCTCTGGTACCCTCAGCCAACCAGCCAGGACGTCCTGTTCAGTGTTTCTGCTGTAACAACTGACTCTCTTCATAGTGAAGGGTTGTCTCTGTATGGTTTCTGCCTTGGTTCAGGTCCAGCCAGCCCTCAGGCAATTTAACACTACTGACCATTAACACCCCTCTGAGTGACTTGATTCCAGGTTGCATGCCTTCAGTCTTGTCATTGCTTTTACTGATTTTTTTTACTTTGAACTACATCTTATGTATGAAAAGTGCTATATAAATAAAGTTTAATATTATTATTATTATTATTATTATTATTATTATTATTAGGTATTTGGACAGATTAAGATTATATCCAGTAAAATAGTCTGATAAAAAAAATGAAATAATGAAAGATTATATGAAATTATACCACAAATATCAAATATGTGTAGTATAGAAAAAGTAAAATAAATAAATAAATATATATCAATATATATGTAATGAATATCAAATGAGAAGAATATGACGGCATTTGAAAGAACACGATTCTCACCATGAATCTCTCCAGGTGGGAATAAGCCTTGTGGAGCAGGTATATGATGGCGTCATCCACACCTATGTAAGCAAATCGGAGGGGGTCCAACAGTTCCTTCACCACGGGTCTGAGGTGCTGCAGGACCAGCCTCTCAAAACTCTTCATTATATGAGGAGTCAGTGCCACCGGTCTGTAGTCATTCAGGACACTGGGGCTGTTGGAAAAACAAGTTTAACTCATTGGGCCTCTCTGGTTCCCCTCCACCAGTTGGCCTGGCTGCCTATAGCCAGTGATCTTTCTCATTCCAGCCCACACCTCCTCTCAGTCCTCTCCTGGTATAGGTCCTCTTTCCATCCATAACTCTAATATTAATTAGAAAATGTACATTTTGAATGGAAAATGTGTTGGGATGGCTGCAAGATTCTAAGTGTTAATTACAGTGAAGCTGATGGCTGAACTGAAATATCTTAGCGTATATGAAGTATTTGAGATGAAACTTTCACACATTTTATAGCTGAGGAGTGAAAAATGACACTATCTTTGACCACTTCACCATAGTGAGGAGTTTAGTGCTATTTCTGTGGTAATAATTTAGCCGTGAATAGAAAAGGAGGCCTAGGAACTCGATGCATGTCGTTCCTAGTACAGATATGGAGTAATAATTAGGTCTAAACAAGATGGGAGCCTATGAGCAGAGTACTGAAAGCTCTAAAACTCAGTAAGTATAATATTAAACAATAATACAATAATATACATTATAATTTTACTTTCTGAGACCCAGTGATATGAAACTGGAAGTTTGTACATTGAAATCTTAAAAAGCTCCTTTCTTTTTCTATAAAATGCACCATAATTCAAGGATGGGTAATATGAATGTTTTTTACTTAAGAATAAAGTAAGCCAAAGTTTAGTGCAAAATTAAAAGAAAGAAAGAAAGAAGAAAGAAAGAAAGAAAGCCTCCTTTCAGTCCAGCAGAGTATCCTGCCATGTGAAAATAATGAGCAACAAAGGAAGATATAATATAAGTATAAAGAGGGTGATAATAAAAAAACATTTACTACTCCAAAGTAAGTAAAAGTTTAATGAAAGTTGTAGGATATCAGGGCTACACAGGAATAATAATAATTGTAATTCCACAGTATAGTAGAACCCTTTGTAGAATGTCTTGTCGGTTTCTGTTCAATATTTTGAAAATCCCATTCATATTTTCCATAGGGATTTTGGTGGAGATGCTAATCTATTCCATTTACAGCCTCTTAAGGGTGTTAAATATCAAAAAAGAAATCTCTAAATGTACAAATGTATAGAAACTTGGGAGGGAGAGAAAAATACAGTTAATAATTATGATCAGCTTCCCCTAATGAACCTGTCTGGTTCAGAACATGGCCGCCTAATTCTGTGGTCAGCAGAAAATAGTCTTTAAGTTTCCCCTGGCGTTTAATTTACTTGGTTAAATAAGCTTACATGCCTATGATATTTACTCAGGCAATTGATTTCCTCATTCTGATTATTCTCATTTGGGTGGCAGATGGTTGGCTGGTGGTAATCCCAGCTACCCATTGGCCTGACCCCTTGCCCCACACCCATTCATAACCCCCCTCCCCCCAACCCTAACCCTAACCCCACCCCCCACACCCCCTCCAACCTTAACGTACCCGCTCAGCTACATGGCCAAAGAGCTGCTTTAACTGGTGAGTAATGGCTGTGTCAGCAGTCAGTAGATGAGCCAGGGTGTGTCTGTGTGTGTGTGTGGGTGGTGTTTGTGGGTGGGGGGGGGGCGTATTAGAGTCCCATTGAAGCTAAGTGGACTCCATATTTAATGAAAGAACGTGTCTATTACTATAAAGCCTATCCTGGACCTTGTGAAGGGAATGCAACCTTACAAACTCTCAGTTTGCAGAGGCTTTCGGATTACACCCATTGTGTAAAAAGTTAGTGACCTGCCAATGAGAAAGTATGGCGCTTCTTATATCCACCCATCTGTTGAACAGGGCAGTGATACCGTGGCTTACACAAACGTAACAATGGTCATTTCAGTTACCTCATTTAGTATAATCTCCCTGCTTCCTCCGTATTTCCTAATCTAAAGTCATCTGAACTAATCCTCAGCAGCAGTGGTGGAGGTAAATTAGGTCTCTAAGTGATAGCCATCTGCCAGACGTGTGTCCAATTAGTTTGTTTTATTTATCTAATTCAAAGATGATATTTAGATGGGTGAGATGTAGGTGAATTAATGAGTGAAGTTAAAGGTATGCTACCGATACAAATGACTTGAATGCTTTTGAGAGGCACAAAATCAAATCCCAGTCTAATTTAATTTTTGTCATTTAGTTATTATATGTAAACCAATTTATCATTTAATATCATTTACTAATGGATTGCTAATTGTTTATACATTCTGTGCGGTTCAATATAAGCAGCAGTTACAATGTTGCCCAGGATGAAAACTGAGAAATCAAATATTAAAATAAAAGTCCAAATTGTTCCAGTATGCAGAGTCGACCGAGCTTATAATAGGATATATTTCAAAGTAATACAATGATTTTGTTTTAAATCTCAATCTTTGATTAATTGTATTTATCTAATTAGGAAAAAAATAGTTTAAAAAAAGACCCAAATCAGTGTGACAGTACATAGTTTATATACAGAACTGATTTGTTTTGTTCTGGTAATTTACCTTGTAAACTACAGAACATGTAGAAGTTTTAATCCTACTCTTTGACAATAGTTGACATTCAAAAGGATTATACAAATCTTCTTAGGTTGATGCACTATTGAACTGCGTTGTGGATGTACTGTATGTCTGCGTCTTCAAAGATATCAGTTTACAATTGCAAAAATTTCACTTCATGACAAACCAGAGATTCATGTTTAATGTGAAAAAAGTCAAAGAAAAATTGTGCTGAACCATTATGTTTGATTTTGCAACACTCTTGAAAAAGTAGTGCATTGCTACGTCACATTTCAGCTGAACCTGATTAATGAGTACATGACTTCCATTTCAAGTCCACTTCTAATCAAAAAGGATTTTATTTTATTTTATCTTCACTAAATGTGTCGTTGAAATGAAAATTATTTTTCTGTATATTTTTTATGGTGGGTGTAACAATCAAGCTGCATCCAAGTGCATACTGCATACTGCATCTCAGGTGTTTTAGTTTTCTGTTTTGGTGCTCGGGGTTCAAATGAGGCGAACAAAATCACTGCTCATTGAAGCCCAGTCAAAGGTAGACGCAGGGCCTCATCCTTGGGCGGCATGAAAGTTGTTGATTCCTTTTCTCCGGGGAATGCAGACAGTGTGAATTAAAAGACGTCTCCATCAGCAGTGTTTGGCTGCTTAAGTGTTTCTGGATCGCCTAAACAAGCCGCGTGGCTCTGATCTGCATCAAGGGGCTCAGCCGAGGCCCAATCTGACATTTATCTCTCTGGGCCGTTCTGCTGATGGCAGCACGACGTCGCTTTAGGAAGCAGCTGTTTACTGTCAGAGATCTAGGTCAGGACACAGTGCCAGCTAGCTAGACGCACCGCCAACAGGTCTGGTAAAAACTGTTGCTTGGATGAGTTTAAAACCAACCACACTTACGTACATTATCGCCTCCAGCAGTATAATACACCGTTGGTAGCCCCACAAGAGACCCCAAAACCTTTACTTGCATAACTAAAATAGCTTTCAGTGATTTTTAGTGCACAGCAGCAGCAAGACTGTATTTAATCCAAACCTCTAAGATACATCAAAAAGTTTAAAAGAAGAAGAAAGTTAAAAACGAGCTCAATAAGAAGTTCATGTCTCCATTACTTGAAATTGTAGTTTAATTTAGAACAATGAAAGCTGGCTGATGGGAGGGAGGATAAAAAAAAGTGTTGGGGTTATTCTTGAAAATACTGTTTAACAATTAAAGGTGCCAGCAAACTTTCCCTGTCCCCCTCATCCTCCCTTCATTGTCACATGAAGAAGAAGAAAAATACTTGATAGACTGATTTAAATCTGATTGAAACCTGCCCTCGCTATACACGTTGCTCAGTAATCTGAATGAGGTGGAAGATGAAGATGGTGAATCCACTTGACACACAGGTAAGAGGCTCAGTTGTTACAGTCAGATCCCACAGGCAGCTTTATCACACTGTTATATAACACAGACACAGACACACACACACACACACACACACACTGATACAGGACTGATGTGAGGACGCAGCCACACTGCCATCGTCAGCACTGGCCAGATCAGATTTATCCTGAGGCCTTGAGTTCCCTTCATGATCCATGGTAACACTCTTCTCATGGCGGTGTGTGTGTGTGTGTGGGGGGGGGGTGGGGTTAACCTAGGATAACTTAGCATTCTTTTATCCTCTTTCATTTGGGAGGCTCGGTCAGGCTAGCCAGGTTACTGAGCGTTAGGGGGGGAGTGATGTAATCAGGCAACTCTTGTGTGCAACCTAACAGATGTGACCGTACAGTTCACGGTTAAGGAGGACTGTCAGTGTAGCCGCTTAACATCTAGACGGAGCCACGTTTGGAAAAAAACGATGAGGGGGGTCAAGATCAATTGAAACAGGAACAGGAAGGGTGCACTTTGGGATTATTTCAGGATTCATGTAATTAAAAGCAAGGACCTAAATATGAAGCAATATGGATTACAAATTGGTAGCATAATCTTAGGTATTTAAAAAGTTGTCATTTTTGCACATAGAATTCTTAGTTACATTGTGGT
This sequence comes from Hoplostethus atlanticus, assembly GCA_034670405.1. Taxonomy (NCBI): domain Eukaryota; kingdom Metazoa; phylum Chordata; class Actinopteri; order Trachichthyiformes; family Trachichthyidae; genus Hoplostethus; species Hoplostethus atlanticus. The sequence continues at coordinate 5,465,223 of JAXDDX010000009.1, forward strand.
CCTGTGTTTTGGCCAAACAAGGAAGGAAAGGAGAGTTGTGAAATACTTAATCGTATTGCGTAGGAGATGCCTTTAAAGTATATTAAGAGAGATTTCTGGCCTGTACTCTCTTTGGAAACAAACCCCCCCACTGGCATTTTCAACTGATGGAGGATGATGCTACGAGTGACTGGAGCACATTTCACACCAAAAAAGCAAATGACACGCAGTTTAACTTTGTATCATGATATTTGAACTATTCACTAGACTATTCACTATTCACTCTAATTAGCTAGCTTGCTTATTCTATTGTGAAAATGTGACTTTTATATTTCTGTCAGTTACAGTCTGCAGGAGCTGTGCCAGAGACCTGCTGATGTTGCAAAGAGAGAAGCATAGTATATGAAAGCAAAAATGCATTCTTCAACTGCTCTTGAATGTATCTTGGCCACAGTGCTCCATCTGGCTAGTTTACCTTCACGCACTTTAGGTCAAGAAATCATTCAAAACTGATCATTTTTCTAGTACTGGTTTGAAACAGCCCACTCAGCAGTTCAGAAACTGAATTTTACCAACAATCATCGGCTAAAAGGGATGGCTACCGTGCTGGCTTGAAATAGTTCAGTTCAGAAGCTGCATAGACTCCAGAGGCATGGATGGTGTATGACCCAACTTTTCTACTATAGCAGTGCTATCATTTGATTAATTAAGAATCCTATTTTAGTTATGGGATGGATTTCCACACTTGGGGTCCAAATTGGAGTTCTACTTTTTCAGCCAAAACTGCCGGCTGGTCTTGTTGTTTGCCGTTTGTGGCTGTTTTAATGGTCTGACTGAACCTGTGACCACAAATCCTGAACTCCCTGAGTAAACCCATAGTAGAACCATCCATCCGTCCATCCATCCATGCATCCATCCATCCATCCATTTTCTAGCTGCTTATCCAGGTCTGGGTCCCAGTGGCATCAGGGCAAGCAGAGGATCCCAAGGTACTCCCAGGCATGCTGGGAGGTGTAGTCCCTTCAGCGGGTCTCCTCCCAGTTGACCAGTTACACCCTCTAAGAGAGACCTCTGGGTAGCATCTTTACCAGGTGCCTGAACTGTCTCAACTGGCTCCTCTCAACATGGAAGAGCAGCTGAGCTCCTCACCCTGTTGTGAAAGGGAGGCCAGCCATCCTAAGGAGAAACCTCATCTCAGCCGCTTGTATCCACAATCTCATTCTTTCAGTCACTACCCAGAGCTTGTGACCATAGGTGAGGGTCAGAATAAAGATCAACTGGTAGATCAAGAGTTTTGGTTTGTCGCTTGTCTCTCTCTCTCCACAGTCTCATACAACACCTGTATTACTGCAGCCTCTGCACCAAACCAATGGCCCGTCTCCCAATTCCCTTTAGCCTCACTCATTTTGATAAAGACACCGAGATACCTGAACTCCTTTACTTGGGGCAGTCACCCCTCACCTGAATGGGACAGGCCACCTTGTTCTTAAAGAGAACCATGGCTTCAGATTTGGAAGTGCTGACCCTCATCCTTACGCCAGAAGGATGACATCATCTGCAAACAGCAGAGATGCCATCCTAATGTCACCAAATTACTGTGACCTGACCACAGTACTAGGTCAGGTCATAGGCTGGTGCTGACTATCTCTGGTAGGACTGTAAGTTTTGTCCTATTTCTGCTTACATTTTCCAATTCCTATCCTCCCATATGACAACACAAATGTCAAATGGGTTAACAAGCAACAAGATACAAGAATCGGCATTTTTGTAATGTACTGTTTGTCATAGCTGCTTCTATCAGGTTGCTACAAGAGCTGTGAACAGTGGAGTCATAGTTGATAATAATTAGATGTGGTCAAAGGCAAATCCCATATGACATGTAACTGACAGTCATTAACGTCACGATATAACACCGTGCCCCTAATCATTCTTTGAATTCTAATATTAGGCTACCCCCATGCTAATCTATTTGTCTTGGCATAATCTATGGCCTGCTCATGTAAGCAAGTCGACACTTAAAACGTGTCTTGATGGTGTCATTCTGGCAGCTTATTATGTAAATTGGTATAATGCTGTGATTGGCCTGGCTAACAGGCTGCACGTAGTCATCTGAACAACAGCCACAGTGTCTTCTAAACATAGACCAGATCTGATCCTCAGCTGATCCAACACCTTCAGCGCATCATACTTCAGTCCATATGGCAGGTGTCACTTTTCAACAACAGCCCAGCTTAATACCGCACAGTGAATGATTCTAAAATGATAATTTGTTATAATTTGTTCTTTTGACTATCTGTTCTCCTCTAAAATAAAAAAAATAAATTGTAATGCACTTTTTTAAGCTAATAAAATGTGAATAACTATAAGAAAGTTGATTATAAAATTTGTGAATTTAGTAGTGAGATGGTCTGACCTAATCAAAGACAGATCATTATTACTGATCATGCAAATATTTGACATTTGATATTTGTTTTGAATTGCAATACTTAATAGAGTTTGATGATTTTGTCGACTCTTCTCATAATTTCATCAGGAGTCAGTGAATGGATGGTGACAGTGCTCAGGCTAATTTTACATATTGGCACATTTTCTGGTTAATTCCTGTTAGCGCTAAAATCCAGGTACACAATCTGTGTAATTTTTAAATGCTGGAACACAGTGGGATAAAGCATCATCCCTCAAGGTTTTGTCAAAATTGGACCAGTGGTGCTGGAGGTATCACCTGAGGTGTCATGTTTCCAGTTTCATCGTGTGAGGGACAAAAAGGGAGCCCTTCCCCTTTAAGGTTGGGATTGAACTCATATATTATAAATATTGTATATAATACTGTTGTCAGACCTGCAGACTTTTCTCACGTAAACTTGTATCTTCTGTTTCAATCTTGCTGGTGAAGTGAGAGAAAACTGAGCTGCCTTATTGCACAAATACTGATCAGCCCAATATCATAGGAATAACATAATCTACTACTATATGAAGAACTCCAAATAATACAGTAATTTATCTATCTAGTTATCTATCTAGCCCTTCACAATTCCCATCTCATTTTAAAAACATATTAAATATAAACAAATGATTTGTAATATATTTAATAGTCATGTTGAGCCTGAAGGAACAGCTCAATCTGCTGTTTTGTGAATTAAAAATATCTCATCTATCTTGTTTTTTCCCCTTTACCTTTAATTAATGTTTGGTAATAACAGATTGGGTTTCTAATTAACTTTTGCTAACTCTTTCAATAACTCACATTATTTAACTGAATAATAAGCATGATTTCAATAAATAATAAAGCAATATTGCCATCACTTATGAGCTCCTGTTGCTCATAAGATATTAAAAAGGCACCATAAGCATTTTATAAGCTTCATCATGAATGCATAAAGCCAGCAGATCCATCCATTCATCCTTCTCGCCTCATGGATTCACATCCAGAGATCACTATATGACTATTAATGACCCAATGTAGCTCTGTTTCCTGTCATAATGTTAGCATGTTCACGTTATAGCATATTTACATGTAACATACAGCATAATATGCTGTATTTGGTTGTAAGACTGTAAAATGTCAAGAATTGTTAACTTTGTAATGTTAACAAGAGATATCGTTTTTTTATTAAATATCAGGTAATATCCAGTCATGTCGTCTATCTCTGGTATGATGGATGAACAGTTTGGAAAACCTGCAATGCATTTTATTTTCTTTATTTATTCATTTAATGCTTCAATATTGTTTTGGTAAATTCTTCTAAAGTTTTCAAACTTCTGCTGGAATTGTATCGTTAATAAACATTATAACACATTTATCATGTATTATAATTTTTTGTTATAATTAATTGATTATGAATTTAGAAATATTGTATGAATTTAGACTCCTTATGGTAATTCTGAAATATTTTTTTACCCAGTTTATTGCGGACTGGACTTTATTTACGTTGCGGTTAGAGATCCGTGTCCCATTGTTCCAGGTGGGAATATATTGGGGATATATTTAATATAAAGACCAGAAACTGATACCCCAAGAAGACTACACGAAGATTTTACTCCTGTCAGTGACGCGTCAAAAATAAGTCTTTAATTAGGTGAATCCATACATGAAGCGTGCAAGCTATTGACCTCACAGGACTAATTACTGGTAAATCTTGCAGGGGTCAACAGTACAGTGGCCAAGGATGAAGAGAGTACCCACCATATGGCTAAAGATGCCCACAAGGAGTGTTTCTTCACTGCTCTTTTAATCTTTTGAGCTAATTGTGTTTCTTCCCCCATCTTCTCGGGCCTGGTGACAGCAGACAAAATGTGGCAGTACTTTAATCTACTTAACTGCTTTTCCAGTTTGTTGTTCCCGTTGTGTTTGTGCCTGTTTTTGTGGAATTGGAATTTGCTGACATCAACATTAATTATGCCCTCCAAGCATTTTTTATACTAGTACTAGTTTTTTATACTAATAGTTTAGCAACTCAACTGCTGTGAATGGGTTAGGGTATGGTGGCACTTTGATATACTTGCAAATACAGATTATTATATATATTATATTTTTATTATACAGATTTATCTATCTTCTATCTATCTATCTATCTATCTATCTATCTATCTATCTATCTATCTATCTATGAATGAATATATCAATTATGAATATAGATGCAGGCTAAATATTCTTGATGGGCAGCGAATGCAGGCAGAATGGAAATAAGCCCTTCAAATGTTTCTTATTCCATTTTAATTAAAAGCCTGCATTTTGATGTTTACAAGCAATACAAATATAAACAAATAACTTCTAAATATTTTGCTGATCTAGATTATTTTAAATTGATGGACAATTCAAATATTCCTCCCAATTTAAACAGGAATTATTCACCATAAATCATTGAAACTTGATGGTATCCAATCTGAGATCAGACACTATCAGAATTAAAAACAAATCAGTTACAGAAACAGAACAAACGGCAAACAGCAACAACAAAGAGCCACTACAGATGTCAACCCACAGATGTCAGATGTCTCATGTGCCAAGCAGAAGAAAACAGGAACATGGAAGCCGAGCCACGTTGTCCTTTTCAAATTAAGATCATTCACTCGAACCGCTCAACTGTGTAAAGACACAAATGATGAAACCAGCAGAAAGTTAATGCACACTGAACTTGACGTCATAAACATAAACTTTACATTATTTCTGTTTTCATTGTCTTAATAAAGCACAGAATATTCCTTTTATCCTTTAAATTTCACCTTCCCTTGTGTTGACTTTGATAAAAAAAAATGGAGCAATTTCAAACAAATACGATTATAATGCCTCCTGTCTCATATCCACTGCTTGAATTATGAGATTGGTTCTTGGCAGATGTGGTCCTCGGCTCTTTATGATGTGACTCCTCTAGGTTACAGCTGAAAATTGCTGCCTATGTAAATGTTGTAGTGGTGCATGTATGGCGATTCAATAATGTATGGAGACCTGCGTGGAGGAGAAAAATTAGCACTGGCCAAAATATCACCCATTCTAAATTCTATTATTCTCTCGGTGACCTTTTCCTCCTGGCAGCTAGGGAAAAGCGGATGATCTCTAGCTTGTCAAAAAGAGGCAAATGGGAGTTAATAGGCAGTTCCTCAGCAAACACTGGGAGTCATTATGAATAGGAGGCAATCACACAGATCAAATATACAGGGGGAGATAGAGCTTGGAGTTTGGAGGCAAAGGGGGAAAAAGAGGGCAATACAAATTGAAGGGGCTGGTAAATATAATAATGTGCGCCTCATGTAATCATCCCTTTAAATGCAGACACCGTAGAGGACTGTTGACTGATGGACAGAGGAGACAGGGAGAGGCAGAGAGAGAGAGAGCTGGGTAGAAACAGGTCTAAAGTTACAACTCTTCTGCTCCAGAGCTGGACTTTGACAGGGTTCGTCATTTTTTTGTTTTTTTTGTTTTTAGACACAATGAAGTTTTCCTGTCCAGCCGGCACCAATGTTCTGGCAATGTGACTGATTGATCCAGTAGATAAACAGTAAAGATTAAGAGGATGACAAATAAGCGTGCTGCTTACACAGCGCTTGGGGCTAATCCTACCCCCACCGGCTCCCTTTTGAGGACCTGTCACTGAGGAGGACCCACAGACGCAGACAGACCTTGGCAAGAGGCAGGAACGCAGGGACAACTTGTTAACGTGCAACAAGTGTTAGTTGGACCTACGGCGAAACGCCAACCCATCTGCATCTCCTCACCAAAGGCAGCAGAACAGTAGAGGCACCACAGGGACTTGTGTCGACTGGAGAGGGGAACTGAACCTGCCATCTGCCCCGTCTGACCGGAGACTACAGGAGGCCTGCTACAGCTCAGAGCAGTTTTACACTTGTACACTTAACAAGTGTTTTTTGCTACAGCAAACTGTGGAGCATCACCTCTGGAGAAAGGACTACGCATCAGAAGGAACTCCAGTGTGATATTGGACGTTTTATTTCGAAATTTCAAACTCCAGAGCAGAGGACGTTTAACTATCAGTCCAGAGGACGTTTTCAATTAAAGATGATGGAGGATCACCTGTCTAAGATCCCCATGCTGCCGTCCGCCTCCCCCACCGAGTCCTCTGGTAGCGTCGGGACTGATGACAGTAGAGGAGGTAAGAGCTCCACACGTGCACGTTGAGCATCGGCTGGTCTCATGCAGTCTGATAGATACTTGGTCGGCCTGTAGCAGTTTGTCTAAAGGTTTCAGGATTAGAAAGCCGTTTGAATTTTTTGAAATACCTTGTGACATTTCCTCAAAAATAGAGTAAAGATAAATATTTTTTATTATGATTTATTACTTTAATTTGATAAACCAGGGCTTCAATCTTAAGCGATTAATTTTCACATTTTATCTAATTCTTATCTAGTTATTATTAGTAATATTATTATTGTTTAAATTTCATAATCATCCACTAAATTAGTTTTTCAGACCTGTTATATTAACTTATATTCACTTGACTTTCGAGTCACATGCAACATTGCCTGCCCTGCAGATGGCAGGCACATCTATGAAACAATACAGACCAGGCCAGGCCAAACGTATGGCACTAACCCAACTGCCGGTATGACCATGTTGACTTCCAGCCAAGAGTCCTGCCCCGGGTAAAGCTCTGAGCCCCTCTCTGCTCTGCAAAGTGTGTGGAGACACCAGCAGCGGAAAACACTACGGCATCTATGCATGCAACGGCTGCAGTGGCTTCTTCAAACGCAGCGTGAGGAGGAGGCTCATTTACAGGCAAGGAAACGCGAGACACCTTTACCTTACCCCTGTCCATTCTGCTGCATTCACATTTGTGTTTTTGGGTTGAAGGTATTAAAATACCAGGATTCACATTGATCCCCTCCCATTATAACCAATTAGCAGATGAGGTGCACTATGGGAACTGAAGGCACATTCAAAGTGTAAAGACTCCACCCTTTCACTGTCTTTTACCATAGTAGAATTTTAACATGTTAAAAGAGATTTCATTCAACTATTATTTATAAAATGGAGTTTCAGTGGAAATCGTTAAGAGGCTCTTAGATGAGCCCGAACCCATTTTCTTATTTCTTCAAACAACAAAATGACCTGAATTTGGGTGGGCTGTCCCTTTAAAAAGCATTGCTCTGGGTTAGCAGGTGCCAGGCCGGTACAGGCTTGTGTCCAGTGGACAAAGCCCATCGCAACCAGTGCCAGGCATGTCGGCTGAAGAAGTGCCTACAGGCAGGCATGAATAAAGATGGTGAGTGTGGAATTACATCACAGAACATTTCGCTGATGTTTCACTCATACTATGTGAAGTTGAAATCTAGAGGTAACACGATTATTCATTTGTCACAGAATTTAGTATTGGCAGATATGTCAGTGTCGTCCAAGAGATGGTCTAACGTTGCTTCATCCTGCCTCCTCGGCCCTCACTTCCTTTCCCTCTCTTCACACATCTCATCTCTTTCTCCGGATCTCACTCCTTTTTTTCTTTTCTCCCATCCTCTATTTCTCTTCGTCTTTGCAGCAGGTGCAAAACGAACGTCAGCCCCGCAGCACAGCCCAGGTACGTCTGGACTCCATTGACGTGGACCCAGAGAAGGATCACCTGGCCACCACACGGGAGCCCACCTCCTCTTCCTCCTCCTCCTCCTCCTCTTCCTCCTCGGCAGGCTCCGTCATCACGTGGCCCCACATCACTTCCTCCATGTCCATCGGCTCCTCTGTGCCCCCCCAGCGCTGCGTCAGTCCCCAGAACAACCACCGCTTCATGGCGAGCCTCATGACCGCCGAGACCTGCGCCAAGCTGGAGCCTGAGGATGGTGAGGAAGGCCGTTTGTAGCAGAGGGTAGTAGCAGGGAGGGTCCTGATAGGTGGAAATGAGCGAATCGTGGAAATCTGTTTGATACAACCTATTATGATCTACACTATAAATCTACCTCATTCACGTCAGCCTAAAAAACTGGCTAAACTCTATTCCACCAATAAAAAGGCGGGTCAGCTGAGTTTAGGCGGGGCTACCCTCCACTATATCCCTGATTCCAAGACGTCCTTTTCTGTTTTAGTGGATGAGAACATTGACGTGACCAGTAACGAGCCAGAGAGGGCGTCCTCAGAGTACCACATGGCCCTCTACCCCTCCAGCTCTGAAAATGTGTACGAGACCTCAGCACGGTTACTCTTCATGTCAGTCAAGTGGGCCAAGAACCTGCCGGTGTTTTCCAACCTGCCCTTCCGAGACCAGGTGAGAATCATTTAACCTTGTGTTTTAGTAACTATTAAAGTGTTAGATATCACAGTACTATTGCCTGCTGGACTGCTAGACATCATAACCTTTGAATCACAAATGATTCTCAGTATAAAACCTTGACAATGGCTGAATAGGATTTAATAGCTGAAAGGAAAACAGGCGCTCAGATGTAGAAAAAACACTTAAAGGTGCCCTATGTAACATTTTAAACATCAATATTTCACTATCAAATTAATTGTGATACCTTGTAATAATCACCATAAACAAATGAGACCATGATGGAGACGATTGGCAGCCTTTATCTCACACCAGTGGTATTGTTAGTGCTACTGTTTCCACAAGACCACATGTCCCATAATCCCTGCTGCTTCCTGTCCAACCCCCCTCCACCCACTCAACCTGGCATCCTCATCTTCCTTCCTGATTTTTCCATCGGTCTTTCTCTCCTTCCACCATCTGCCAGAAGCTCTGAAAGCTTTAGCTCCATTAGCGCTGGAAGAACAGCGCCCTCTTCCTGTTTTGTGCCGTAAAGCAATCCAGCAGATTTCCCTCCAAATCGACCCGGTGGTACACAATGTAACATGCAGAGTAGAGGCTGGTAGAGGCTGACAGGCTGCTAGTGATGGTCTCGTTTGTTGATTTTGTTGAATTAATTTGAATTAACGTGGTAATGAGTTATTGATATTGCATGCATATGATAACACAGCGTCCTTCCTGCATGTTCCTGAGCTGTGACTCTTCTTCAATCAGGTGATCCTTCTGGAAGAGGCATGGAGCGAACTGTTCCTGCTCTGTGCCGTCCAGTGGTCTCTGCCGCTGGATAGCTGCCCGTTGCTTTCCCTGCCGGATCTCTGCCCCAGCATGCAGGGCAAAACCAGCTTCACCAGCCTGGACCTGCGACTTCTCCAGGAGGTCTTCAGTCGCTTTAAGGCCCTCGCAGTGGACCCCACTGAGTTCGCCTGCCTCAAGGCCATAGTCCTCTTCAAGCCAGGTGAGGGCGACGGGATGAGCCCTGCCTCGGGGAGATCATGGTTGCCTGGAGCTTCTTTGGCAGCACATTGAATCTGTTGCACAAAAAAATGTATTATTTAGTTTCATATTCAGTCTTACAATCTTGTTTTTATTATAACAACTGAAAAATTCCACCAATGGGGTGAGATGATTTCACCTGTTTCAGCAATTTAGCAAAAAATGGCACTACAACAATTATTTGAATTGGAGAAGAGTGAAATTATCTGACCCCTTTGGCAGATTTCTTCACTTATTTTAAGAAATGTAAAATTTTAAGACTCAGTGGTAGATCAAACTATCTGTAAAGATGGATTCTTTTTGCAGTGTGTGGTTGAATTTATGCAACCACTATCACATGAATTCAACATATTAATCACTGTTTTAGAAATAGCTAGTTAAACATTTACTGTTCGTTAGCTACTCATTTTTTAGAACATTTAAAATTCAAATAATAATAAAAAATCAAATCTATTGGAATTGAGGGCCGTTTATAAAATTGGAGTATTTGTCTGAATTTGACTGACTGAGTTTGGCTTCTTGTCTGCAGAGACTCGTGGTCTGAAAGATCCAGAACAAGTGGAGAACCTCCAGGACCAATCTCAAGTGATGCTGGGGCAACACATCCGCTCACACTACCCCAATCAACCAGCCAGGTAACATCCTCGCAAATAAGACCGCTTTCTAGTTGCTCTTGGTACATTTAAAGGAAACGTCCACCTTCAGACCCTCTTCCGCTGTTAGATCTCATCAGTCTGTGATGTTCAACACATTCAGGAGTTATTTTGTAATGTTGTAATTTACTTTTTTGGTGTTACCACTTTCCCTCAACCTGCCTTGTCTACTTCTACAACCCCCAGAGAGTTTTCCAGGTTGAGAAAAAGCGAGAGTTGTGCCCCTTACTCAAAAGCCAACACATTTTGTGGCTGCATTGGATTCTGGTCTACTGAGGCTACTGCATTGCATTCTGGTCTATCTTGGCTACTGTCGGTGGAGAAATTGGTCTCTCTCCTCTCTCCTGTATGATTGTTGATCGTCGGTCAAGAAAGAAGCCCTTGCTCTTTGATTCTGATTGGCTGACACCAAAACCTGACGGTTACCGTTGATGTTTTAGATCCATGAAACATTTTCTGAAAAATACAGTGTTAAAGTGTTTTTGGGTGGACTTTTCCTTTTACAATATGAAGCTGGAAATGTCACCTTGGTTTGTTCATATATTCACTTTTTATTGTTGCATGCATTTTCTTTCCCTTTTTTGATTATTAAACACGTTAAGGCATTGAACGCTCCAATCTCTCTTGCGTGCAGGTTTGGAAAGCTGCTTCTCCTCCTTCCCTCTCTGCGTTTTGTGAACTCGGAGAGGATAGAGCTGCTCTTCTTCCACAGGACGATTGGAAACACCCCCATGGAGAAGCTGCTGTGTGACATGTTCAAAAACTAGGAGCCCAGACGCCCCTGATGTCCACGATTCATCTCATCTCGTTTGGCTGGAAGACGTTTCAAAGTAGAGACTGGTCTATGAAACAGTCATTTGCTTTGTATTCTCTATATTGTGCATATCAGAGATTCTGCGTGCTGTTTTTGTTTTTGTAAAGGCCACTTTAATATTTGTTTGTTGTCACCACATCAAGTCATTCTATGTGAAAGTGTTACTGAGCTTATATTATGCTTGCTGTCTATTTGTATCATATTAGACTTCAAATTTCAGTTTCACTTCTTTGTTACTATGAGTATTTATTTGTATCTGAGGTGTCTCATGATTATAAATCATCCTCCAGTGTTTTGTACTGCAATGTGCATTTTTATCTGTTTGGTGTTAGATGTGTTCCTGCTACCGTAAATGTGAGTGTTGTATTCATGTTATCGAGCCTTGATAAAGTGAAACTTGCTTGAAATTTGTTTTGATTCTATATTATTGAAACACTTCCCAAGAGATGCTGTAGTGTGCGGTTCATGAATTAGGGGAATCCAGAAATTGGGAATGGGAAAAAATAAAAAAAGAACTAAGCACAGAACATTTTTACGGCGTGCTAGACCTGGACTGCTAAAGTAGGGAGAGCACACAGTAAAAGCTTTACGTTAACCAAGGTTTATTCCAAATGAAAGTAAAATAACACAAACAAAAGACATCAGCAGCCCTCGGCCCTTCTTAAAGGCCTCTACCCAGCTCATCAGGGACCACACCTGTCTTAAAGGGACAGGTAGAATACCATAGAAACCGTAGACCCCCAGGATCTTTGTTAATCTCAAGCGCTAACTTTGTCACTCATTTTGCACTCCCCACCTGATCAATGCAGTCCTCGATGAGGCAATGGACAACACACAGGATCCTCACGTAAATCTTTCAATATGGTCCTTGTCTGCACAAAGGGTGGAATGTTCCACCTAAAAGGAATTTCAGCCCTCAAGAAGTTCCCGATACCAGTTGTTCTGATTCAGCAGAGCTTCTTTCTGAGGCTCTCGTACTCAAACATGATGCAGGGCCCTCTGTCCCGTTGCGCCAGGTCCCGTTGCGCCCTCTTCTGTCTGTTTCAGTGCCCCCCAACACACACACACACACACACACACACTAAGTAGTACTTCTCATTGCCACAGGAGGTCCCTCTATCCTCATGTCCAGCAGCTTGACCAGCAGTTTTCTGACAGTGTCGACATCAGTTGTGATAATTACTGAAAGTATAATTCAGAAATTGTACTTTTTTTTTACTGACTTTTCTGATTCAACAACCACAAATCAGAATTTAAAATACTTTTTTAGCCAAAATGTATTTGTTCAGGGCAGGGCATTTCCTGGCATAGACGCTATCAGACTGATAACAAAAATATGAAAGAAATGTAATATGTGTGCATAATTCAATTTAATCTAAATTCCATATTGTATGAAATTCATGGACTTACGTTCATATTTATATTGCATATTGATCATTTTTGATCAGAATAACCCCTTTCTTTGCAGGATTTCTTGAAAATCTTGTTGAAATTCACAGCATTTACCACAAGCAGCAGATAACCGGTTACTTTTAACTAAGATAAAGAATATTTGTAACATGTAGGCTGTTTTCACTATCATTTATCAAACAATATTTTGAAAATTCAAACTGAAATGGCATCTGGCTGTTTCAGAACATTGTGCATGTATGGAGGGTAGTTTAATATGTTACTTCAGTAAAAGGGTATGCGTCTCTGAAAAACTAGTTAAACTCAGGAATGATGAAAAAAGTGAAAAAAGTTGTCCTCCTCGTTCCAATTACTGCGTTGAATGGTCATTTGGAGGCCAGTTAAAGGCTCTTTCTGGGTCCCATCTTCCTGATGGGCCATCTCGTATCTCGTTAAGAGGATGCCTGGATGCAGTGGAGCCTGGGGGTTTCAATTACAAACAGGACCGTTGTTGTTTTGCTTTCTTTGTGAGAACATCCTCTCATTTTGCAGCTGGAATGCATAGTTAGTGGTCTGAAAATGCAAAGATGTGCCTGCGATAAAAAGACATCTGTTACTGGATTTCACCAGGCACTCAAATGATAATGTATCACTGTGAACTGGGTCAGATGTTGGCTAGTCATCTCATGATATGAGGTGAGCAGCACCGTCTGTTGTCTGTTATTTAACTATTCTCAAAAGTGCTTAAATAACACTTTATTTTAAGATATCCAAGTACCTGAAACCTCCACGTTCAGAACAGCAGGAGTATAAAACTAGGCTGTAAATGGCTGAACACTGTACAAGCTACATTGTTTTTTCCATCACATTCTGGACTAGATTCCATCTACATACTGTAAAACACTTTAAAACTTGACAGCACACTCGATTAACAATTGTGTCTCACTGTCAGAACTAGAAATACAACCAGTGGGCTAACTGCATGTCTGAGTCCTCGACACTGCGTGGTCAAATCTCCTTCTGATAATATTTAATATCCCCTGTTTAAGTCTTATGGTCAGGCTTAGACACTCTGACAACACCAACCATTCAAAAATCTTTACACATACACAACAAGCAAATAATTGGTTTACAGAATGAAACAGAGGCCTGAAACTGAAAACAGGTAAAAGTAAAATAAGAATTACAGACACAGAAGAGAAAGCAAAGTGCTCCAATAACAAACCAGCAGGTTGAAAGAGCCAAACCCATTCAAATATTGACTAAACACAGAAACACAGCAAACACACAGCAACACAGCAAAGAAAAGCTCCTTGATGAGTCTGCCACAAAACCCTTCATTTAAAGTTTAAACCCATGAAGGGAGAGCAGCTCTTCAGCCTCAAATAGTTTTACAGTGAGTTTCATGAAGAGGAAGCAGAGAAGCTGAAGAGTCACTTTTGACCTTGGGGACAGATGGAACAAATCATCTATACATTTTTAGAAATATAAAATCTGACGGGTGGAGATGATCATGCATCACTTTGAGATGGGGAGCTTAGAGACTGAATGTTGTGATGAGGTCACTGAAGGTCGGCTGGCTGGGATTTGTCCCTGGTCGGGGGATTTTCCATCCTGGTCCTCAGACCCACCAGTCCTGTTGGTTTCACTCCAGACATCTAATGAGGGACTGGTTTAGAGCTAGTTAATGTAGTTAACTAGCTGGTAGGGAGGAAAACCAGCAGCAGTCTGGACCCAAAGGACCAAGATGGAGAACCTGGACCCCGAGGACCAGGATGGAGAACCACAGGATTATTAAAACAACTCAGGACATTACATGGTTTTATTACACAGCTTTATGATTGGCCAGTGAACACATTCTGCAGTCAAAGACGACCGGTCCATTTTATTGATTTCTAATCAAACTAACTAGCACCCCCTTGTGGCAAGAAGACATTACTCCTTGGTTACTGCAGACAGTCCTACTGGACTACATTTTGGTGGAAGCTTGCAAGTTACATTTGCTTATAATAAAAAGAGGAAGAGGAAGAGGAAGAGGAAGAGTTTCTGGCAACGGCAGATGGTGGAAGGAGAGAGAGGAAGATGGAGAAATCACTTCCAATATGTTGATCCTCTTCAAGCAACGGGGCTTATGGTAAATGTAGTCTTAATGTGGAGAAACACTAGCACTAACAATACCACTGGTGTGAGATAGAGGCTACCAGTCGTCTCCACCATGGTCTCATTTGTTTACAGTAATTTTTTTAATTTTTTTAAAAAGGTAGCTCTATTACTTTGACAATGATATATTGATGCTTAAAAATGCCACACAGAGCACCTTTAATCGGCCCCTGAGGAGAGAGGAAAAATCCAAGCTGATGTAGAAAAATGAGACTATGAATTTTAGTCTCTGCACCACATATCTCGCCACTGACAGACGTCTTGTGGTTCAGTTCGAGGAATCATCCCAGTGTATCTTGTACAGCCTGCAGTCTGTACTGGACAGCGATAATATTATCAAAATAAAGTGTTCTCCACTTTGAAATGAAATGTGGAAGTAGACAGGTGTGGTTGAGGCGAGCAGTAGCGTCCTTCCTCAAATGTCAGGTATAGATAAGAGACGTCACTCAGTATTAGTATCAGACTCTTAGGATTCAAACCACATGAAAAACATCAGAGAAACACGACAGACGAAAAAAACTGGACGCCTCGCTATGGGGGGACACATCAAATACTTCTTTTAGAATAATAAACCAGTACTGCAACATAAAATATATCATCTTATTCCGAGCAAGAACAGGGAATTCAGAACATCTACCTTTTATGTCTCCTAGACACAAATAAGCTTGCTAACACCTAGATGAGACTAAAGGCGTTTTTCTCCTATTTCTCAAACTCAACTCAGGAGAAACAACCACATATCAGCTTACGTTGATGTCACTCTCATCACAACAACAGATCTCCAAATGATCTGAAATCAGATGTGTCATTTAACCCTCCTGAATATGAGACCAGGAGATTAGCGAAAGACCTCAAAGAAAACTCAACATGATGTTTCATGACTCTTCTTAAACGTGCACAGTTTTCACATCCTGCTGCATTTCAGGAGGAGTAGGAGCTTATTACCATTATATGTGTCACACGTTAGCATCTTCACATTTATCTCATAAAGTCTCAAGAATTGAATCTCCTCCTTGCTCCTAAGAGGGTTAGATTTCAGATGAAGGTGTCACGCCCTCCACTTCTGCCTCCTAGCAGTCTCTACCTGTCTGTCTCTGTCTGTGTGTGTGTGTGTGTGTGTGTGTGTGTGTGTGTGTGTGTGTGTTGGCGGGCGTGGCTCCAGACTCCGGCTCCTCCCTGACTCCCCGCCTGCCGACCTACCACCGTCTGTCTACCCTGCCTGCCTGTCGTCCTGTCTGCCTGTCTCCCAGCCCTGTTCATCCCGCTCCTGCTCCAGCCTGTCTTCCCCTTGCCTTCCCTACCCTGCCACCCTCTGAACCATCCCCTAGTAAAACCTGTTTTTGTCTCTACCTTCGCCTCTGTTGTCTGTGGTTTTGCACTTGGGTCCTGTACTCGATCGTAACAGAAGGTGATCACAGAATGATAGAGAATTGAGATCGCCCCTATTTCTTAAGAGATGGAGAAAAGACTCTAGGTAGTTTTACAGTTTAAGGTACCAAGAAAAGCATCCAGCACATTTTTTTGTGTTTAAATAGCAACAGTCTCCATGCAAGGCCCTGGCCAGCAACCCTCCCCGCCAGGAAACCCTCGGATCAGATCAGCTGGTCCTCTGCAACCTCGGTCATATGAGGGAGCTCACAGGCCCAGATTAAGAAACGTTTAACTCCCGAGGGGTGTTCGACTGTATTCTGGAAGAGCCATAAATGATAGAGCAATGCATGCAATTTTATTTGAGATCCACAAAATGGACAGTTGAAGACTTTGTTGTGTTACTGTCTTGCAGGCTACAGTCTGCTTGAATGCTTCATCTGAAAGTTTATGCTCTAATTTGTGGCTGTTGAGGATCGTAGATCATTAAATCTGCAGATGCTCGACACCATTTTGCTTCCTTTCTTCTCTTTATATTGCAAAAGCAAGTGAGTAATCCTAAACTGAGGCCTTACCTCACGTGTCAAATTATCAACGTTCTCTTTTTGCTTTCCCCCTTTTCACACAAAGGTAGTTTCTGTTAAACTGCATTCATCTTATTATAAGATTAGCCTCCTAAGTAACAGGCAGAGGTTAACACCATGTTGCAGCACTACGATGACGTTACCTAATCTAACCAAGTGCTATTTTTTCAACATAAATACCCCAAACATTAATACATCAAAACCAACCATTCACACTCACCGCAATAATAAGAGACAAGTCAAGGATGATGGTTTCACTTCAACATTGATGGGGCGTCACACTAGCAGCTCAGTTTTCCTTCACTTCACCAGAAACACTGAAAGAAGAGATATGTACAAAGTCTGCAGGTCTGAGAGAGAGAGGAGAATTACTGGTCGATGTGAAACAGTGAGACATCGCTAACCTGAACCCTGAGGGCAAACATGAATCAAAATATGAAACATGGTGGTCTAATTTGCTGCTGAAATGTCAATTTTCTTAAGACCAAAGCCAACCTCAAAATGTTCAGTAAAACTCAGAGTGAGTAAAAATACAGTATATGTGTTTGAGGAACAAATATTTGCCAGAAATACGTCAGTGTCAGTTGTCTATTTGTTATATTTCTATAGACAATGTAACCCTAACCCTAACCCATGACCCTAACCCCATTTTGAACCTGTCCCTAAGACTAACCCTCACCCAGACATTATCTATACAGTTCTTTTCACACTATTGTCTCATCTGAAACTGAAAGATTTTTTGGTGCCACATTATAGTGACTTGATAGTAAGTTGACTATCAGCATTGGACTATCAAAGTAAAGTGATTTTATTAGTATTTACTTTTCATCATCAGACAACAGCTTATCACAATAACTCTGATATCATTATTTCATCACAATATAATTCAACTGAAAGACCAACTTCAGAACGTTTCTCAAACAAGTGTGACACTTAAACATTCACCAGAGATCATTTTTGTTTTTCCTTTCTTCTTCTCTGAATAATGTCAGTAGTGATGTGAGTAGTTCCTCTGGCATCGCTCACTCCCCTCCTTTTTCCTCTGTGCTGTTTAATCTGTTGGATTGACTGGAATGTGTTGGGGCCACATTACGCCAGCAGCACAGCAGTGAGCGAGGTAACTAACCAACACACACTAGCTATAACTTACCCAGCTAGGTAGGTAGGTAGGTAGGTAGGTACTTTATTAGCTATCTCTGGGGTTTAGTCCGCAGGGGGCCGAGTGTCTTCGGGAAGCAACTGGGTCATTTTCCTGGTTGATGTTCAAAGAGCAGCGATGAATCAGAGCAAGGTCGAACCGGAGCCGTTTGAGTACAGCTACTACGACTACCCAGAATGGTACTCCAACAACCTAGAGCCAACCACTCCGCCTAAAGAGTGAGTATGGGATATGTGTTGGGAATTAGTTGACTACTGACAAAGTGGAGTGGAGATTTGTGTATTATTTCATCCCGGTACCAACTGAATGTCTTGAAACCTTCATTTATCCAATAGACGACTCCTACAACAACAAGTCGCTCTTTACAAATCATTACAGTTCTTTATACGGTACAAATCATACATTGTAATTTAGCAAAATATCTGCATTGTCTGTTCTTAGGACATTTTATGTCTGTAGTTTGACACTATTTGTATTTTTAAATGAACAGGAGTTTAGTTTTGCTTTTCTTTTTCGGCAGAGTTACTCCACCATGTGACCCCACCGCGGACGACAAGCTCTTCCACATATGCATACTGTCAGTATCTGTAAGTATTAGAGAGTTTTGAATATGTCGATATCTGACCGTCCCCTTCTTGGGACATTTCAAAAGAAAAGGTAAATGATAGGAGCTGTGATGTGGATTCGTCTACCATGAAAACAGTGGAAGTACTTCAGCATCACCTCAGTCAGAAGCAGAATCAGTTTTGTTGGCCAAGTAAGTTTGGGAGTTTGGAGTGAGGAATTAAAATTGGTTATTTGCTATATATAAAAGTTGTATGTAAAAAATTTAAAGTTGAAATTTAGGGGATAGGTGTCTTTTTGAGGTACTATATAAAGAAAGTCGTATATAAAAAAGTCTAAGTGCAGTATGCACATGGTTCTGTGTAGAAACCTGGCTGATTGCACTGATCGGAAGCTAGTCGATAAAAAATAATAAACAGAAATATGTACAGATCAAGAGAATATTGCACTGTGTTCCTGTATAAATATGTATAAATATATATCTATACAACAGAAAGTGTGCAATGCAAATAATTCCCAATATTTCACTAAATAGTCCCTTTTCTCCCGTTCCCAGTAATGCCTACAGGATATGTTGGTTTCAGATCTTGTGGTTTCAGTCCTTCTGTACATTGATTCAGTGCTTTTTCTGTGAATCTGTTAGCTGCCTCAGGCAGACATTGAATTTAATGATGTTTACCATCATTTTTCCCTTAACCAATTACAAGTAAAGGCCACTCCACTTTGGTCAAGAAACTCATCGTTCACGGGCCAATTTCCCTGTCCAGTAAATGACATGTAATAAAGTGTGACAGCTGGGTCGATGGTTGAATCGGTGCAGGGCTGAAATAACAAGAGGAATGCTCCACTCACAATGAGGTTGCTTTAACAGGGCGCTCATGCTTCGAGCGACTTGGTTGATGGGCGGCTCTGTTCTGACTGATGGTGGGGCAGTGACAAAGTTTTGAACAGGCGAATGTATTTCTCGCTGCTTTGGCATCGCCTTTCCTAACGTTACAACATTTTAACAAGTTAACACAGCTAGCTGCCTAGCGCTGATTAGGCAGCATTAATTAAAAATAGAAAAAAACTCAATAAAATGTCTTCAGAGCTTTCAATCGACCAACGATGGACGGAACTGTTTTATCGTTTAGTCGTTCGTTTTAGAGACGTTTATCCCTGTCGTCTTTCAAATAAACGTTGTAGAGAACTGGGAAGCTTTGAATGGCTGGAATCAACTTCTCGTCCATTTTTCACTGTTCGTGAAATGAAATCAGATTGGTAGGGAAACAAGGATGCACCGAAATCTGATTGGCTGTTGACCAATGACAATGCCAATGACTGTGAAAAGTTCAGCTGTGGTCAACTTTTCTTGGCTGACTGTTTGTTGACCTTCTACACATCGGCCCGGGTTTCCCTGTATTAGATGAATTAACTTCTGGTGACTCGTCATGTTGTCGCAATGTGAACGCACAGTTAGAATATCATTTAGTTTGGGCGTGCAGGGACTTTCTGCTCTTATTTACTGTGCTGACCCTCAGGGAAAATGATACAGGTCTTTTCTTTTTCTTTGGTTGATCATACATCTACATAATCAGCGCCAAATGCTGAGGTATTACTCATCTGCCTCATGGTATAACTGAAGTCCTAATGAATGTATTCTGTCCCCCAGTTTGTTGTAATGCTAATCCTGGCAGCCCTCAACAGGAAAAACAGGTTATGCCAGGGATTCACAAGAGGATCTTCCAGTATCTTCAGGTGGGTCATTCATCACACAGTTATATGGGCCTTCAGACTGCAGGCGTCTTGAATGTAAGTGATCTTGTGTGATCCCACAGTCCAGTCAACTTCCTGGACCAGACCCAGAACAAAGGCCTAGCAATGGCGGTCTTTGGGCTCGTCTTCAGCAAGCTGGCAGTGCTAGTCCTCGCCCCGGACCCGCTCCCTTTCTCCAAAGACACTCCAGCAGAAATCAAAGGTGAAGATTTGGATGTTTTCATAACTTTGGGTTATGTGCATTTGTCTGTCAAATGTGACATCCCAGGTGATATCTCAGACATCACTGATCCGACATTGATGAAACCTGGAGGGATGATGCACCTTCGCACTTTACACTCAAATGTGTTCCAGAGTTTGAAAAGATGAAACTGATTGGGTGGGGGGGGCGCTTTAATAACAGGTCAACATTTTTTACTCAAATGTCACAACATGACTGGTCTGAACATGGTCTGACTGATTTTGACAAAACCTGGAGAGATGATGCATTTTTGGCACTGTGTTCTGGTGTTTGAAAAATTATACCGATTGGCTTGAAGGGGGCACTATAATTAAAGGTCAAAATCCAATTTTGATGGAACTTGGAGGGAGGGACGATGCATCTTGTTACCGATTGGCCCAAGGGGACGACATGTTAACTTGTTGTTTCCATAGACTGCCTTTTAAATGCTTGTTTCCCTTCCTCTATGTATACAGGAAGTTTCCCCTATCAGTAATGCTGGGTCCTGCATCCCTTGTTTTTCAGAGTACATGAAGATAATCTCCATCTTCTACTATCCAGTCCTATATTACCCGCTACTGGTGTGTGGCACTCTGCAAAACAAAGCAGGCTACGTGTTTGGTAGCCTCCTTTCCTTGAGCCACTTTGGGGTTTTGCTCTGGCAGAAGTTTGACTGTCCCAAAACCCCTGAGGTGAGACGCCAACCGGGTACAGAAAGTCACATCACATTCATATTCCAGCCTTATCATTTTTTACATTAATAGACGACACTATTAATTATGATCATGGACCAGGGGTAGGACCGTGACAGGACCATTTGACGTTGTTGCAGAACTTTTTAGTCGTAGAAGAGCAAAATGGAAACATTTTACTTCTGGTATGTGAGAGTACAGAAATTCATTTTGCTTGCTTATATTGTCTTTGTTCTTTGTCTTTGAAGCTTATTACTGAAAGCATTGATGTTATCTTAATCTCTCTGTTCCCTCTAAATAAAGGCATTTTAGTCATGCATGGATCTGGATTCTGTACTCACAAGCACCTGATGCACTCCTAGTGTAATTATACATTTTTTGTGGTTATTGGGAATTTTTATTGCAATGTCGCTATTTTCTCTTTGCAGATCTATAAGTATTATGCTCTCCTTGCAAGCCTCCCACAGCTGGCTTGCCTGGCGTACCTCTGTGTCCAGTTTCCTTTACTGTATGTCAAAGGACCAAAGAATTACGAGGTGAGAAACATCAGTGATCCCTTCTTGCTGATCATGGGTGCACTACATAGTGCCACTTACTTTATCAAAGATGATAGAAACAAAGAAACAATCAAATATCTAAAAAAAACAATGAAATATCTACCTCTAACAAAGTTTATGAAATATTATGTGAACTGATCTTGAATTTCAACAATATGCTGAAGAATTCTGATTATAATAAGCAGCTTGAGCAGAATTGTGGCTTTATCACGTCCTTCAACAGATTATGAGGACAGAGGTGTTTTTTCTCCCTCAATAGATTATACAATAGAGTATTTGTTTCACAGCAGATATAATCTGTCTGCAGTTTGTGCTCATGATTTAGAAGAGAACTCCATGTGATGAGGTGCAACATTAAAGTTAAGCATATCTGGAACGCTGGGTCTCCACATTACACAGAGTGCAATTCGGAATTACATTTATATCCCTCTGAAATACACATTAAACTCCCCAGTGTGTTCTCATACATCGTTTGTATGATATCTTACGACAAAGTTACACACCCTTGATTCATACTGTACTACCTACGCATGGCCAGTCGTATAACCTCACTGCACTAAAACAACTTCAGGTTACGGTTAAGGTTAGGCAACTAAACTACGGTCAAGGTTAGGCAACTAAACCACTTTAATTAAGGTTAGGGTGAAAGGACTACACTGACTTTTTGGGAGTTTGGCCCAATGGTCACCTTAGCCAATATGTGACCAGAGTATTGGCATCAAAATCATCTCTGTGTCTCTGGTAGATAGCAGTGAGCATGCTAACGCTTTAGCATACAGCATGTTACCGTAGACAATTAACATTATCCAAAATATGAAGATAGGCCTTTTAGTAATTCACAATTGGTATTGTTTTTCATTCTATGGATTGTAGATTCATAACCTTTGAAAAGAAAATCATTAGTGACGTTGTTTATGAATCAACAGTGCAGCAAAAACTGTAGCTGTCTGGCTAACTTCACCCACTTCCTGTGTGAACAAAACAAGTTACACTCATAGAAGAGAGGATCTTCTGCCATTGGAAGTTCATTCTTTTTGTTTAATTTTATGTCTGTGGCAGGTTTAGACGCGCCAATAAAATGCTAATCGCCTATGGTTACTTAATGGTTACATACTGTAAGCAAAAGTGTTAGCATGCGCACCACACAGAGCTATCTACCAGAGACACAGAGATTTTGGTGTCAGATATTAAGTAAGGTGATCAAAGGGCCAAACTCCAAAAATGGCAGTCTAGTCCTTTAAGGTTAGGGTATGTTTTTGGTGTCCACCCATCCCCCCATATGGCCTCCAAACCCTTACTTTCCACCATGCTAGGGTTAGGGTTCAGCAGAGGTTCAATGTCCTACGTAGAGTCACTGTGACAGGGTCTTACACTTAGAGTAAGAGGGGATCAAACCTGTGACCTTCTAGTAACAACCTGAGACCTGGTGAAGCCACCAGACCGCCTTCATATTCATCGTTACCGATAAATTCTGTATCTTTCGCTCATAGGACCTCGACAGCAGCTACTACACGAACTATGTGAAGTCAATTTTAAAGAAAGAGGCCTCAACTGCCAGGTAAATTGAGATAAGAGATTGGTTTCTGTTCATGTTGTTGGATTATATTGATTAGCGTTACCCTATTATTGATTTATATTGCATGTTTCCCAAAACCTGGGGCAATTTTAGGACATGAGCTTTGGGGGGGCTGAGCCTGCACATTGATTTACTGAATTTACTGAGTAAAACTAGTAGGCCAACACCTGAGGAGCAGGTACCAAAGTATCTTGGAACAGATTTTAGAAGGATACTAGGTATACAAATATCATAGAAAAACTAAGACCCTATAGTAATATTATAAGAATACCATAGCAGATTAGAAAATACCATCAAGTAGGATTAGGTCACTATAAACTCATTGCCCAGGAGCACAGACGTTCCTATAGGAATATTATAGGAATATTATAATGTTTTTTCCTCATGAATTACTACAAAAATTCTAAAAATGTGCCTTAAATTCAACAATATTTTCCTTATAAGTATGGATACAATGTATTCAAGAAAGGGAAATCTGTGATAAATTTAGTCCAGATAAACAGACTGGTATACCATGCAAAAGGCCTGGTTCCTTTCACTGATTTTCTTTAGTGTGTTAGGTTTAAATTAAAGGATCCATTGCCTTTGCATGGATATAGTATCCAGCCAAGGTCCAGTTGTAACAGTAGTTCTGTTCTATTGGGGTTGCATTGTAATACATTTGGGCAATGGATGACTAAAATCTAAAATCGCCCCTGCCCAAAACTAGGAATTATTGCTTTGAGAATTTGGTTGTATGATAAAATGTTCATAAGACCGCTATGTATGTATGTGAATATTTGTGTCAATCTAGTGTATCAAATATAATTTACTACTGGATCATGAGGCTAACATGACATATCCCTTTCCTATGTTTCTATAGCTGTTCAAGTACAGACAAACTGAAGCTGCCACAGAGAATACTGGACACAATTAAGAGTTATATTTACACACCAGAAAAAGGTGTGTTTACCCTGACAGAGATTTATATTTTTTATTTATTGACCATATTCCCATGGTGGGCATTTTCATTTTCATTTCCATTACACTTGGGGTGACGCAAGTCCAAAAACATAAGTGAGGACTTCAGATAGACATAACAGTTAGTTAGCTAGCAATCTCTGGAACAACGACTACAACGATTGCTTGAATTTATTAGTTAGCTACAAATATATTACCTTAAAGTGTGAACCTATATGATTCCAGATTACTGAGATCCACTCATTTCTAATCTGTTTTTCTAATCTGAAATGCTAATGTTTTTCCGATTCCAGACGTTTGTATGATGTGCATCTTGCTACACAACAGTAAGCCATACTGTAGCCGGGCTGTATTTAAAACTTTCTCACCCCAAGTGTGACGTAAATTCGAAATGACCTGTGGCCGCTGTGGCAATAAGATCTATTGGGATACAACTGATTGAGTTTTCAAGGGGTCATTAATTCCTTTTCTCTTCCAGTGTTCCGCTTTCCACTCAAGTTAGCCGTTTCAGGATTTATTGCCTTTGTTGCGCTATATCATGTAAGTCATCCATGAATGATTCCACTCAGGGAATCCAAACCATATAGTTGCAGTACATATTTACAGTAATTTGTTTTATTTTATAGAGACTTTTTGCAATATGAGGCACATGTCATCTGCATACAAAACTACTTCAAGTACTGAAGCTGCCAGAAACAATAGTGGAAACAATTTAGAACCAGAACAAAGTGTTTATACCCTGACATAGATTTATATTTTTTATTTATTGACCATATTCAGATTTTTATTGAAGTTGAAGTTCTTTAGCAGCATTTATTAATTAAACCCTTGTTGTAACCTCTGACCTTTAAATCAGTCAAATAGTAGTTAATGCTGTTTGTGGGCCTGTAACTGTATGTTTCACCTTTTAGATGGCACTGTTGTTAGTCGTCCTGGTGGTCCCCACTCTCCATATCATCCGTGCTGGTATTGATGAGAACATCGCCTTCCTGCTACTTGGGTTTAATATCGTCCTATCAGAGGACAGAATGGAGGTTGTCCAAATTGTGATTTTCTATACTTGGTTGCTGGAAGGTAGGTGGTCGTTCCATAATTACATCAACTTAAAGATATGAACTGAACTCAATTCACCTGAACTTGAAATAACAGACCAATGTTTTTCTTTCACCCCATGTTGTCTTTTATAGTGTGCTATCTCTGTGCGATGACCCTGTCTTGTTTGGTCAGTCTTATCATGCTCATGAGATCCATGATCCTTCATAGGTTAGTGCCCACACCCACAACCTCATCGCTTAGGTAGGTTTGGTAGATTCCCTCATGCATGACAACACTGCATCACTGCTTAACCCGTTCCAGGTCAAACCTAAAAGGATTGTATCGGGGAGACATTTACAAGATTTATAACTGCCAGAAGACGATCCGCCCGTCTAAACCTGGCATTGTCTGTTGGATGGGCTTGACAGGGTACCAGGCTGCACTCATCTGCCTCGGTAAAGTTAAACTACACACCAAAAGAGTGTAAAAATCAACATTACACCAGTGTTTCTATCAGTCCACACCCATCACAGTTAATTTAACACTTTTATATAGTTTTGCCACCACAGAGTCACATCACGTCTACGAGCAAACCAACAACTCTCCAATCAACACTGTCAACTCCACATGATTGTCCAAACTTATTAACAATGGAGAGTTTGCTGTGCACTAACCATGCTGCCTGCATTTCAGTATACCAGATTTATTCTAAATACATTTTCTTTTAATGCAGTGCTTCGACTAAACATTAGCACGACTTTTGGATATTGGTTTGAATTTTAGGTTAAAATGGACTGTTCTGTGTTGCAGGAATGATAATCCAGACTATTGTATTCTTCATCTGTTTCGTGTTCCTGGTGTTTTTGATCCTGATCCCTATTTTTTATGGCCGCAATCTCATCCTCTTCCACATTGGTGCGAAGGCATGGTGAGTCAGCATCTTCGGATGTGGCCCTGTTTTTTAAAATGTTTTTATTCCTATACTGATCAGAGTGGGATTTTCACATATTTTCTTTTTCTTTCAGGCCAGTCTGGGTTACACTGATACTGGTTACAGCGCTGCAACATGTGACTGCTAAGTTTGCGTTCATCAAAAAGGATGCTGGTACAAGAGACTTGGACAACAGGTATTTGTGGCCTATTCCAAAACGTTGGATGATTTATAACAAATTACATGTGAATTCAAAGATGTGCTTTTTTGACACGTGTTGGTTTTCACATGTGAACGATATTTTGAAAGAAGATGTGATTTTGAATTACAACATGTTAAAACCAATGTGACCAAAAAGCACATGTGTGTATTTTCACGTGACTTTTTTGTAACGGTGCTGTTTCACAACTGCAACCTTACTGTACCTGCAGTGTTGCATGTTTTGTTCCACATAAAAACTGTGAAAACAATAAACTCTCCTCTTTTTTAGAATACTAGAGAATTCACTATATAAATCATCAAGAAAGTGTAACAACTAACCGTAACTTCTCTTAACAGAGGCAGTCTGTTCCTTCTGACATATCTGCTTTACCTGATCAACATTGTGCTGGGCCTGGTAGTTGCGATATGGAGACTGGTGATAAGTGCTTTGTACAACATCCTCCATCTTGGCCGTATTGACATCAGTCTGCTGCACCGCACTTCAGAGTCCTGCGACCCCGGTATGCCGGCCTCCCATCTGCTTCCTGTTAACAGCAGGCCAGTTGTTTTACGAATGATCACATATCAATTAGAGATTGACTGATATGGGTTTTTGAAGGCCGATACTGATGTCTTTGTATTGAAGCTGCTGATAGGTGATATTTTGTGACGATATTACTGCCTTTACAAAAAATGACTGTACAATTAAATGAAAAAAATAAAATGTGCAAAGAAAATCAGACTTCATTGCAGGTTTTCCAGACTCCAACAAAACAAAATTGTAGACAGTCTCTTGAATCATTTTTCCTGCTGTGATCTCAGTCTGACTTCAGACCTGCTGTATGATCTTTGACCCCATACAGCCTACCGCTACTACGCCCACTCTCTTAAGGTGGAGGTCAGCCAGTCACACCCTGTGATGAAGGCTTTCTGCAGCTTGCTGCTGGACATGCTGGTCCAGAGTGGCAGCGCTGGACAGAAAATGCGTGATGCCGAGGAAGGTAGAGACCCAGACGTACACACACGCACACACACACACACACACACACACACACACACACACACACACACACACATAGTAAGCACAGTATATTCCAATATTGAAAACTGTAAAGCTGTAGACTGGGGCGGATGTGGGATGTGAAAACACTGGAAAGGAAAGATCTACCCTAAAACACTGTTAATAAACAGCTATAGGTGATGTATGTTGCATTTCTGGGTCCATTTAGTTGTTTAGTGTATTTTTCTTCTTCTCGTGGATAACTGGCCAATCGTAGCCGACGTGACGTCACGTTGAGATATTTCCAGTTTGATATCAGAAAATGTTTCATGGATCTAAACCATCAAGGGTAACCGTCAGGTTTTGGTGTCAGCCAATCAGAATCAAAGAGCAAGGGCTTCTTTCTAGACCGACGATCAACAATCATACAGGAGAAATCCATCGGAGGAGGAGAGAGACCAATTTATCGAGATAGACCAGAATGCAATGCAGTAGCCAAGATAGACCAGAATCCAATGCAGCCACAAGATGTGTTGGGTTTTGAGTAAGGGGCACGACTCCCGCTTTTTCTCGACTGGAAAACTCTCTGGGGGTTGTTGGAATGCATTCTGGGAAATGTAGAAAATCACTAACTTAAATAGAAGTAGACGAGGCAACTTGAGGGAAAGTGGGTTCACCAAAAAAGTAAAATTACAACACAACAAAATAACTGCTGGAATGTAGTGAACATAACAGATTGATGGTACGTAACAGTGGATCTGAGGGTGGCTTTTTCCTTTAGTCAAAAGTTGACCCTGACCCTCCTCTGTGCTTTCAGGGATTCAGATGGTGCAGCAGGAGAAGAGGCAGAGCAAGGCAGCCAGCAGTCGGAGGATTCGCTCTCGCTGGCAGCTGCTGTACACGCTGGTCAACAACCCGTCCCTGCTGGGCTCCAGGAAGCACTTCCAACTGCAGAGCACGGAGAGCTTCCTGAATGGGACCCTGAACTGCAGCACCAAGGAGGCCAGCAAGCTGGCCACCGAGACAGCAGAGACCCCAGAGACCCCGGAGACCCCAGAGACCCCAGAGACCCCAGAGACCCCAGAAACCTCAGGGACCCCAGGGACCCCCGACACCCCCGACACCCCCGAGACCCCAGCTAACTGAGAGAAAGAAAACGATGCTTGTGGTCGTGATTGAGACGCTGAGGCATCTGAGTTGTGGAGTTGACACCTGAGTCTAGATACTGATAACTGAAATGCCTGGTTTGTGAGTGACTTGCTTTGGCACTAGAATCAACTAAATAGTTGTGCTAGGGTAAACCCGGGTAAAGTCAGATATGACAGAGCCGTGCACAAGAGTTAATTAGAGATAAACTCTACAAGCCTGCAGCACAATTTGTATTCTAGTGGTGGGAAGTCCATGCCTGAGTTTCAAATGTGCAAAGACACTGATGGTAGTTTGTTATTTAGTTTACTAGCTAATGTTTTATAGTAAATTTTGATTGATTAATGTGTCAACTCTTTTTTTGGATGTGACCAGAAAGGACCAGACACTGAAAGTAACCAAATGACTTCACCAGAGCTTATTCTGTTTGGTAACATTAATTAGCAAACAGTAGGCTAACTATGGGGTTAGCAAAAAGTTAGCCAACACCCAAAACAGTTTTTTCTGTTTATTTTTTATTAATGCTACCTAGCATTTGCCAGCTAGCTGTGTTAACTCGTTAAAGGGCATAAACCCAAAGCAGCAAAAAATGCATAATTTGCCTGTTCAAAATTTTGTTGCAGCAGGCCACTACATAGATGCAATCGGAACTTCTGGCCCCGCCCACAATCGGTCAGAACAGAGATACCATCAACCATCAAGTCGCTCGCAGTGTGAACATGCTGTTAGGCTAAAAAAGCTAAGGCATGGACTTCCCATCCGCAACAATACAAATTGTTTTGCAGACTTTAGTGTTTGTCTCCATTTAATGCTCACAGCTCACGTGCACCGCTCACGTGCACAGCTCTGACATATCTGACTTTTCCTTCCTGATAGATTCGTTGGGTAAACGCCGCCCATCTGACGGGGACACTCAAGCAAAGCATTTCAAATCTAGTTTGCTAAAGCCAGCTCTGGTGTTTGGATAGTTGAATACATTGATGTTTTCCCCACTAAGTTCTCAATTGATGTAGCCTCTGTCTGAGTGATGGGTTAGTCGAAGCTTTTAATTGAACACCAACTGTGTGTCCTCAGGCCACAAACCTCATTATACACAATCGTCTTTACAGCATGTGTCCAGTGACTCTGGGTTATATACTACTCACTAAGTACAGTTTAATATCTTTATTTTACCTTAAAACTGCTTTCAATTACTGTTATATTGTGTGTACTTTCAATTTCAGCCGTTTCAAGTTGAATTTGGGTTGTTTTGTAATGATCATGGGATGAAATAAACTAGATATACTGTTCATGTTTTCACATATTCAGACAAGATGAACAGATTCTATGCAGTTATCTGAATGAGATAACTCCATCTTTTAATGGAATTTTTAATGGAGGTACCAATAAACTCTTCCCAACTATGTGACCAGAGTCTGTTGAAGAAATAACATATATAACACGAGCAGATGAATTGTAGAGGTTAATGTCAAATAAGAAGGTGTTGAGTAGACAGACAGACAGCAATCATTCAATAATTCTTTGACAAAACTTTATTGAGGCACATAGTCTTAGGAAATTAGCTTGCGAGGATATTTAAACCTTTTAATGAAAATCGACAATTTAGTGAATTACAGTAGTATGACACTGAGAGAGAAGACAGCAGCAAACAGCCACGAGGTATTTCACCCGGGAATATTTACACAAAACAGCATATTGCAACTCACAACATGAGCCTGATAGCATGCAGTTCCTCTACCACAATACTTTTGGAAAAACATCGAGGTGGACACGTGTCCCAGATAAACCAGATCATAGTTACAATAGAGTCACATACACTCTCATAAGTGCTTCAATACATTTAAGTACTATTTTAGTTTTCCTAGCCTAGATTATCCTCATTTTATCGACTTCATCCAGAGCACATTTAAAAGACCTGTTTTATTGGATTCTACATTAAAACAGTTATCTTCACAGGATATATGCACAGTATTACTAGGACAAAGACCTCAAGCCAGCTGCAGAAGCTACTGGTGTGCTATTTGAAACAACACTGTTTATTCAAAACATTTAAACTCCAATACTTTTCAGTGGAATGGGAGCATTGAGATTTGTGGAAGTTTGAACTACTGCGTGACGGCACACATTTCAGCTTTATCCCAGTGCAACATGAAGCAAGTGCCGACGTTAAGACAATATGATGCACCAGAACAACAACTAGCTCAGTGATTTGAATATTTGCAGTTGCTTGCGATATTGACGGCTTCCGCCCCCAGCGGCAGCCGGTCACTATACTCAGATCCTACCTCACAGTCGTCTAAGTTCCCCCGGTACTGAGACAAGGTAAACGACTCCGTCACTACACTTTCCTCAGTATCCCCCTCTTTATCCCCATCTCCGCTCTCCGTCTCGCCCTCCTCTTCGTCGAGCTCGCTGCTGTTGATCTTCCTCTGAGAATCGGTGTAAGGTGCGTGGATGTGGAAGCTGGCCGCGAGGTTCCTCTCCATGTGATACTGGTCTTTGGCCTTCAGTATCAGCTTGTACGTCTTGCCCCGGTACTTGTACACCAGGTGGAAGCAGGTGGCGCCGAGGAGAGGCACGGTAGATACAGTCAGAAGGCAGATGCTGACGGAGATGATGATCAGCAGGTTGGGCACCCTTCTCCTGGTGGTGAAGAGCACTTGGACCTCGCAGTCCTCCCCTCTGTAAGTGAGGCAGAGGGAGTAGTTGGTGCCGGGGCGCAAACCACTAAACAGGTACGTGTTGACACCGTCTTTGATCCGAGACCACTGGACAGCGGAGTGTTTGCGGTCAGCGGTGACGCACAGATACAAGCCGTTGGAGTGGACTTTTCCAGAGACGTCCGAAAGGTCATGAGTCTCTTTGTTGACAGTGTGGAGGCCCTCGGAGGCACCGGCCCGGATGCCGCTCTTGTCTTTGGGCATGAGGAGAGGGTTGATGCGCACTTTTGCCTCTGTTTCTGATACCCCTAAGGCAATGACGCCAAAGTCAAATGTATACTGCTTGACATCGTCCAGGCTCCCGTTGAAGGCATGGCTAGAAATGTACCTTGTATTAGCCGTCAGTCCGCATTTACTCGCACTTGATGTTGACCTTGGTGCCTGATCATAATAGTCAGTATCGATCTCAGTAGTGGGAATGACGCTGATAATGTCTTTTCTCTTTAGATCAGGTAGATGGAAAGGATAAAAAATGGATGTTTTGGCCGCCGGTTGGTGTACAGATGGGTTGGTCTTAGTGAAGATGGGTGTCTCTGTCACTTTCTTTGTGGGTGTTGGTTTTGGTGAAGCCACCACCTCTACTGACACCAGATCCTCGGCTTTACCAAATTCATTTATGGCCATGCAGCTGTAATTGCCACTGTCTTTCTTACTAATGTGTGATATGATAAGCGACCCGTTGCTGAAAACTTTGAAGGGATTATAGACCAGTGAGGAACCATCGGTGGTTTCCTCTGAGTCATCCTCCTCAGATGACAAAGCCAACTCTTTCTTCTGGCTTTTGCTGTGTATATTCCATATGACCAGGGGCTTTGGGTTCCCCTTGAATTCACAGGTCAAGACCAACACACTATCCTCATAAAGGGTTGTATTTTCAATATTTGGCTCAGTTATTATACTGACATTAGGGCCTGTGCACTTAGATTCAGGCAATTTGACAATTATTGCTCCGTTAAGTTGTTGTGGGGTTGCACAAACAATGGAGTTCTGCTCTGGAACTGAGATGGGGGTTGTCAAAATCCATTCCCTCAGCCAGTCCATGGAGCAAGTGCATTCAAATGGATTATGATAGATCTGTAAGTGGGTCAAAGAAATCAAGCCATCAAATGTTCCCTCAGCTATGGTAGTGAACCTGTTATTGTTGAGACGGATGGACTTCAGGTCTTTGAGGTTGGAGAAGGCGTCCCTCGGCAAGCTGACCATCTCATTGTGGTTCATCTTCAGCAGCTGCAGAGCTGTGAGGTTTTGGAGATCCTCCCAAGGGAAGTCCACTATCTTATTGTAGCTGATGTCAAAGTTACGCAAATTAACTAAAGGTGCAAGCGTCCCTTCTTCAATGGAAACAATCTCATTGCGGGCCATCCACAGCGATGTCACTCGGGTGACATTGTCGAAACTTCCTAATGTTATCAAAGTGATCCTGTTGGCAGAGAGGTTCAGAGTCGTGACGTTGGGAGGCAACTCATTAGGGATTTCATTTAATTCTTTGTAGGAGCATTCAGCAAAATGACGTTTTTCGGGTTTATCTGAGCAGGTACAAAGTTCAGGGCATCCAAGCCCGATGCCGAGGAGCGTGGAGATCCACAGGGTGAAGCAGAGGATGTCAGAGGCGGCCATTTTCTGCATCTGTAAAAACAGTGTCACAGTGTCAGTGAATATTCAGTGCAGTCTCCTCTGTCACTGTCAATGTGCAGCCTGGTTACAGGAGGTTGACAGCACTTTGTTGGTCCACAGCCTGGCTCAAACATCCCGATGGGGGTGTAAATGAAACTGGAGCACAAGCAATTTCACAGCTTATCCCCAGACCCAGTCAATTTCTGTTTTGAATGATCATTTTTGTTAATAAATTGACATTTGCTTACATCAGAATGGATTCCTTATATCTCCTCAGGACCAAAAGAGAGTCAACAGACTGCACGCTGGGTTAGGAGCCATTCAATGCAGAGCAGAGGATGAGGATGAGGATGAGGATGATGATGAAAGAAATGACAGCATCTGTGTTGCCTCCTTTAATCCTATTCCTGAATGAAGCTCTGTGTTTATCTTTAATCACTCTCTGGTCTAATCAGAGCAGATCATAATTCATTATAGAGCTTCAGCCACACAGCATTTCATTTATTTATTTTTAAATTTCTGATCCTCATTCTGTCATCGGTGGTAGTGACCAGACTGAGGATGTGGAGCCGCTTGCGTCGCAGCTGTTTTCAAACTACGCAGCAGCAGCAGCAGCTTGGTGCCCTGTCCTTGGTGCTGAACACAGATCTGCGGGTTTAATGAGCTTTTTAACAAGGTAACCTCAAACCTCTGTAAAAGTTGAGCTTGTAAACACTTGAAGGAGGGTCACGCATGAAAAACTGATCTCGGTAGGAAAGATGATCTGTCACCTCTGTGGTGAAGCGGTTGGCAGTCTTACCGGCGGGTTGGTTTCTCTTCTTATTTCCCCGGGATGAATCCGTAGTCTGTCCGTCTGTCCGTCTGTCCGTCGGCTGTAAAAGGCGTTACCTCTGCAGCAGCCCCTACATGTTGTTGTGAGTAAGTTTGGAGCTGAGAGCTGAACCTGTATCTGATCCTACATGGTTAAAACATGCATGTCCTCTCCGGCTGATCTGGGGTTTCTGCCTGCTGATATATGTAACACCCCCCCCCCCGCCTCCTTAGACGGTTTCCAAAAAATTAAAGGGGAACGACCTTCACCAACACAACGTCACCAGAGCTGACGACTGATCTGAAGTCAGTCATGTTAGTACCTGATATTAGTACCTGATATATGGTGTTTTGACTCTTTTATTATTTTATTTAACCTTTATTTAACCAGTAACAAAAATAGGTCCTATTGAGATAAAAATCTATTAAAAAAAATCTAAAAGTGTAAAACACAAATGTATAATTTAATTAAAAAATATGCAAAATAAAAAATAAAATAAATGAAAAATAGATACAATAATTGATATATATATATATATATATATATATTATAATACACCTAATATATTATATTATAATAGTAACGTTATGATATAATATATAATGTTATAGTATATCTGTTATATATATATACAGTATATATGAAAGAGAGAGAAATGTATATATAGATAAAGATTAAATATAGATACATAAATAGATATATGGATAGATAGATTATACAATAACAAATAGAACAAACTAAACAATGAACAGAAAACAGAAAGAAAGAAAGAAAGAAAGAGAATTGATCTTCCTTAGATCTGACAGTGGCTTTAAACTCACCAAGAGCCACCAGCCCCTTTAGTTACAAATCACATCATTTAATTATTTTTAATTGGATGACTTCATTGAATCTTGTCTTGCAGAGATGCAATTACACATTTGCAACCCTGGTAAATTTCATTCATTTTAACTAGTAAGTTACCAAACATGCACACAACTTAATTTGTTTTAGTTTGGGCCTGATAAGCTGTCCTGTCTGCTTTGGTCTCCGTGGAAAGGAGTGGAGTACCTCATGATTTTACTTTAGATATTTGTAAGTGTAGTTTTGAGGTACTTGAAAGTTTTATATTTTTCCTCAGTTACATCTCAAAGCAAATATCTCACGCTTCAAAGGTGGAACAGTTCCTGACTCTGAAATACATGGAAATGATATTGAGCATGATTAATTATTGAAGCACCAATATTAAATACATCAGTGCTTGTTACCAGTGGAATGTTGAATAGGTTATTACCATTGGAGTGAATGGAGTCCTTATTTCTGCTCAGGACCAAAAGAGAGTCAACAGGAGTTTGTTTGGTTTAGGAGTCATTCAATGCAGAGCTGTGGAGAATTATGATGGTGATGATGATGATGAAAGAAGAGGGCAGCATCGGTTTTGGCTCCTTTAATCTTCTTTCTGAGGGAATGCTGAAGCTCTCTGTTGATCTCTAATCACTTTCAGGCCTAATTAGAGCATCAATATCAATCATAGTGAGTTGCTGAGGCTTCAACCATACAGTAATATGTTTATTTTCAAGTAGTGCTCAGTCCACCACTTGTTCCTGTCCTGAGTCTTAAAATGAATTACTCCAGTGAAGCAGAAACCTAAATTAAATACAATTTCAAGCCTGTACAATATAAGAAGCCCCAGACTGTTTTTGACTTCATACCCTATTTTACCTCTAGATGGTGCTGTTGTTTGAGCAAAGAGTAAAAACCCACTCAGAATAATGTAAAAGAGACAACTGGGAAATGTATTGATTGGTTCTGATCTCAGCAGCAACTAGAAACTCTGTGATGACCAAAATATTATGACTCAGACTATTGATTATGACTATTATGAATCCACTGAATGAATATAATCTTCTTCAACTTTCAACTTCAACTTTATTTATATAGCGCAAAACAAGTTTGTACCAAAGTGCTTCAAAGACACACACGTACACAAAAGAAAAAAAAAGGAAATGGAAATTCAAAGTGGACATGAAAAGTTTGACTGTAACTAAATAAGAGAAATGACCGATGGGTATTCACAATGAAGAGGCATAATGAATTAAAGAATTAAAAATATATCTATATTCTTTCTCATTCACCCTAAGGCTCAGAAGAAAAGTCACGAGTGGAGTACTTGCGACAGGTTTGGCAATTTTCCTTCTTTATCTGCATTATTATCTGATTATTGCTGCCCACTTTTACTTTAATTGATGATGCTTTGTGATTGGTTGTGATCAACGTCAATATCCAGTTCAAGTCAAATTCACTTCTGAAGAGCTTTTAACAAAGCAGGTTCACCAGGAAGAGCTTTGCAGAGCAACATAGATATTACGCAAGATAGGAGGCCAGTGTGTGTGTGTGTGTGTGTGTGTGTGTGTGTGTGTGTGTGTGTGTGTGTGTGTGTGTGTGTGTGTGTGTGTGTGTGTGCATGAGGTTGTGCATGTACCTTGAGGAGCAGGGCAACAGCAGGGCAGGAGCAGAGAAGAAATGACAGACCAGCAACAGATCAATGGTTCTTTATACGGAGGAGAGGAATCCCCTGAGGAGGTCTGGGTCATGCTGTATACAAACCTTTATTTGACTGAGGTAATCAGAAATGGAAAGTTTAGACCCACCTTCATCATTCTGTCTGATATCTCTTTTATCATTAAAAGATGGGGAAATGGTTTTCTACTACACCTATTTTCATCATTTCAAGATAGAAATTGTATTTTGTTTTACGTATTATTTTTGGTTAGAAACTGTAATTCTAGATCTTTTCTTTGAATGTCAATTCTATAATTGTAATTAATTCTAACATGTAGAGGAACACTATGTCTCCTTGAAATGATGAAAAACAGAATCAGATGGGATGTCAGGTAAGTATTCTTTCCTCCTGCTGCTTTTGATAACAATGAAGTTCTTTATTCATTTCCCTTACTACTATATTTTCATTTCCAAAGTGCTCTTACTGTATATATTGTGTTGTTTTTTTATATAAGAGCTCTTACTGTAATTACTGTAATTACTGTAATACTGTAAATATTGTGTTGTTTTTTTATTGTAAATACTGTGTACTGTTGCCCTTTTGCACATTCCCGTGAGCATTGCCACTTTTCATTTCACTACACACCCCGTGTGTGTATGTGACAAATAAAGTTCTTGAATCTTGAATCTTGAATCCTGGTAGCACCATGCACAGTGGCTGCACTTCCCCTAGGGGGCAGTAAAGTAATAGTAATAAGAAGAAACTTTATTTGTAGAGCACTTTAAAACAAGATGTTTCACAGAACCGATCAAAACAATGAAAAAGGTAAAGACAAAAAAGAGAGAACCAATGTGATGAATCAAAATAGACTTCAACACATCCAAACAGTAAAACAACAAGAAAAAGTGAATAATCCATAAGTAAGACAAATGCATAAAACAAGACTAAGTGCAACAAACAGTAAAACAATAATAATAAATAAAAATAAATAAATAAATAAAGTAAATAGTGGGTAAAACCTGGAGGGACTTGTGAACAACATGGCGTCACATATTGCAGGACTGATGCAGAGCAGCGAGGCCTCTCGTGTGGAGCATCAGCAGTGATCCAACACATTTCCCATTAATGTAATACAAGTTACCTAACATTCATGTAATAATTAAATTATTTGGATTTTATTACATTACAACAGGAAGGTTTGAATTTTTTCAAATGTAATCGATTACAATGATCATCACATTCCATACATGTTCATCTTTTTCATTTAATAACCAAACCAGTTCAGTTGTTATATTTTTTAAACAAACCTCAACCTTCTCACTAATCAAATAAAACCCAATAATGTAATAATTATTGCAATAACGGGAAAATGTTATTACGTTAATGGTAGGGGACTTTTATTCCATTCATGGGAAATTTATTACGTTAACAGGATTATTACACCATTAACTGCAAACTGTTATGTTAATAGGAAGTTATTACATCAACAGTTGTAATGGTGCCAAATATAAATCAACATTTGTTCCTCGCCCCCCCCGCCAGGTCTCCAGAAAATCCACTAAAATAATAAATTATACAGGAAACATATTAACATTGTTTTTGAGGGATTATTTCCTGGTGGAGACTTCCCTTTCTTCCTGTGGGTGTCAGCTGAGTGACAGGAAGCAGAAACTGGAAAAACTTGCTTGCTCCACTATCAAGTTCACACCCCTTCTCTTGGTGGTTGCTGAAAGGCATTCTGGGAAATGTAAGAAATCCTTAACTGATGTAGAAGTAGACGGGGCAAGTAAATCACATTGATCATTGATGATGTCTAACAGTGGAAGAGGATTTTTCCTTTAAAGCTGTCGAGATAGAAACGCAGATGGTGTGTGTAACAGCTTACAGTAGCTGTTTCACACACAAGAGATTTTATTTTCCTTGCACATTTTATTTATTTATTTATTTTATTCTTCAATGATGTTTTTTTTATATTAATTCTTCATTTAAAGGCAGTATTGCATCTCAGAGTCTCCCTACCATTGAATAGGTGGGGGGGTCACCCTGCTTTGAAGAGCCGCTGACACTAAAAGAATGTCATCAGTCTGGTTTCAATGGAGAGTTTTAGTGTCTATGATGGTCTAGATACTGTTTCAGAGGCTTTTCACCCTGATGAGACTAAAACTCTGGGGAAACTGAATACTTGGAAGCTTTTGACACGAAAATGGTTAAATTTAAAGTATGATCTATTGGCGACTTCAGTCTAAAAATATCGCCTCGGCCTTGAAAAAAACCCTCATTGGTTGATTCCTATGAAATACTGACAATGAATGTTTTTATGACGCAGACAAACTGAAGACACATTTTAGTTTTCCTTCGAGGTCAGGAAGCCTCGCACTAAACCTCTGACATGCTCAACACCAAGGGTTTATTTTAGGACATGATGAAAAGAGACAGACAGACAGACAGACAGACAGATAGACAGATAGACAGACAGACAGATAGATAGATAGATTCTAGGACTCGCCCATCAGCTTCTTTTGGTTTCCACAGAGCCACTACTGTTTAAAAAACATTAGTAGAGAAGCATTAAAGAGTATTTATTATATACTTCCTTTTCTCCCACTGAAGGCTACAGTAGGCCATTCATAAACACAGTCCCAATCCTGATCTGTCTATCTGTCTGCCTGCCTGCCTGCCTGCCTGCCTGCCTGCCTGCCTGCCTGCCTGCCTGCCTGCCTATCTATCTGTCTGTCTGCCTGTTTTTTTACTCTAAAATGCAACGCTTTCATTTTGGTAATCAGAAGTTAATAATTATTTTCAGAATGACACCAAACCTTTTCAGTGAGTTA
Source organism: Hoplostethus atlanticus (assembly GCA_034670405.1). Taxonomy (NCBI): domain Eukaryota; kingdom Metazoa; phylum Chordata; class Actinopteri; order Trachichthyiformes; family Trachichthyidae; genus Hoplostethus; species Hoplostethus atlanticus. Next base: position 5,504,164 of record JAXDDX010000009.1, read on the forward strand.
TACTACCTGGACTAACTGAAAGAAAACTATATTACATCCCAGAATAAAGATTTTTCTCAGTAGCTTTGGTACATTTCTCGAATCATCGTTAACATTTGCAAAACAGTAAGTGCATTTCTCGAAACAATTTGTACAAACAGCACCACACAATGGATTACCTGCAAAAGCCCATAACTTGCTCAAAATCCTTAGTTTAATTCTTAGTTTAAGTTAAAGTTAAATCTTTATGTCATTGAACATGTCAGTGCCTTCAGAATGACAAGTCCTTGTGTCATTGTTTACAAACACGATAGTCCAAATGCTTAGCCATGTTGTCAATATAACAGTGTACTATGGCTAAGTTTTTGATGACAATGATTGAAAATGCACAAGGCTGCACTTTTTCTGTATGACATACACCGATCAGCCACAACATTAAAACCACTAACAGGTGAAGTGAATAACATTGATTATCTCGTTACAGTGGCACCTGTCAAGGGGTGGGATATACTGGGAAGCAAGTGAACAGTCAGTTCTTGAAGTTGATGTGTTGGAAGCAGGAAAAATGGGCAAGCATAAGGATCTGAGTGACTTTGACAAGGGCCAAATTGTGATGGCTAGACGACGGAAGAAGAAGGCCTGGTCTGATGAATCACGTTTTCTTTTACATCATGTGGACGGCCGGGTGCGTGTGCGTCGTTTACCTGGGGAAGAGATGGGTGCACTATGGGAAGAAGGCAAGCTGGTGGAGGCAGTGTGATGCTCTGGGCAATGTTCTGCTGGGAAACCTTGGGTCCTGGCATTCATGTGGATGTTATTTTGACACGTACCACCTACCTAAACATTGTTGCAGACCAAGTACACCCCTTCATTGCAACGCTATTCCCTGATGTCGGTGGCCCCTTTCAGCAGGATAATGCGTCCTGCCACACTGCAAACATTGTTCAGGAATGATTTGAGGAACATGACGAAGAGTTCAAGGTGTTGACTTGGCCTCCAAATTCCCCAGATCTCAATCCGATCAAGCACCTGTGGGATGTGCTGGAAAAACAAGTCCGATCCATGGAGGCCCCACCTCGCAACTTACAGGACTTAAAGGATCTGCTGCTAACGTCTTGGTGCCAGAGACCACAGGACACCTTCAGAGGTCTTGTGGAGTCCATGCCTCGACGGGTCAGAGGGGGACCTACACAATATTAGGCAGGTGGTTTTAATGTTATGGCTGATCGGTGTATATCAATTTCAACAGTACAAAATTACACATTACTGTATGTGGGAGATTGAGAGCAAGAGATTGGACAGGATTCACATTTACGCTTTTACTGTTTGTACTGTAATTTGTTGACAAACCATGTCATTGCGATACAGAAAATAAAAAGACAAGACTGTTTTACAGCACAAAGGAAAAAAATACAAAATTAGAAATGTAAACATAGTAAAACACCCCTTAGGCAGAACTGTACATGCAGCGCTGTATGAGGAATTACAGTGCAGTCTTTCTACTTGTTTCGTCCTCCTGACGTTCCTGTCTGTCGGGCCACAGATTCTCAGCCACATCACAACGGATATCTTCCCTTGCAATGCAGCACGGAAAGAATCTTCTGGAATGTCTTATCCAGCCTCTGCAGGCGAGTGCTGTGATGACCTCACATGCTGCATCCATGGCAGTCAGCAGGGTCATCTGAGTATGTGGCTGGCGATCGTAAACCTTCCACCTCCATGCTGAGTAGAACTCCTCAGTTGGGTTAAGGAATGGGGAATAGGGTGGGAGGAATTCCACCAGCATCCTGTCGTGGGTCACAAACCATTGCCTGATGGTGTTTGAGTGATGGAAACTCACATTATCCAAAATTACCACATACTTTGGTAAATCATCTCGAAATCAGACCCCTGTCACAATCAGGGATGAGATCCCTGTAGAGGGTGTCTATGAAGGTGAGGAGATGCTGTGTGTTGTATGGCCCTATAATGGGAATACATGCTCTAAAATAGCAGCACAAATAGTGATGTTCCCTCCCCTGTTGGCCTGGCACATCCACAGTAGCTCTGTGGCCGATGACATTTCGACCACGCCTTCTGCCTTTGGCCAGGTTGAAGCCAGCCTCATCCAGGTATATGAAGTTGTGAGGTGGTTCACTTGATTCCAGTTCCATTATATGCTATATCCCATTTTGGACAAGATACAGTTACATCAAATGTACACATATTGCATGTTCTTTTCTACAGCCATAGCAAATGTGTACAGGTCCCACTTACTGTATATCACTATACAATGTTGTACTGTTTACTGTAAAGTACAGTTACTGTATGCACATAGATGGTTTACCTGTACATACTGGTACCGTAGCTCCTTCACTCTGTCACCATTCCTTTCAAATGGTACATGGTACAGCTGTTTCGTGCTCATCACCCTGTTGATAGTTGAGATGCTAACAGATTGGATGTTTTCAAAGACATTGTTGTCTTCTATAATGGCACTCTGTATCTCCCTTAGTCTAATGGCATTATTTGCTTTGACCATGGTGCAAATAGCCTCCTCCTGTTAAGGAGTACAGTATGTATCTGTATAAAGTATATTTACTGTATACTGTAAAATGCAAGTGGAATACTGTAATATGAAGCATTACAGTAAGTATATAGTATTACAGTACAGTGCACATTGTTGGCTTACATACCTGTTCTCTCTACGAAATGTTTGAATGATTGAGGACACGGTTGTTCTCCCAACATTCGGCTGCACCCTTCGACCAGCCTCGGCCATTGTAAGGCCCTTATTTCATTGGGAACGTGCCTACTGTATGTCCTTGGCCTCTTCTACCTCTTCCTCTGTTTTGCCTCGCTGCCCTTCCTCCACGCAGCCTTACTCCTCTTCTTATTCCCGGCTGTTGACCCTGTTCATTTCCTTGTTGTTCTTCCATTGTCAGAAATTGTAACACTGTGTTGTGCTCTGTCTATATATGATGCCAATTGAAGGTTGATGAGATGCACCTCTAAGCTATTTTAGAGAACTGGTTGATCATTGGTGGATTGGCTTCACACATTCCCCTTCCTTCATTAGTGAAAGTCAAGATTCACCTGAGAGCAATTCATCAATTCAGGACACATTTACAAAAAAATAAATGTATAGAAAATATGCTTGACAGATTATGACAACTGGTTCAACCATTTTGCATGTAATAACTTATGCAATGAACTAATGCCTAGATGTTTTGGGGGGTGAGACTATTCAACAGAGAACCAATATAATACATTTTGATCAACATGACATAAACTATTGATAATGTAGGAAACAGCAGACAATTGTACTTAATCATTTGCATGAATGTGCCAAAGCATTTGCAATTTGTTCAAAAGAATGAGAATCTGCTTTTATGATGTGCACAAGTGACTAGATGTTGTGGAGGTTTTGAGAATTTCAATTCTGATCTGAGAAATGTACCAAAGCGACTGAGAAAAACTGTAATTATGAGCCAGTTCAGTCAGTACCACTGCTGACTCACCAGCAGGTGGCACTATAATCCCTTTGTGCAGAACATGCCGGTCCTCCTCCCTCCAGTGGGGGACTGAGGCTCCACGGCCCTCAGCTCTGCGTTCATCTATTCAACATGTATTCATCTTATATTTGAATAATAAAGTAGATTTCCAGCTTTAATAGACACCGGGCTCCTCTTCTTGTCATCTCATGTGGATGCCCTTGTGGGCTCCACTTAAGCTTGTCGGGCCCCACTGCTGGGTTTTCATCAAGAGCAATAATCATTTGCGGTCCCACAGCTACACGGGGCCCCCCGGTGCGCACCGCTCCGGCTTTACTTGTCAACTTTGTCAAAGTAATGAGTCGGGACGCCACAAGGGTCCGCTTCACTGGTGTCACCGCAAAACACTTGAGAGGATGAATTGAAATTAAGGCCGTTTTGACCAAATACTGAGATCATCTAGGAAAACTCAATTACTGGTGTTCTTGATTGACATGAAATTAATTATAATTCTCTATGATATGATTGGCTGATGATAGGTAGTGAGGTGAGAGAAAGGTGGTCCATGGTGGTCCATTTTGTTTTATGGTGTATTTTTCATTCACTCTCTTTACCCACTTATTCCTATTGCGGGTCACAGGGGGCTGGAGTCTATCCCAGCATGACCAATTTCTCCACCAACTGTAGCCGAGAATGCAGACCAGAATGCAATGCAGTAGCCAAGATAGACCAGAATGCAATGCAGCCACAAGACATATTGTGTTTTCAGTAAGGGGCACGACTCACTCTCACTTTCTTCCTGTTGTTATGTCATCACTCTCTCCACCTACACGGATAACTGACAGCTGAATGCAGCAAGTTCAGGCCCGAACGGCATTCTGGGAAATGTAGGAATTAACTAAGTAGAAGTAGATGAGGCAGGTTGAGGGGAAAGTGGGTTCACCAAAATAGTAAATTACAACCCTTCATCACAAAATAACCAATATATTTAACATCACAGATTGATGATGTGTAACTGTGTGAGAGGATCTGAGGGTTTTTTTTTCCTTTAACATATTAAAGTTGGGCATACAGCCAAGCCACACCACTTTGTATTAAAATCCTGCCAACACAGAATTTAATCAAGTCATCTTCCATATTTCATATACCCAGAAAATTAAAAACAGATCAGATATGTCAGGGCAAACCGCCGATAAGATTAAGCTTTTCCCGGGAAACTGCAGGGCTGCCCCCCTCAGCCCTTTCAGTTTCCTGCAGTACCACTGACTGCCACCGGGAGTTCGGAGGGCTTCAGTAAACCTCGTTTACCTGCATAATCTCTCACGCTCATTGCTAGCGTGGAATAATGCACTCATGCACACACACACACACACACACACACACAGAGTATAATTCTTACAAACACACACAAAAAAGAGTCCTCGTACATTGGCAGTGAATTAACATAGTGAAGACGCTGCACTATGCAGATGCATTATGGGTCCTCTCTGACAGTGCTGGTAAATTGGATGATGTTTTATGATGATGTAAGAGAGTGTTAAAGCACGGCGGATCAGTGTGTTTAATACCTCTTTGATATGTGTCCTCCGTCCCAGGCGCAGAATTAGTCAACTGCGGGCGCGATACTCCGGCAGCCATTATGATTTTAGGTTCAGGCAGCGAAAGTCAATAAGGCAATAAAACAGTGTTGGATTAGCCTGTGGATGAACGGGGGGGAAAGAGGCTGCCTGGAGGAGCTGGAGTGTTAAACCTTGGTAAGGGGATAAAAAGGATTGGAAATGTGTTTACCCGGTGAGCGGCTCGCCCGGCTGTCCTTTTATTTAGTAGAAAAAGGAGCGATTTCCGTTGAGGTCGGCAATACGGGGGCCGAATAAAGATAAACCGATCATCAGCAAGGTCAGATGCCTGGAAATAAACGGGGATTAATCCTGTTACAGTGGATAAGGCTGGTTGAAATAAAGGAGTCACACACACACACACATACACACATACACACACACTTACACAGGGCCACGGCCTTGGCTTTGTTCTGAAGCTCTTAGCCGTTTGTCTAGTGTTACACAGGCTCCATTTACTCCTGATTGCCTGTGACTGGTGACCTCTGAACCCAATCCACACAGGTACTGCAGGAGGAACCATCAATACTGGCAGCAGGTTGTTTTTGCCTCTGGGCCGGTGGATAAATGATGCCCTTGGTGGACACACACACACACACACACTTCGACGACACACACACACACACACACACACACACACACACACACACACAAAGACAAAGGGGAAATGGTTGAAGGTAAAGCCGAGCGAGTGGATGCTAAGTGTGAATGCATGTATGTAATGTATGTATATGTTCGTAGACATGCACGTACACACTCCTCCAGCCAGACACACACACACACACACACACACTCAACCACACCGTACATCTATTCGAGGTGATGGATCGCGGCCCGGTGGCAGGAGGCCTTGATTTTGGGACATCATCCAATATCAGGCCTTGGGGAAAAAGAAGAGAAGACATCTACCTCCCCCCCTCACCTCCTCCTCCCCCCACCTCCCCTCCCCGCTGTCTGAAGCCGTTGTTACAGATACGGCAGATTTAGTCAGGGGCCAGGCGCCCTGGGACCCGGCGGCTCAACCCCGCTGCCCCGGCCTCCATCACAGGGGGAGTAATGTATTCATCTCATCCTCTCCGGCCAGAGAGGTCACAGCCTTATCTAGCCCTCTGCTGTAGCGCTGTCAGCTCACCAGCCACAAACCATAACTTCTGCTGCTAGCGAGAGCGCCGCGTGGCTAGCAAAGAAAAGACAGGGAGGCAGGAAGGGAAGAGCAAAAAAAAAAAAAAAAGAAGAAAAGAAGGAAAGAAAAGAAAAGCGAGAAAGGGAAGAGGGAGTATGGAAAAATGAAATTAGCAACGAAAAAAAAAGAGGAAGAGGTGGAAGCGCGGAGCGTTCGGTCCTAGTGAGAATTTTTTATTTAAGCGGCTTTGAAGAGAAACGGGGAGCGCGTGGAGCGACGAGGGGGAGGGAGGGGAGGGATTACATGCAAGAGGCTGCCCTCTCACACTTCCCCCCACCCCACCCCCGACGGGAAGTGTTTTACAATGCAGCCGTCAGAAGTAGAGGAAGCCACTCCACCAGAGTCCAGTTAATTAACCACATCAGTTTCTTAATGTGATCAATTTTAATTAAAACGGAATTTAATCGCGAGCGGTAACAGGGGGTAGCGGTGACAGTAGGAGTGGGCGGGGTGTGTGTGTGATGAGCAGGTTGCTGAAGTGCGTGTGTGTGCGCGCGCGCACTGGCCCCGGTTTCCCCCTCACTTCAGATTTGCGGATGTCTAATTAATATGGATGGAGCATTAAGCCTTTTGGACTCTGGCGCCTCTCATTTCATGACTATTAATGGTTTTAATGAACTGGGCTAATAAGGCCGTTTTTTCCTCCGCTGAGCTCTGGAAGGGCCCGTCCGACGCACGCGCCGGGGTCAGGAGGACGGGGCCCCCCCCCCCACCCTTTGCCTTCACATGGGAAATTAACACAGCACTAGCAAAACCCATTAACGCTACAGTGTCCGTGCACTCGGAGGCTCAAAAAAAAAAGGAAGAACGCAAAGCGGGTCGCGCGCCCCTGCACGTCACCCGCGCATCGAACGAGACCGAGTGAAACCCGACTCTAAATGATCAATAAATGCCGCCAGAACTCCAGAAACGCCATTTGATCCGTTTAATGAACGGCAAGCCGTTAACGTGAGCGGGGGAAAAACACAACCTTGATGCATGAGGAGGTTTTTTTTACAGCTTCTGTCTCTGAATCCACTCCGGAGAGAGCTTTTGTCTCGTCTGCTGGGAATAAAAGTGTCTCATCTCATTTCAGTTCATTGAATCAACTCAGAAACAAATGAAACACAGTAAAAGTAGTAGTGTTGCAGAAGGATGAAATAAGTTCTCAGGCCTTTTTTAAATGGATGCATGTTTTCATGGTGAATAACGAGGTGATGCATTATTTAACGATTCAATTTGTTCTGTTTTTGTTTTGATTTTTATGTCAGAATGTAATTGAGTAACTGAAACTAACTTCAAGGCTTCACTTTTAAGCAAATGTGCCCTGTGTGTAATGCTTGATAGTTTGTGACCTTTGTGGAAGTTTCATGGTGTCACACACACACACACACACACACACACACACACACACACTGAACACTACCCCTGACCTCTGAACCCCAACCAATACTTTCTCCAAGCACAGCACCATTGAAATACTCCCCCCTGTACTGTAAAACAGCAATTGATTATCGGCCTCATCAACAGGACGACGCCCCCAACCGACCAATCACAGCGCGGTCCTAACTGAGTGATCCTCTCATCCTTGACTTCATCCTCCTCCTCCTCCTCCTTCGTCCTCCTCGCTAGCTGGGTCGCAGCAGCGGAGTCGTCGGCCTCGCGTGGAAATTTACAACCCGGTGTAACCATCTGTTATGTGGTCGAACGTGCCGGTGTTCAAACTCCTCCGCCTTCCTCCGCTCTGCTGCTTTGTATTGTAAATACGCTATTAGCATTCATGAAGGTATTTACATGCATTCGCAGGCCGGGCCGCTAGTATTTATATCGCACGTTGCCAAAAGTTACAGCCCAACTTGTGACGACTCTTCCTCAAAGTGAAAGGGTGAAGGGGGGGCGGGGCTTGACCGGGAAGCGGTACCCCAAAAACCGGGAAAGGTATGAAGTCGTGACGAATTCGAATCAAAAACTCAACATTTTACAACGTTGCAAGTATCTAACCCTGCTGAACTACATTAACGTGAATGGATGAGCGTAATAATAAGTCATGAAATATTATGGAGAGATGAATGAGTCGGGTTCAGTGGCATTTAGTGGAGCGCTCCTCTGTATGCTCCTCTCCTCAAGGCCTTTCAGCGCTGATATTCTGGTTGGCTGTTGACGGAGCTAATACGGTTACAGCCGCATCCATTACAGCCGCTAACTATCTCATTTGTCCTCGTGACCAAACAACAACGGCAGCCTTATACGTTTCGGTAGAGAGGTGCGGCGAGCCCTTTGCAGGAGAACCTCCCGTTATGTTTGCTCTTCCCATCAGTGCATAAATATTTCATGCGGTCGTTATTGGTCCCCGTCGCTAACTAACTCGTTTTTTTTGTCACCATTACGGCTTATTGCCTCTTTTTTAATTAAGCAAGCTTCTTAATTGGATGTGCAGCACGCAGGCCTGCAAACAGCCTGGCGAGGTAATGAAGTACAGGCCTGGTTTATAGGGGGGAAAGCAGATGAAGAGACAGAGAGAGAAATAGTGTGTGTGTGTGTGTGTGTGTGTGTGTGTGTGTGTGTGTGTGTGTGTGTGTGTTGGAGGGGGGTGTGCATGCTGCTGTACAGAGTGATGGTGTTTGCGGGCTTATTGCGTTGTGCAGTGATGTATATGTTTGCGAATAGGGGCGAAAATAGATTCCTAATCATACCGTGTAAAATTTGCCACAAGGCAAATAGTTTCTTCAAATTAGTCAGCCATTGGCATCCTATTTCGGCGCGACTTGATCTCGTTACCGCCGTCACCACCAAACATCAGTCTCATCTCTCTCCCAAGACATCACACGCCGCCTCGCGACGAGGGACGTGCCCTGAACGGCAACAGCCCGCCCGTCACAAATGGAAGGACAGAACCTATCCATTTCAAACGAGATGTTTTGTGCGCTTGCATCTTTTAGCGGGGTAATTCACGGAGCGCACGTCAATACATCATAGGCCTTCTAAATTGAGCTTCGAAACACAAAGGGAAGGGCAAACACGATGGACACAGAAATCAATCTCCCGCCTGATAACGGAGTGAGCGCACATGCATGCCGCTCGGAGAATTGACAAGGAGTCTGCACGCGCCAGTATCCGTCTATCTGTCGGTGATGTCCTCCGAAAACAATCGTCTCTGACGCGCCGTACAGGAGACGCCAGGCGGACTCAGATAAGGCTATTTAGTCGCGGCCAGGCTGCAAGAATACCGTACATGAATTGCCTCGCAGAAATTGAAAGAAGAAGAAAAAAAAGAAAGCAATCAATGTGGACGTTTGAGAAAAAAAATATGTCACCGTGAAAACTACCGGGGCAAATAAAAAGTGCACCTTTCCCAGAGCGGTTTTTATGTCCACAAAAATCCCCGCAAGACCTTTCATAACTCACAGCTCAGAAGTTTAGAGCTATCGCCCTCCGGTAAATCTCAGTCGGCGAGAGAAAGGAGCGAGAGGGGAATGGGAATATGGTGGCCATGTTGCTGTTGCTGTTTTGCAGACTACGTCTCAACCCTGCCTCTGAGCTACTATTGATCTGAACCACATTAGTTCTGCACTAGGGGACTGCACAGGGCCTACAGAGCGCTGCCACAATCACACAGCGGGGTGAAGATAGGCTTTTGACTGGAGATACCGGCAAAAAAAAAAAGGAAAGAACACAAAGGTGCGAAAATGTTAGGCGTTGCTTTAATTCGTCGCTTGGCCTCGTTAGCGCATTTGCGTCTCCGTGCTAAGGCGGGTTTGAATGCCATAGGTTATGTCGCTGCTGAGCCGTCTGCCTCGCGGAGAGAGACTTTTTCATGCAGAGGATGCTCGAATTCAGGCTTCAGATTGCGAGAATACAGATGCCTTCCAGAACCAGATTCTCTGCGAGTCCCCGGAGAGAGACCTGACAGAGAAAAGCCATAAGACAAGCTTCAAAGGACACACAAAGATTGCCTGCCTTTCCTCCACCACATCATCTCTCCTCCCCCATCTATTCCCTTCCTCCTCCTCCTCCTCCTTCTCCTCCTCCTCCTCTCCCTCTGCCTCTCTTGCTCTGCCTCATTCATACATCAGATGCAGGAGAAGGAGGCAGGGAGGAAGGGAATGGGTACATTTGCAAGCCATTCCCTGGAGGGGCTGTAAGATTGCCTCAATTTGGATGGGCTCTCTGTGCCTCGGGGGCTGTACTCCCCAGACACCTCCAAGCACCGTGCCCACATCCCTCTGATTCCCCAGCTCTTGCTTTGCTAACCAGCTCCTGCCCGGGGCCTCCTGCTTCACTGTGTGCCATCTGTGCCCAGCGGAAAAACCGGACTGGAGCGCTCCCTTCCTGGGTAATCTCCCTGCCAGAGCCCCTTTGATCAGAGCTGATAAACCGGGCATGGCCACGGGGAGGCCTGCTGTACTCACCGGCCACCCCGGAGGCCCCGAGGTGGTTTTTGAGCCGAGGTGCTGTTTTTGGGTTTGGCTGACCGGGAGGATCGTCCACCGGCGGTCAGCCACCCTCTCCGAACCTCATCCCCCCGGTTTCCAGCGTCAGCCTCCGCCACGCTGGGAAGAGATGATCAGGGGGGATTGAAGTGGGATTTGGTGCGAGGAGGCTCTGCAGATGCCAAATACTGCATGTGCTCTCCTGTCTCACAGCCTTTTCATGCTCCTCACATCTTCCCTCCGAGGAACCAGGCTGGGGGGGGGAGGGGAAAGAGAGCCGGGGCTTGTGTTTGTTTTACACTCTCTCACTCAAAGGGAAATATTCATTAGGTCCTCTTGTGTAAGACGGCTTGCAAATAGAGAGAGAGAGAGAGAGAGAGACGGGGGGAGAGGAAAAAGGAATTTGTGCATCTGTGTGTGCGAGTATTCCTCAGCCGATTACCCAACATGATGAGAGAGCGTCAGCATGCTGGCAAATAATGGCCGTATTATGGACCAACAGGCAACATTAGGCCATGGTGATAGCGTATCTGGGCTGGGTTGGGTACATTAGTTTGTAAGTAATGTACGCCCTGAGCACAGGCACGCTTTATTCTGATGTAATATGAGAACCAAATGAGTTGTAATCGCCAGGCGAACCGAGGGAGGGGAAATGCATCACCATCACTCTGACAAATGGAGACTAATTGATAAATCTCCCGTCTGTTCTTTATCCAAAAGGGTCCTACGTGATTTATTTTCAAAATGGCTGGAGTGGAAGTGGAAATTGGCTCGCAGAAAAGGTTTGATTCCTCAGGCCTTGGTCCTTTTTCTGCGTGGAGTTTGCATGTTTTCCTCGTAGGTCAGGTGGTTTGGAGACTCTACATGTCTCATTGGTGTCTGTCTGTGTTAGCCAGAGTGTCCAGAGTGCTTCCCTGCCTTCCACCCGATGCATGCTGGGACAGGCTGCGGCCTCCACCGAGACCCTGAGCGCATACGTCATATACGTGGGTAAAGAAAATGAAAAAGAAAATGAATTAACTGTGGCCTTTTATCGTGAACAAATAGTGTTTTCATGTTCGCTACAATAACCAAGGACGCTGGACTGACAAAGACATTTCCTCTATCACCTTGAAAGCCAAAGCGGTTGTCTTCCTCTTTTCTCGGACGGAACGTCACGACCGACCGCCGTTTCCCCGAGACACGTTATCAGATTGGAGGAGGGAGACGGACGGGTCCCAATAACAGAGGATGACCCCGGACCGTCTCAGGAGAGTTCAGGTCCACCTCGGGGATCTGCTGTCTCACGTCGTGTCCATCGTCTCCGTCGATACCGTGTCGGGCCATCGCCATCAGCGCCCCGAAGCTGCTCCGCGATCCCTCTCAAATCCCATCCACATCATCCTCCTGCTCCCCCTGGCTTATCGATTTTCTATTTTCCCTCCGTCCTCCACCTCCTCTCCATCTTCTCAAACACACTCCCTACGGTTCTGCCTGTTTTTTCTGCCTCCCCTCTCGTTCTCTCTCTGGTCAGAGTTTCTCCTCTTTGACAAGGTCAAAGCCCCGGCAGTGCTCAGAGCTCCTTAAGGTTCGTAAATGGAGATGTAATGTAATAGAGTGGTGGAGTAATGGAATCTATGAGGGCTGGGTCTGATCTTGTTAGGGAGGGCCCGGGCTGGATAAGCTCCAGCGGGATCCGGTGGTATCGGCCATGCAGGCCTGACGAGGAGGGGGTGGGCTGGGAGGTTGTGTCCTCTCACTTTCATTCAAAACCTTGAAGCAACGTGGAAAAACGGTTTGAAAAGTCTTTCACACAAAGGGTTCAGGTGTATTATTTCCTCAATAATTCCTGCAATAAAAGGGTAATCTGTCTCCAAGGCCAACAATTAAACAAGTGACTGAAGAATGAAGAGTGAAGAATGGAGGATGTTGGAAATGAATTGCAGGCATTCAAGGCCATCCTTGATTGGACCGACTTGTTCACTCGGAGGAGAGAAAGGCAAACACGGGGATTAACAACCATCTCCCCGAAAAGAAAGCTTTGGGTTACTTATTGCCCCCTTTGTTCCTCTATCTGCCCCCTCCAGGTCCTGCAGGCTTGTTAAGCCCGTGTCCCGACCCAGGATGGATCATCGCTATAGAGCGTCTGTCCCATCAGCGGTGACCTTCGGCGGCGACTCTGATGCAGTGGGACATCGCCGAGCCTTGGCAGCACCCGGAGCCAAGGCAAGGACACAACCGCCGCGGATCTATCACCCAAACAAACGGCCGCTTCCTCTCCGGGCGACGCGAGAATACATCAAACTCCGCCGCAACAGCGGGTCACTGCTCGCAGGTGTTCTGTTTACCGCCTCCTGTCCTCACACAGGAAGACAAACACACATTGCAGGCGCTCGTGCACGCGCTCCCCCGGATCGCCGACGTACAGCCGAACATTTCTGCCAACGCCGGTCCTGGTGCTCTCTCAAGCCCAGCCTGCACTTGATAAACTTCCCTTGACACCTGGTATGATTAATGACGGTTAGCAGAATTGAATTAAGGTTAAGAGAGACACGGCTGCTGCAGGAGGGGCCGGTCAGAGGGGAAGGAGGGGGCAGCGTTGGGTTGAAGGTAGCAAGTGCGGTAAATAACTTCTTTAGAGAAAATATACAGCGGCCCCTCCTCTGCGCCCTCTCCGCCATGCCAAGTAATTACTCGCCCCGGCCTCCTGTAATAATTCCTATTACAAGCAGAACGGAAGAGTCGGTAACTCAGCGCGCGGGACAAGGTGAAGGCAAGGCCACGGAGCAAGCGGATCAATATTTCATTTACTCACCCCGCTTCGCCCATTCCAGGCCTGGATCAAATTCGCCAACAGAGGGAGAGAGAGAGAGAGAGAGGGGGGGGGGGGGGGGGGGGAGGGAGCGAGAGAACGGGAAGGAAAAAGAAAAGAAAAGAAACAAGGTCCATTGAAAACAACGACACAAGGCCTCTAATTTCCTCTGGGTTTTGGAGGCAGAGGAGGGAGCGGGAGGGAAAACCGAGGCTTTTGAGATGGTTGGTTTGGAGGTTAGGTGTGTGTGTGTGTGTGTGTGTGTGCGTGTGCGTGTGCGTGTGCACGTGTGCATAAATGTGCAGAGATGCTACCACAAGGTCATCGATCTCACACAATCACCAGAAAGCAAAGACCCCGATACAGACGACTCAAAAACTCTTTTGTCCTTGTAGAGCCTGTGAGGCAATTCTTCTGTCGAATTCCTTGAAGCACTGGAACCGTTCATTGCTTAAAATTGACAAAATAAAACCTTATATGAAAACGTTTCACGAGTCAAGTTGATTTGTGCAGAAAAAAAATATATATATACGACTTGGAAAAGGTTCCATAGAACTTTCCATAGACTTTTTAGAAAATAAGTCTAAACCCAAATTCAATCAAGGCCATGGCAACTTTAGCGATTTCAAACATCAGGGTGGGCAGCGGTTCATTTCTTCTTCACTTCCTGCCAAACGGACGCGTGTATCGAGTCTCCCTCAGACCTCTGCCTCCCAATGGCGAACGGGCTGTATCAGAATAAAAGCTCCGTATCTGTAAAGCCTCGTTTCGCTGCAGGATTCACACCCTTACTGTGATCTGCAATTGGAGTTCACTGAACCAGAATCTCTGTTTGATGCTCTGGATCAATTCTCCACCGTGCATTGATTATGACTGAGTGGGAGGGACGGGGTCAATGCTGCGGTGTGCAGCAAGGCAGCGGGTTATTATATTAGATTAACCTGGCTTTGACGCGGGGGGCCACCCCCAACTACCTGGAGCATCAGTCTGAGAGGCAACAAGGGGTCGGCTACCGGTTGGGCTGTAAGTGATTTGACTCGTTTTCTTTCTCTTTAATTCTGTAATGTAGAAAAAACACAGTAACAGGATGGTGAGACATTTAAAGGAGAAATCCACCCTCGAATCTTCTTCCACTTTTGTGAGTGTTGTAATTTATGTTTTTGGTGAACCCACTTCAGTGGGTTCGTTTTTGTCTACTTCTACCTCTGCTAGTGATTTCCTACGTTTCCCAGAATGGGTCAGAGAAGGGTCTTGCATTGATTCTGGTCTATCTCGGCTACTGCATTGCATTCTGGTCTATCTCGCTACTGTCGGTGGAGAAATTGGTCTCTCTCCTCTCCTCTGATGGATTTCTCCTGTATGATTGTTGATCGTCGGTCTAGAAAGAAGCCCTTGCTCTTTGATTCTGATTGGCTGACACCAAAACCTGACAGGTTACCGTTGATGGTTTAGATCCATCAATCTAAACCATCCATTTTCTGATATCAGACTGGAAATATCTCAACGTGACGTCACGTCATCTACGATTGGCCAGTTATCGGCAGGAATAAGAAAAATACACAGAACAACTAAATGGGCACAGAATTGCAAATAACGTATGTATTTAAGTATTTCAAGTATGGAGTAGTAAGAAATATGGATTTGCGTGAGAAATAATTATGATTTGGGTGACAAATATCAGTTATGTGAAACACTCTTTCCTCTTCCTCATATGCATTCAGTATGAATCCACCCTAAATGTCGGACAAGTAAGTCTTGACAATCCCACTTTCTTAAAATCAATAAAACCTTCGACCCGAAGGAAACACGAAACCACAGAATCAGGTCCAGATCCAACCAGGTGTGGATGTGTGAAGTCCCCCCCCCCCCCCCCCCTCGTCTCGTGTTTGCGATGCTGACGGGACCTGCCGGGCCCTCGGATCGATCGGGGCTGGGAGCGCTCCTGACATCGCTTCAGTTCTGTCCGAACGAGACCGCCGGGTTACCTGGGAGAGGACAGCAGGGAGAGAGAGACCTACATGCATTAAAGACGAGAGGCGAGTTGAGCGGACTGGAGGAGGTGGAGGAGTGGATTTAATAAATAACAAATTCTCCTCGGCCACACAGAAGGTTTGCGCTTTGTGTTTAATTGCACTGTATTGATTTTCCTCGCTCTTTTCTTCCGGCTCTCCGGCTCTCGGCAGCGTGGCTTCGCTCTCATTCTGGAACAATCAGGTGCCCAAGGTGGACCTGGGAACTGAATGTAATTTATCCTCCTCCCCCTCTTTCTCCAGCTCCTCTTCTTCCTTACCTCTCTTCTCCTACCTTACCTTTCTCTCTCTGCCTTTTGTGCTTTTTATATTTTTTCTTATGGCTTCTCAACTGTGAAGGTGAAGGTTATGACTCAGTGCATACATTCTAGTCTTTTGTGAGGCGTTTGGATCAATATAAAACGTAAATTGTATTTTTTCCACACATTCCTTATTGTATTGTATAGGAAGGAGTCGTAGGTTTACCCCGGCAGCTCCTCTGAGGTTACATGAGATAGAAATTGTTCTTTATAAACAGCAAGTAACCTCATTAATCTTGAAGCTACTTGAAGCTTCTTCCGTCTCAGACGACACAAAAGGACACTATAATTGCAGCAATATGAAGCAAAGTTTGTTTCCCCGTGATAATTTCTTTGCCCGTTTCCTTCATCACCATCATCGTCACATCGTAACCGAGGTGTCAAAAAAACTTTTGAAAGGTGCTCAGAGGGGGAAAAAAAATCCATCGGGAAAAACAGTTAAAACGCAGTTGATTAAACACGGGGTGTCAGCAGCCGTCACCTCTAAATGAGCGCGGTGCGGGCAAATGATGTGTTTTGAAGCACGCCGGGTTTAAGTTAAATGCCACGAACAAAGCTACAGTAGCTCAACCTCCGGTCCGATGAATCAGGTAGAAAATCACACGTCAACAGTGCCCGCCACACTCCCCTGTGCTTCGGAGGTGTGTATTTTCATCTGAAAAGGCGAGTGATTGCAGGGATCCTCCCCCTTAAAAGCTGACTTGACATTTCCTGCCATTATGAGCACAATGCGCTCTATTATAGAATGAACGGCAATTAAGTGCATGGAAAAATGTCAGGGGAATTACAGCTCACTGGGTTGAACTTGATGACACCGTGTCACCACCGCCCCGCCTCCCCCCTCATCTGCATCGTTCAAACTGTCCAATGGCAGAAAGTTTTGAGGGTGTCCAAGTAAAACGTTTAGCAAAATAAGCCAAAATAATAGGAGGAAGGTGTCACCCTGCCCCCTTTACAGCCCATTTCATGTATAACAGTGGTCCTCAAATCCGGGCCTCGGGGTCCAGAGTACCGCTGGTTTTCTATTCTGCCAGGTAGTTTCCATTCTAGCTTCCATTCTGTCTAATCAGGGATTGGTTAAGACCTGGGATGCCAGGTGAATGCAATGAACTTCCTGGTAGGAGAGAAAACCGGATTTGAGGAACTCTGATTTATAGAATCAGTAACTGTGAAACATTTAATAAAGAGACGAGAACAAGATTTATTTATAGTTTTAATTTAAAACTGTCTTAGTCTTCGAGTGTGTACGGTGGCCAGCACAGGACAAAGTTTGAGAACAGACAAAGACTATATAACAGAGGCATCGTCTCAAAATGTTATCGGCCGGCTTGGCGGGTGATCCTTCCTGATTTATCCACCAAAGACAAATCATCGCTTTGGCGGGTGTTAATTTCAGACAGACGCTTCTATTTCATGAAATCATTTTTCATAATTCAAGTGTTACAAAGACTTAACGTTTGAAAGAGAGCAGGATAAAAGCTTCTGACAAAAGGAGTTAAAACCTTTGTTCTCTCGGCCAAGCGGGACCGAATGGTTTTTACCTTCTCATCTTCGTAGCGACACACTCCCAATCCGCTGGAGTCGTGAGGGCGACTCACACGGACATGGTCGTCCCTTAGCTGCTGGTATAGGACCGGATAAAGTTTTCCAGCCTTAGCAACAGTAACCAAGTGGAATAGAGAAATGTGGAATACCAATGCATTCTGCTCAGTTCAGCCCTGCACTCTCTGCTTGCTTCAGCCTCCTTTGTCTACAAGCACACAGTAATGAGACTGTTGCCAATACTGAAGAAGGCGATAGTCCAATTATGGTGTTTACATCACGTCATAATTTGATAACTCTCCATAATAATCCCATTTACATGAATGAAGGATCCAGAGATAAGTGGGAATCTGAGGTTTTTTTGTTAAAAAAAAAAAGCTTTGTTTCCTGTCCCAGTGTGGATGGTTGTTAGGTTCAAGTGTTTTTAGCGCTGTAGTCCGCAGCTTTCAGTGCGTCTAATAACCATATGATATCCACATCAAACAGAAATTCCAAGTGTCATCCAAGTGTTGACATCCCTGAGACTGTTGCCGGCCCTCTTCCCGCCACACCCAAAGTTTTATTTTTATTTTGTCATTTTTCTATGGTGAACCACCATCAGGATGTGAAGATCAGACCCAAAGTCTCAACTCCAGTCCAGTTGCGACTTTTCTTCGCTCTTGCAGCGATTGTCGTCAATTATTTGTATGAGCTCTTGTTTATTGGATCTTGTTTATTTGATACACTTATTTGTCTTAGCTCTTGCTCATTTGATTTTCTTATTTGTCTCATTTGTTTAAGAAAAGTATGTAGCTAACTTATTGCACTTTTACCTCAGCACTAGTTCTGCTCTTAGTTGCTTGTTTAGGAAGGAAATGCACTTATGATTTCTGGTGACTAGTAGTTTTCTTGCCTACCTATGTTGAATGCACTTATTGTAAGTCGCTTTGGATAAAAGCGTCTGCTAAATGCCTGTAATGTAATGTAATGTAATGTAATGTAAGAAAATGTGCTGTGTAGTTTCTGTCGAGCACGTCAACGTTGGCTGCAGAAGTCACGCTTGAGGCATGGTACATTTTTGTTGCGATGATGTGGGAACGAAGTAGAAATTTTCTTTCTCCGTAATCTCAGATAACAAATCCCATCCGAATAGGGCTTTAAAATCAGAGTGCTCCACACATGTTCCTGCCATTATGCTTACATCGACTAGGAGTAATAATCACAGTAATCAGAGTGCATTACATTATTGCCTTAATCTCATTGTAACATTATAATCACATTTGTAACGTGCATGTAAACGTGGCCAGTGTCTGTTGTGCTCACTATAAAACAATGGGACTTGGGTTGGATTCACTTACAATACATTTTTCCATAACTTTTAGACACACACACACACACACACACACACACACACACACCAACAGACTCAAATCTTTTATTTATGTTTAAATCAGAAACAAGTAAGAAATACATCAATAAACATTTAAATTTAAAATTTGTAAAATGAGAACGAGCAGGAGGAAAAGAAACACGTTGAGTGGCTCAACACAGGAAATACTTCCGTTAGTAAAAAAAGGGCTGTTTTTGTTGAGGTTGGCAATCTGGGACCAAAGAAAGATAAACGGATCATCAACGAGGTCAGGTGCCTGGAAATAAACAACAATTAATCCTGTTACAGTGGATGAGGCTGAGATAAAAGAGTAACACACACACACACACACACACGCACACGCACACGCACACGCACACGCACAATGCTTGCCATATCATCACTCCTAAAAATAGGCGATGCCCTCATTCATGCCTCTTACCTCATACTAACCCACTAATCATGAACGACAGATTTCCACTGCAATCTCGCCGAGGTCACGCCTCTTTAATTATCCAAACAGGTCAGAGGTCACAGACACTTATCATGTGGCGAGGGGTCGAAGGGCAGCCAGGGGAGGGTCACAGAGGTCAAGGGAGTAGCAGGGCAGAGGAGAGGATTCTGCTGCTTACTAACCAGACGCGATTAGTGCTGGCCATCGGGGAGTTGATCGCTGCAAGGCCTGATGGGTAATTCAAGGCAGGCGGTTGAGGTTGGGCTTTTTCTGTTGAGGGAATGAAACTTTCATAGACGGGAGCTACAACGACATGAAAGGCCTTCACAGGGAATGTTATGCCGAGGCTCCTCTCTCATCCGGCATCAGCCCCCGCTGTGGGATGCAAAGCTTTTCAGGAACTGAGGAGAGAATTTTAAAGGAGAATTTACTTATTTATTTATTTATTTTAGAAGGAAACTACAGAATGTTTCCCAAATGGATTTCTCCCTGTATGATTGTTTTACAGTTTTACAGTTTTACATTTACAGTTTTAAACAGGGTTTGTATCAGCTGATGATGTAATAGCCTGTCAAAATGTGATAAAATAAGTGGGTCAAAAATGTATTAAAACCTGGTAATGTAATAAAATAACATCACATTATTACATAAACTGGTGATTAATAATAATAATGAGTTATTACAGTCTTCTTATTCTCTTAGTTATTAAGTCAATATTATTACATCATCAGCTAAAATATGTTGCACCCCATATGAAGTAATAGTCACTGGTTCATAATGTGATGTTATTACATTATACAACAGGTTTTAGAACATGTCCAACCCATTTAGAGGCATATTTTATTATATTTTATTATATTTATTTTATATTTTGGTGATTTTTTTTGGGTTAAAAAAAACCCTCAACACACAGATGACCTCGTAAACTTTCAAATCAAGTGACAAGTGTAAATTCAAAAAGGCAATGTCCTGTCTGCACCTTCAATTGTTTAATTCCCCAATCCTTTCCCTTGCGCATGGAGCAAAACGGCAAGTAGAAGAAGTGAAGTTGCAATACAGAAACTTCATCAAACTCGACGAGGCAGTAAGTAATTACATCCACTGAAATATTAATTGGCATTTTGCATTCGTCGGTCCGTGGCAAAATAAACAGCGAGAAGTCTAAAATTATTCTCTGTGATAATGCCTTTTCATCCGCACAGCTTTACCAAATCTATTCTGCCCCTCAGACACACACACACACACACACACACAAATACAGATGCATACTTTTAATTGCCTTTGCTGTGATTTAATTACCTTCCGTAACAACCTGTCTCAGTTTGAATCTAGACCACCCACCTTCCCCATCCCAACTTAACCCCATTAAATTTCCCACCTGAAAACATCACCTGCACACACACACACACACACACACACAAAAAACACAAACGCACCAAGGAGGGGAACATAAGTACATCTACATACACATACGTGCACACACACACACACACACACACACACACACATACACACACACACACACAAACAGACGCACACTAACATGCACTGATCAAACCAGACAGAGACGACAGGTTGAGGCACAGCAGCCAATCAGAGCCATGCAGCAGTGGGTGACCTTGCTGAGCTGCAGCTGATTGGCGGTGTCAGAGCTGTCAATCATGTCACGAACCACATGACAGGAGACAGATAGAGAGAGATGAGGGGGGTGGACAAGAGGAGGGGAGAGGGAGAGAGAGAGAGAGAGAGAGAGAGAGGGAGAATAAAGATAAGGACTGACTTATTGAGAAAGGAAGATGGAGAGAAAGCGAGCGTCAGGTTGAGTCAGACACAAAGTGGAGGTGAGAACGGAGAGCGAATCCACCGGCGGCATCTCTAATTATCGTTTTTTAATTCACAGAACGACATATGTTTTGGTTTCAATGTCACATTCATTTATCTTAAGCACCTCACCCACACACCACGTTTATCCATTTAAGATAAAGATACATCACATAAACACACACACACACACACACACACACACACACACACACACACAAACTTGTACCAGTATAGAAACACAATGTATCTGCCGGTCTGCAGTCTAAGCAGTCAACAGGGCCAAATAGGACTAAACTGTAAGCAGGCAATTATTAGTGTGTGTTTCTTTATTCTGCCTGCCATCAGAGAGATTATGGGAATAATCGGCTTAATGAGCTCCAAACTAAAGATGGGATCCAGATCCCCGGGGGGCGAGGCTTTGTCTGGAGGCCACAGCCCTACACATGGCCACTATGTCCAACAGCCCCGCTGCTCTAACACCAGGGACCGCAGAAAACACAGCTCTCTCTTTGTTGTACGAGAGAGAGAGAGAGAGAGAGAATCACTACGTTTTACATGTATGTTCATCATTATTTTAGTTCATTTTGTTTCGCTTTAGCAATAATGATCAACCATGCCAATAAAGCCTTTTTGAATGGAATTGAATTGAAAGACAAAGAGAGGGAGAGGGAGAGAGAGGGAGAGAGAGAGAGAGAGAGAGAGAGAGAGGGAGATGGATGGATTTGTCGTCCTAAGAGGTAAAATTCACTCTATGTTTTAATATGATATTGGAAAATAATAGTGAACATGAAGAACAGTCAGGAGAATCAAGACTTTAATCTTTAATGAAATTAATCTAAAACACCTTAACAGTTTAAACAGCTACTGGCCATGCACTTCACATTCTGGGTCCATTTAGTTGTTTGGTTGTTTGTTTCTTCTGGCCAATCTCAGACGACGTGACGTCACGTTGAGATATTTCCAGTTTGATATCAGAAAATGTTTCATGGATCTAAACCATCAACGGTAACCGTCAGGTTTTGGTGTCAGCCAATCAGAATCAAAGAGCAAGGGCTTCTTTCTAGACCGACGATCAACAATCATACAGGAGAAATCCATCAGAGGAGAGGAGAGAGACCAATTTCTACACCGACAGTAGATAGACCAGAATGCAATGCAGTAGCCAAGAGAGACCAGAATGCAATGCAGTAGCCAAGATAGACCAGAATGCAATGTAGTAGCCAAGATAGACCAGAATGCAATGCAGTAGCCAGGATAGACCAGAATGCAATGCAGTAGCCAGGATAGACCAGAATGCAATGCAGTAGCCAAGATAGACCAGAATGCAATGTAGTAGCCAAGATAGACCAGAATGCAATGCAGTAGCCAGGATAGACCAGAATGCAATGCAGTAGCCAGGATAGACCAGAATGCAATGCAGTAGCCAGGATAGACCAGAATGCAATGTAGTAGCCAAGATAGACCAGAATGCAATGCAGTAGCCGAGATAGACCAGAATGCAATGCAGTAGCCAGGATAGACCAGAATGCAATGCAGTGGCAAGATAGACCAGAATGCAATGCAGTAGCCAGGATAGACCAGAATGCAATGTAGTAGCCAGGATAGACCAGAATGCAATGCAGTAGCCAGGATAGACCAGAATGCAATGCAGAAGCCAGGATAGACCAGAATGCAATGCAGTAGCCGAGATAGACCAGGATGCAATGCAGTAGCCGAGATAGACCAGAATGCAATGCAGTAGCCTGGATAGACCAGAATGCAATACAGTAGCCGAGATAGACCAGAATGCAATGCAGTAGCCAGGATAGACTAGGATGCAATGCAGTAGCCAAGATAGACCAGAATGCAATGCAGTAGCCAAGATAGACCAGAATGCAATGCAGTAGCCAGGATAGACCAGAATGCAATACAGTAGCCGAGATAGACCAGAATGCAATGCAGTAGCCAGGATAGACTAGGATGCAATGCAGTAGCCAAGATAGACCAGAATGCAATGCAGTAGCCAAGATAGACCAGAATGCAATGCAGTAGCCAGGATAGACCAGAATGCAATACAGTAGCCGAGATAGACCAGAATGCAATGCAGTAGCCAGGATAGACTAGGATGCAATACAGTAGCCAGCATAGACTAGGATGCAATGCAGTAGCCAAGATAGACCAGAATGCAATGCAGTAGCCAGGATAGACCAGAATGCAATACAGTAGCCGAGATAGACCAGAATGCAATGCAGTAGCCAGGATAGACCAGAATGCAATGCAGTAGCCAGGATAGACCAGAATGCAATACAGTAGCCGAGATAGACCAGAATGCAATGCAGTCAGGAGACAGGTTGGGTTGGGA
This sequence comes from Hoplostethus atlanticus, assembly GCA_034670405.1. Classification (NCBI taxonomy): domain Eukaryota; kingdom Metazoa; phylum Chordata; class Actinopteri; order Trachichthyiformes; family Trachichthyidae; genus Hoplostethus; species Hoplostethus atlanticus. Next base: position 5,527,453 of record JAXDDX010000009.1, read on the forward strand.
TGAAAAGGTTGGGTTGGGATGAAAAGCATTCTGGGAAATGTAGGAAATGACTTACTGAAGTAGAAGTAGACAAGGCAGGTTGAGGGAAAGTAAATTACAACACTTGATCACTAAATAACTTCTGGAATGAATTGAACATCACAGAGTGATGTGCTGTAAGGGGGTCTGAGGTGGTTTTTGCTTTGAGAGACACTTCCGCGAGCCATTTCATTGCCAATGGCTGACTTTTCATTGCATTGGTAACAGTTCTAAATCAATCATATGTTTCTATTTTATTGTTTCTATTTCATTTCCCCAGAAATCTGCCTGTCAAATCTGCTGTCATAGTCCACAAATTCAGCTTCAAACTCGTTGTCAACGCAGCTCTTAAAGGTATTGCTTGATAATCTGTCTTGGCTTGTTTTTTTCTATATTTGGGAGAGATTCTGTCATGCACAAATCCAGACTAAACTATGTAAAATCACAGGAATATCACATGCACTTTGGCTGGATTTTGGCTTTAAAATTGTTGACATTCTGCTGGATCACCAGGTAATAATGCCTTCTTCCTTTTCCGAAATTGCAAAGAAAGAGGAAACAATGACATGTTGGGAAGAGGAGAAGGGGGTTTGGTGTGTGTGTGTGTGTGTGTGTGTGTGTGTGTGTGTGTGTGTGTGTGTGTGTGTGTGTGTGTGTGTGTGTGTGTGTATATTCTATTTTTAGTTGAATTGGGAACATATGAAGCAGGCCGAGGGCTGGCTTGCCTTGTAAAAGAGGTGAGAGGCTGTTTAATAGTGTGACTCATATAGCGATGAGGTCATCATCTGGAGACAGAAAAGAGGGGTGGTGGGATCCAACGGGACCACAGGGCCATAGAAAGACATCAAGTGAAAATCAACTTAAAAACTGTTTGCGATGTATTATTAGCCAAGCGTTTTGGGGGTTTTCTTCAAGTAATATTTCACAACATTTTCGTCTAAATAAATGAGACTTTGCAGTTGCGTCACAAATCTCCCAGAAACCACATTGGGCTCTATCAGGTCCACTGGAGAATTAGCTATGTGCAAATAATGGCTAAAAAAAGAGAGAGAAGACAAACATTGTTGTGGTGTGTCTGTAGATCATCCAGTAACGTTCTCAGTAAAAGTGATCAGTGTGATCAGGTAGATTTGTCTCCAAATGTAGGTTACTGTGACTCAGTAAACTGTCTTGTCTTTAGCCCTAGTCTCTACTCCAAAACACTCTGAGTTGGAGCTGGAGAAGAGTCAGCTAGTTAACCTGAACAAACTGGTAGCTAGCTAACTAGCCAGCAGGCTAGTTTAGTTACTGTTAACATAGGACTACTAGCCACTGCTAAGGCTAGCTTCTACTAAATACGTTAGCTAGTGTGCTAATCAGATGTGTTAGCAACAAGTCAGTGATGGTTAGCTGACCAGATGCTACGGTTAGCTAGCTAACAAGCTACATTATCTAAACACAAAATCAATCAAATGTATCGGTGATGAAATGATGATCAGTTCCCAGACAAAAACAGACAGAAATTAACCATGTCTGTTCAGTTCTGTTGAAGAAGAACTGGCTAGTTAGCATGACCAGTGATAGCCACCATGGCTGAACCGACAAAGAAAAGAGCGCCACCTACAGGAACTCAAACTCCATCAACAGAAAATCCAAGGAGAAAGACGTCACAGCACTGGACACACTGTTTGATTGACAGGTGATCTCTGGGAAGAGCAGCGAGGAACACCACAGTGAGGCTGAGAGACAAAGATGGAGAGTCAATATGGCGGATATAAAACAGAATTATGTGGACTGACATCAGAGGGTCTAAACTAACAAGCGTAATCACTTGTCCTGTGACAGGTCAAAAGGTCGATGAGCTCCCAATGGAAGCCAAGTCCATTTCAATAGCTGACTCTTTACAATACACTGATGTGGCCTGGTGATGTCATCTGACCCCCCCCCAGCTGGCCTTCTGACCTACCCAGTGTTTTAAAGCTCTAATTAGCCATTGACCTGGTCTCCTCCCACTTGACCCCGTACACCCAATATGACCCCCGCGACCCTAGAAGTGAGGTCACATACGTGTTGACGTCAGCACTCATCACTCTCCTCTTCCTGTATTTGCACGTCTGACCGATGAACCCGAATCTTTCCACTATGCGGCCACGCCAGAATCTAACGTGCACGAAGCCAGAATAGCTCTCTCTCTTCCAGCCAAGCGGATCAGACGGCCAGCGGGGGAGGAGCCAGAGCAACGGCACCTGGGACATCCTGTCGCTAGCGGAGAGTATATATATATAAGCACTTCATTTAATCAGTGCAAGCAGTAAAAAAGTATTGAACAATCCGCTGTGTGGTTACCTCACAACATCATCTATTTGACCCTCTGCCTCGGCCAGACAAGCACAAATTACAGCCTGTTGGCAGCGTTAAGGCACGGGATGGAAGGAGGGAAGGAGGAGAGAGAAAATGTGATCTATAAGGGAGAACGGAGAAGAAAGAAGAAACCTCATTTCTCCCAGGGAATCAAATGGAGTCTCACTTTGGTTTTCCAAGCGTATCATTACCTGGCATTTATGGGGATTTTTTCTTTGCCTCGTTTCAGTTTGATGCTTTGCAACTCTTTAAAATTCACTCTCAGCGCAAATGTGAGAGTCGGTAAAAGCTTCCTCTTGGCCTTTACTATTGTACTATTGAATTTCTGAGAAGTCATATTTTTCAATTCCATTGTGGATAACAGCTCGAGATAATACAGTTTTTCTCAATTGCTAAGACACATTTCTTGAAACCTTCACCCATTTTCTCAAATCTTCAAACTACATTCACAAAACTTCTGACTCTTCTGGCAAAATCAAACAATCGCCTCAAAACCGTTGAATCTGTGCTCAAAATGAAACAATGCTTTCACATCATACACACAGCCAGTCAATATAGAAACACTAACAGAGCATTCCTTAGACACCACGTCAGGAGATTGAGAACACAGCGTCCAGGGTAGTTACAGAAAAACATGTTTATTGTATATAAAGGCATTTTGCAATAAAAAAAAAAAAGTATAGTAATCACAACTTAGTACAGTGAATATATTGTATACTGTAAGTACTGCAAGTAATACAGTATTGAATGTCTGTATTTTCAGCAGCAAAAATACAGTAAGTCCAAGGAACAAAGAAAACTCTAAATGAAAAGCACATTACAGTAAACTCACAATCAAAGTCAATGAGAGATTCATTCTGCCTCAGCATCACGTCTTTGTGCTGATCCGGCCAGAGGACTTCGTCCACATCACATGCAATGTTGTCCCTTGCCAAGCAACGTACCTGTGCCACCTGTGCTCTCTGAACTGGCTTATATTCTGTCCACTTGGTTTGATCACATCATTTGAAACAAGTGTGAACAATTTTGAGTTGTTGTGTGTAAACGATGACAACTGTGTTGTAGTTGTGTTTAACTTTTCCTCCTTTAGTGAGTGAGAATGAGTTTAGAGTTTTGCCAAAAGAGTGATTGATTCAACAAATGGGTTTAGGCCACTGAGCATTTGGTTCAGAGAATGGGGTTTAGTGTTTTAGCAATTGAGAAAAACTGTAAGAGTCATCAAACCATACGGCTGAACACAGCAGATTCACCGAGTTGAAATTCATGCATACGCTGAGCTACCGCTGCCATTAGCCTACATTTGTTTTTCTGGAGTCCAGGCGCAGGAAGTAAGTTTAAGCCCCCCCACCATCACCACCACCACGCCGGCTACATACGGCCTCACAAAGGTTACTCTGTCTCCCATTCATACTCCCATCAGACAGACGTTACACATAGCGAGACAGAGATAGACCGACATTGAGCTGTGTGGGTATGTAAGATGATACCCTGGTATTCAGGGAGAGGAGATGGGCAGACGGGGTCGTCCATCCACACCCTGACATTACAGATCAAGATACGAGTAGAGGGGAAGTGTTGGATTAGCTGGACTAACCCTCAGGATAGTCAACAGGATAAAGTCTTTAAAGGGAAAGGAGGCAGAAATGAATGAAAATGTAGTTGAATCGGTTGTTTGACTTATGATTTACCAGTGTGTTTATTTCCCACTCCACAAGACAGAGCTTCAACTGTTCAGACATACAGTTTAAACCTTTAATCCCTTTGTTACCTCTCACCCCCCTCCATCTTTTATCCCGCGTTCACACTGTGAGCAACATGATCAACAAGACCCCAGAAGTCCATTTATTTCCTATACAGCTGAGCGACCGGGGAAACTCCGATGTGGACGCTCAACGAGTTTTCAGCCCGAAAAAACAAACGGCTGAACTTTTCACAGGCGTCAGCCGTTAAACAGCCAATTCGATTTCCCATCTTTCCCTGTTTCCCTAATGATGTGATTTCAGTTCTTGATCAATAGATCTCTCTGGCAAAAGTGAAAAATGGACGAGAAGTTGATTCCAGACTTTCAAAACTTTTTATTTGAAAGACCACAGGAATAAATGGCTCAAAAAACGATGCTCGGAGAACGGGAAGATCTGAAGTCATTTCATTCTGTTTTTTTCTATTTATTTTCAATGAATACTAATTAGTGCTTGCTAGCTAGCTAGCTACGTTAACTCCTCAAAACAACGTAGCGTAATGAAAGGCGAAACCAAAGCAGTAACAAAGACGTGATTTTTCCTGGTGGAATGTGTAATTGAAGCCCCTGGCTCCGCCCACAATCGGTCAGAATAGAGTGACATCAACCAAGTCACTCGCGGTGTGATTGCCCCCCCCCCCCGTCCCTGCTGATATGGTACAGGCACAGAAGCTGCTCCCCACCTACGATGACCCCTATGACCTGACGCTTTGAGAGACTGGCAAAGTTTGGGAACACTGGGCCGTGTGTGTGCGTGCGTGCATGCTTGTATGTGTATGTGTGTGTGTGTGTGCGTGTGTGTGTGTGTGTGTGTGTGTGTGTGTGCGTGTGTGCGTGTGTGCGTGTGTGTGTCAGGGTCACTTCTGCAGCCCCCTGTGATCACCCCTCACAATACGCCACCTTGAGGTAACAATGACTCCATTGTTTGGTCAGACAATGCTGTCTGAAGGACAGGGTCAAAGGGGTGGGGGGAGGGGGGGCGAGCACCTGGTAACAGTGTATAGATGGAGGGGATGTGGGGGGGGGGTGGTGGGGGTCGGGGGGGGGGTGGCGGTCACAGTCCATCAGTCAGCAATGCGAGTCTTAAGGACTGGAGGTACATACAGCACCGATGCCGGTACTACCAGTGTCTCATGACCTGGGGCAGCGTTTCCCAAAATGGGGTTTGGGGACCACCAGGGGTCCCTGATGAGGAGGAGGGGGGGGGGGGGCATTGTTGATGTTGTTTCAGTGTCAAATTTGATCAGAGGTTTCACTCTCCCCACTTTTATTGCTCCACCTACAGAATAGACAGTAGCTCCACTCTGTACCAAATCATGTCCAAGAACAGAAATGGGGGGGGGGGGGGGGGGGGGGGCTTCACAATGCAATACACAGGCAACGCTGTGAATATGGTCCACACACACACACACACACACACACACACACACACACTACACTCAACCAGGGCCACAAAACAAATATATCCCATTACTGCTTGAAAATAATGGGCCCATTTTTCTCCCAAGCAGCGTTCTTTATGAATAGTGTATAAAGTCGGCCTCACGTTGGATCCTGAGGGTTCGGGGGGGGCGGGGGGGTGGGAGGGGGCGGGGTGAGCGGGTAGGGGAGGTGGGAAGAGCTCAAACACATTTCTGGCTTTTATCCCCTGATAAAGCACTCCCACTTATACAAACATACATGCGCACGTCCGGCAATGCGCAGACACACAAACGCACCACACACACACACACACACACACACACACACATACGCACACACGCACACTGTTTGATTTTTGTAGCGAACACAAGACATCAGAGTGCTTAAAAGCTCTGTCTAAACATAGACCCAAGGCCAGCAGTGAGTGCTGTGGTCCTGAATGGAGCGTCACCATCAGTGCACTCTTCTGTGTGTGTGTGTGTGTGTGTGTGTGTGTGTGTGTGTGTGCGTGTGTGTGTGTGCGTGTGTGTGCGGCAGTGGAATTACCTACAACATCTCCTCTATGTGGTGCATGAAAGGGCTCATTCCATTTCTTGGATTTTCTTTGCATTAACACTAATGGCTGCGATACGTAACTAACTCTTACCTTCGTCATATGAAAAATGGATGAATCCCATCGTTTTTATGTCGCCTCCTCCGCTGGCACAGTAAGATGTATGTGTTGTTGAATGTAAGGATTACTGCTGCTCTCTCTCTTCACCCCCCCCCCCCCCCCCCTGTCTTGTCGGTGGTGTTGTAAAAAGCCCTTTGTTGTGCTCTGTGGTATAAATCATTTACAGGCTTTGCATAAATTTGTGTAATCTCCTTCATGGGGGCTGGGCAAGCTGATCTGATTCATTGCAAACCAGGGGGAGGAAGAGTGCATGCCTACCGCGGACACCGTACATGCATGTGCAGGGAGAAACCTGACCGCTGTTCGTACCACACGCAAGTACGTTCACACGCTCAAGGAGACTCATGCCGCGTTTTGATCCAAAATGAGACCATTTGAAAAGTTCCTGCTCTTGACGATAATTGATAGTGTGAAATCTGAAGAATTGCTGGTACTTTTTAAAGCATCGTGCTTAACTTCACTTGACAAAATGACATTTTTTCCAGCGTGTGTTTGCACATTTGCTAATTTATTGCCACTTTGCACTTTGATATTTGCAGTTTGTATATTTCTGCACTTTTTTTTTTCCTCTCTCGTTATTTTGTACATTTCCCCTCGGGGATAATAAAGAGCCATCTAATCTAACTAATCTAAGTCTAGACCCTCTATAAGATACTGAATAATGAGCTTTGTGATTTTTTTTTTTCCCTCCCCAAAATGGATGTTTCCTGCATCACAGTCTAGAAATGAACTCTTCCACTTCTTTTTTGTTTTGCGATACGCAGGTGGAAACAGGGGGAAAAAAACACCGCAGTTCACAAACAAGCTGCAGTGGACCTCATGCAAACTCCACATGCGTACGTGCATACATACATCACACACCCCCAGCGCGCCGTCTATAGTTCTGCACACCCACGCACACGCACCCTCAATGCGGTGACGAGGGGTTGCTGTAAGACGGTAAATCACTGAAAGGCGGAGTGCGGGGCGCTTGAAAGCTCGGTGACAGAAGATAAAACATGCAGCGGACTCCGCTCTGCACAGCCCTGCACACCTTGGCCGGCTCCCCCCTCTTGCATAGCAAACCCTCAGACAGTATTCAGTCTAATAAAAACACCGTCCGCTCCATCGAGACACACAGGGAGAGAGCAGACATTTTCATTCACACAGTGCATCAGTGCCGTTCACAAATCTCCGCAGGGCACGTGAGGTAAGAATGCAGCTGCAACAATGTGGGGTTGTGTGTGTTTGAAACGGAGAGGCGGTGATTTGAAGACAGCGTGTTATGTTCAAATCATCGGGGGGGGGGGGGGGGTCGCAAACAGAGGGAGAGTTCAGAAAATTGGCAGACATTGAAATCAGTCACATAGCAACAACGAAACGGATGTAAAGTAAATGTGAGGTAAAAGGAGAGCCTCCGCTGTGAGGCGGCGCCGCCTGGGTTTTCAATCAGACTCTGTTCTTTGCTCCACCTGTTCAAGCTTATAGCCGCAACACACACACAGCAACACACTGCGATTATACTGCAACATCTTGGTTTCATTCTCTGACACACACACACACACACACACACACACACACACACACACACACAGAAATCACTTGTCAGGACCATTTCACACGTCCTTGGTGGGAAACCCCATCAGCTCTCACAGCGGGGTGCGGAGCAATGAAACTCAGATACATCCCAGACGGTCGCACCTCACTCACACACATTGCGGATACATTTACCCAGAAAGGGGACCGGGGTGTATGAACCTCCAACATGGTGGCCGCAACTCTAGCATGCCGCAAAGATATACGCGGTGAGCAGTGGGCGGCCAATGCTCCCTCATGACGAGGCAGGTGTGTGTGTGAAACAAGAAAACGCCAAATAGCTCCTTCAGGTAATATTCACGACGGCTGGTTTGGACTGGGCTTCAGTATGCAGCTGAAACATGAAAACAAATAATGTGCACAACCTTACAAAAAAAGTAACATAATATTACATTAAAAGCTTGTGCTTTTTGGACACATGAACAAATTTTATTTTATTTAATTTGAAATCACAAGTGAGAGTTTATACTTAAATTTTGGATTTTGGATTGCGTAATGTGGAAAACATATTGTGCACATGTGAAAACCAAAATGCACATGTGCACAATATTCTTTCCACATTTTAAATAAATAAATAGATAATTAAATAAACAAATTATTATAATTAATTATTATAATTAATTATTGTAGTAATAATAATAATAATAATAATAATAATACATACATACATACATACATACATACATACATACATAAATACTTTTAATTCACATCTGTATTTTCACATGTGGCAGCAGAGATGCTGAAGCTTCTTATGTACATGACTTCTCCTCTATCCTGTCTATCATTCCAATTCCCCCCCTCCTCCTCCCTCTCTTCCCTATCGGTGTTGTACCCAGGGTCTCTGCCCTCTTCCTCTGTTTTCTCTGTGAGTTTCAGTGTTTGGAAGTGCGATCCCCACCGCCTGGCCCGTTGACCTGTGGGGTAAATGCATTTATCCCATCGTTACTCTCGCAGCCTCTCCTATTCCTCCTGCTCCCCGCCTCATGACCTCCCAGCACTCCAGCTCACAAATAAGCATTATGCTGCACCGAGCGCCTGCACGCACACACACACACACACACACACACACACACACACACACACACACACACACACACACACACTTCCCCTGCAGTTATTATTTTATACACTGAGCACAACAGGGCTCATCCATAAACATTAACCCTGCATAACTTCATGATGCAAGACAATACTTGAATGAATGAGTGATTAAAGATTGGTAATCTGTGACATCCTGTTTTTTTTCATTTAGTCTCCATCTTTGTCTCTCAGCACTCATTGCTGTGATGTTCCTCACTGCTCTTCCCAGAGATCACCTGTCAATCAAACAGTGTGTCCAGTACTGTGACGTCTTTCTCCTTGGATTTCCCGTTGATGGAGTTTGAGTTCCTGTAGGTGGCGCTCTTTTCTGTGTCTGTTCAGCCACGGTGGCTATTGCTGCTCATGCTAACTACCCAGTTCTTCTTCTGTTGAAATGTAAAATGCATCACATCACAGATACTGGCATATACTGCATATAGAAAATCTAACGTTACTTCAACATATAAATGAGACCTTCAGATGGATCTAACGGTTAGCTAGCAATCTCAGTAACAACGACTAGTTTACTAGCTAGTTAGCTACTAGCTAGTTAGCTACTAGTTAGCTACCTAGGCTAGATCCTGGTAGCTAGCTATAGTGGGACAAATAATAGATTTTGATTTTGATTGTCATTGTATACCATGATATGAGCATGATGAGCATGGGTTTGTGCAGTGAAATTAATAAATCTTGCTACTACATTAAATTAGAAAAACAGAAAAAACAACACAAAATTTCCTATTACCTTAAAAGGGATATTGTTTTTAAAAACAAAAAACTATATCCCTCCAGATTCTTGAGATCCATTCTTGTCTAATATGTTTTTTCAATGGGGAATCTGTGAAATGATGAATGTCCGATTCCCAAACGTTTGTATGACGTGTAACTGTATGACGAGCTAGGCTGTCCTTCTAGCCTTCCTGCTCCAGTTCAAGTTCAAAATGGCTGCTGTGGGAATCGGGCCTATCTTTTTGGGGCTTGGAGTCTCAGTCTGGCCCGCGGGAGTCCTCAGACAGACGTGGGCAAAGTTGTGACAGCAATAAAAACACAGGGACGCCGTTGGACTGCGAGATGAGGCGTGCAGGTCGTCACCTTGAATGAGCGGCAGCCAGTTTCACGGAGTACATTCTGCTGTCGACCCTCCCGACCTTCAGCTAATCAATTAATGTGATTTAAAATAGTCACTCCGCATGGCAGCCCCACTTTATACTGTATGGATTCTTTCACACACACACACAGAGAGAGAGAGAGTGAGAGAGAGAGAGAGAGAGAGAGAGAGAGAGAGATTAGGGAACGCTGGATCTCAGGGGAGATGATGTGATTGTTTTATTTTTTTACAGTTTAACATTACTAAGGTTCGGAGAGAGTCCTCTGCTGTGAACCTTTCTCTAGCCTTTGGCAGGGAGAGTGAGGCTGCACGTTACACAGCCTCTCCGAACCCGGCAGGAGAATTGGAGGAGAATTAATACACTTAGCTTTCATGCTATTGTACTCCCTCTCACCCTTTTCTCCTCTCTTGCACTTCTTCCTCTCGCTCTCTCTCTCCGTCTGCGGGTACGACTGGACAAAAGCTCTTTGTACGTTAACAATATTAACTTATATACTTAGATTTTTTTTTTACCATCCGATAACTGAGCAAAAAAACAAAACTGCACGAATCTCGAGATAGTATTCAATTTCCTTTTTCATTTCAAAGCACGTCTTAGAAGTGCTGGCTAAAGGCTCAGGGGGCAAACATTTGTGTGTGTGCATTTCAATGGCATAAACAGTATCTACCTCGCCATACCCATCCTCATCCGTCTATCTGCCTCCCATAAATCTGAATGACATTAACATTTAAAACCCCGACTCCTGTGTCTCTCTGCGGACGGGCCTCTCAGAGAGACAGGCTTCCATTTTATTTACCCGCATGGCATGTCGGGGAGGACGGGCAGACAGGCATAAATCTGCGTGCAGGTTGCAGGCAGTCGAACAGGTTAAGTGAATATCACCCGCTGCCTCCTGAAAGAGCTCTTATTTCTCACTCCCATTAAATATGTGTTTCATTTCTGCCTTATTTGGATGGAAAGTCATTTTACCCTCTTTTATAGAAGGTCATAAAATATATAGTGGTTTTTTTTTTAACACTCTGCATAACATTTACATTTTCTATTGTATAAATGTGATCGGCGCGACACAGAGCTGAATAAAACATTCATGGCAAAAGCCATTTCTTCTGTGACATTTGGACCCCTATCTATCATCAGCTTCTATATGCAGCCAGGGGAACAAACGCTGGTCAAATGTTTAAATGTGGCCTCTCCATATAAAATTTAAACCCCGCTTTCACATTAACACCCGCCGGCGAGTAGATGGAAATGCTTTTTTTTGCGGAGATAAGAGAAAAAGTCAAATGGAAATGACTCGCAGGGGCTGTTGTGGTGGCGGGGAGGGGTGCCGATGGGCCCGGGAAATTGAAGCGTGTCAGTAAAATTAGAAAAAGCCACCGCCGCCTCAACTGGCAGACATGTAAATGTGGCCAGTCCCCCTCAGACTTCCATTATGGACTGTCCCGCGGAGGCCCTTTTTTTCTCATTGAAAATCCCATCAGTGTGTTAAACGGCAGGGCCACGCCACTTAGAGATTAATTCATTAATTATTTTCCGTCCAGTTTCAATTGCTGTTGAACTATGAATATCAATTGTTCTGTTTCATACAAGTGTGCAGTTCAGGACAGGAGGTGAACGACGTGGCGCAGGCCTTTTGTAAAGTGTCACTTGTTTGTAATCTCTTAGAGAAAAGGCACCATTCATGTTTTTCTATGTGATTATTTGGTTTTTGTACCGCCTATATAGTAGAACTGCAAAACACTCTGGCCATTTTGGAAAAGCAAATGTACCCGATGTTCATGGTGCAGTCGTTATGATGTCCTTTAAAATGTTCCAGTTTTTTTTAAGAAAAGGTCACAAGATAGCTTCTACCGCTGATAACATTCAGCAGTGAGCTTTACCTTCAGGCCCAGGGCCGGCCCTAGACTTTTGGGGGCCCTAAGCAGGATTTGGTTTGGGGGCCCCCCTCATTGTAACGTGTTGCCACTTCACATGGCACTGAACCAACTTGTGTATTGTAAATACACAATATGTTTAAGCACACATAATGTACAAATAAGCATGTAAAGACTAAAGTGGGACCTGTTAGCAGCAACACTATCTTTAAATAGACTACAGGAAATACAGTATTTGTCTATTACCCTCTAAGTGCTGGCAAACTGTCGAAGAATAGCTTGTGAAGATACTTATCCCGCAAAATGTGATTTTTTTTTTACCACAGGATCGTGGGAGTGCTTGTTTCCTAGGGGACAGTAAATTACTTAGCCTACCTAAATTGTCCATTTCGCCCGTCTCTGTTATTGTCTCGTGTTCATTAAAAAAATATTTTCTAGGGGGCCCCCGGAAACCAGGGGGCCTTAAGCAACTGCTTTTATCGCCGTCTAGGGCCGGCTCTGTTCAGGACAGCAACCGTTTTGTCAGACCAGGGGTCACATTTTAAACAGTGGATGCATTGACTCTGCCTTTACACCGTTAGTACAAACAAGAACCGTAGAAACTCGGACAAAAGTTACTCATCTCTATTTTAATTCACAACTTTGGTGTAAACTGGTCAGACAGTCAGGGTCATCGTGAAAAAACTATGATTTCAACTGATTTTGTTCCTTCGGGATGAAGCCATTTCAGCACACGGTACATTTTAACACTCGTGTGACAAATCAAGACCGGCCTTCTCCCAAACGTTATCTATTTCAGCGAGTTGGTAAGCGACGAGTCCAGCAGTTATACCCTGACAATAATGTAGCCTGCTTTTACACCCAGTCATTCAGTCCCAGTTTAGGTGGGAAACTGGGCTGAGTCCCCCGGGTCCTCATTATTACTGTTTACTTGTTAACCATGTCGTCTTCTAATCAGACTTTAATAGCAGTATCTATACCCAGACGCCATTTTCTTGTACATCTGAGATCTTGAGAAGAAATGATATAGCCCACAATGCATCAATGCATTAATATAGCACTTATAGCCCTTTAATAAAAGACTTGCAAACAAACACTTCAATATGTGGCATTCAGGTGTGCCAGTTATTCCAAATCGATTCCACTAATAAACTAAGAAATTGCATCTAAATATGAGGAAGGCTAATTAGTTTCATCATTCATTCTGCTTTACAAACGAGGTGATGCTTGCACAGTTCACGGTGCAGCAACCACGATATTGAATTCTGTATATGATTTCATGGGGGGAAATCGATAGCCTCCATATTTTGCCAACTCCGTCGTTTCCCTGTCCTGAACCTTCATGACCGGACTAAACCCACCACAGTCTAACAACTCTTTGATATCTGTTCCATGATTTAAAGAGGGGTCGTAAAGATGAACATGTGGGGTGAATTTCGGAGCCTGGACGTTTCTGTCTGCAGCGGCGGCTGTGTGACAAAGCAGACCAGGGAACTGATGTTGAAATGCTGCCTTCAGGTGCTGCTCGTAAACTCCCCCTTCCTAATACTACTTGCCGCGTATTCCAGTGCTTTTTGGTCTGAAATAATAACGAAATGGACCCTGTAACAAAAGTATTTTTGGTGGCTGATGTTTTATTTGAGAAATACAGCAGCAGATAACAAATTTGTCAGCAAGGAGGAGAAAGTGCACATAAGGTATGTAAAATCTGTTTTAATTTATTTATTTAAAACAAAAATACACAAATAGTGAAAACTGAAACACACAACCATATTAATTATTTACATAAAAGTGGCAAGCAATAACGTGTAACAAATAAACATCACTTTTACCATCCGTTGCCAAGCTCTCCGCCCCCGAAACGTCACATCTCGGCACCGTGGGTATTGCATAAAACTCCCGACTTTCCCAACCGCATAAAATTACCAATTTGTCGAAGTCGTTCGCGTGCGGCTCACGTCGTCGTTACATTTCCGACTGCACGTGAATACGGCAGGAGAGCGGGACTGCGCGATTGCCCGCGCCGTGCGTGTGCCCGCTCGCGTGGGCGCGCACGGGGGGCTGTGCTCTGCTCTCTGACCCCAGTGGCAGCTCCGACTCACTGCACTCCGGCTCCCCCTCTGTCAGATCGAGGCTGCTCGCGCCCTCTCTCTCTCTCTCCCCCGCTGTCTGTCAGTGTCTCTCGCCCACTCCGACTCGCTCTCTGTCTGTCTGGTTTCCACAGGAGCCAGCCGAGGTCCCCCAGGGTCGAAGGTTCTGCCCTACCCGCCCAGACTGCAACCCCGGACGGCCGCGAAAACCTGCCTCCTCCCCGCATGGACCCGCGTCTCTCCACAGCGTAGAGGGCGACCCCGACACTCTTTATCGGCCAAAAACACACGAAGGTAGAGCTATTCAACCTTTCGCTTTGCTTTGAAAACCGTAGGCATGGGAGAGGGAAGGAAAAAAAAAAACCATGACACAAAGCCGTAGGTTAAGAGGTGCCTTGTCATTTACGAGGAAGAGCAAGAGGTTAGTGCGGCGGTTCCCTGACACTGACCAGCTCGGGCTGTTTTTATTGCAGGAGCCGGATCGCAGAGTTCAGGGTTTCACAGACCTTTTGTACATTACTGAGAACAGCAATGTTAACAGCAAGCGGCGCATAGCCCGGATCGTGTAATGCGTGGTATCAGAAGGGGTCAATTTATTCTCCTTACCACCACCCCCCCCCCCCCTGCCTACCGTCTGCTTTTCGGAGTGCTTTTTATTTGTGAACTTATATATGCGTGTATGTCGGCGCACTGTTTAACTATAGGACCGGCTATGTGTGCAATGCAAAAAAAATTAATAAGCTGTGTGCGAAGCTAAAGCATGCATAATAAAAATGCATGGCCAGGGCAGGTTTAGCAGGCTAAGCTAGAGCTAGTTGCTGCTACTGTAGCCATAAGGTACAGGCGAGCAGCAGCAGCCCGATGCAGACTGCACACGGCTGGGAAATGAACCATGCTGCACAGAAATTCGCTCAGTTGTTTTTTTTCCGGCCTACATTTGCAATGGTACATTTTTTTAAGGATCAACGTCCAAAGTGCCTCAGTTCACGTCTCAGATTCCGCCCTGCGAGGATTTATTAGTAAAAGTGTGCAGGGGGAAACTGGCAGACCTGTTTTTTTTTTTTTTAATGAGGAGAAATAATTTTCTAGGCCCAAGTTGTGTTGGTGAAGGATCTGCAAACTCTTTCACTGCAGCCAGCAGGCTTCATTGGAGTTGGAACAATGTCTTTTAACTCTGCAGCGTCTGGTTCAGACATACATTTGCTAAGAGGAGGGATGGAGTGGAGGGTAAACCCGCTTCAACTCAAATCCACCCACCTTTTCATTTGCAGAATAGACTTTACCCACCTCAAATTCATATTTCAGGACCTAAGTTTACAGTATGGAGTCTGATTCTGATTATTTGAGGATAGGGGGGAAAACATAAATTAATGCTTTCCTAAAAATATAATTAATTTTGGTTTATGTTGGTGGTTGTTTGGCCACAGTTCACCTTTTTATTTACTACGTCACTGGAACTACCCACCAAAATGAACTCCAGGGCTGCCGTTGTTTCATTTCTCCCAGAAAGAGATGACAGACTTGTTAATTGAGGGTGTTTTTTTTGTTTTTTTTCTTTCTTCCTGCTGGCTGCATCAGGAGGTCTGGTATAAAAAGCCTGTCAAGCCCACAGTGGCTACCGACTACCAGTCAGGGAGGTCAGGCAGGAGGAAGCCACAGAGACACACCGTCACCCGGTGAGTGAGCTCCAGAGATATACGAAGCCGCCACATCACGAAGGATTTTAGCCTCTTTTTTTTTTTTTTTTTTCAGGAGCGTATGTGTGTGTGTGTGTGAGTGTGTGTGTGTGTGTGTGTGTCTGTCTGATCCAGGCGTTATTGGGCTGCGAAGACACCAGGGGCAGGTCAATAGACTCAGAATCAGAGTAGGCCTGTAAGATGCTGGAATAACAACTTTTTATTTTAGTTGAGTTTTGAGGGTAATTGTCAACGTAAGTGTGAAGTATTTCTGCCTTGAAAGAGATTTGACGTTTTGAGCTTTGAGGGATGAAATCTGGAGCTTTTCTCTCAGTTTATTTCATTTCATCGACTTGAAGGCCAAACCTACAATAATGTTTATTCAAATACAGTAGCTGGCCTTATGAAGGGTTATGAACTGCAATGCCACGTTTAAAACATTGGATTACAAGACGTCAAATTGTTGCTTTTTAGTTTTTGAAGTAGCAGCATTGTGCAAACTCAGATAACCTATTTCCAGTTTCTGTTGGATTAACAAATTGTTTCAAGCTAAAATAATTGTGATAATTATGTATATATTGCTACCCTACCTATTGCTAAATATTATTTGAAGAACTATATTTTGCCATGCTGTTGCAATAATTCATGGCATGTTCCTAATTTTCTTTCAAGTTAAATTCTTACACGGCAAAAAGCAAGAAATGCAAGAAGTGCAGAAATCACACAAGAAACATGGATGAGTTTTGGTCCAAAAAAACTATAAATCACCTCCTGCAGTGGGTTCCTCCAGAACCTTTTTCATTCTGCCTCTGCATTTTATGAACAATATTAGCATTTATCAGTTCACACAGGGGAGTTTTATTTAATTTCCCTGTTATGTTCTGCTCTGAAAAATACCTTTTTTATTCCCTTTTTGCTCAGAAACGGGTGCATGACTTGTATTCCAGTTCCGAAGCAGCAGCCGGGTTGACCGTGCTCTCTTGTGTGCTTGTGTGCCGGTGCAGACTTGCAGTGGGATTGTGGGTCCTTGCGGTCCGGCCGGGTCGTTGCTGTGAGACCCACCCCGGTTCTTCAGCGGTTCTGGAGGATGACCGCTGCACGGCTCGCTGTTGAATCCTGGTGAACGGCGTCTGATGTCCAAACGGCGGAAGGATGGCTCATGGCAAAGTGACCGTCACAGTGGACGAGTACAGCTCCAACCCCACGCAGGCCTTCACTCACTACAACATCAACCAGAGCCGCTTCCAACCTCCACACGTCCACATGTAAGTGCACGCACACACACACACACACACACACACACACACACACACACACACAAAAGGGTCTCGGCTGATTAACTAAAAAGAACACGTACCTGCCAGGAATCATTTTCACCATTTTCCGTAGAAATGCATCATCTTACCTGTTTTCAGAATCAGGTACTTTGTGAAATTCGATAAAAAGACGAGAGCAGATTTACAGTTTTAATTAAAATCTCGCTCACTTAATACAGTAGATCTTCTTTTCCCTTTCACGCTGCGTCGCCACGCGGGTTAATGATGAGTCTCAGACTCAGGAGCCTGTTTGATACAGAGTCATTGTTTTTTTGGTTTTTTTTGATGTGATTGGTTCGCTGTCAGAGAGTGGATGGTTCTCAGTGAGGGAAAAAAAGTTTAAGAACAGACAAAGACCAAAGACTCGGAATTCCCACAGGCCTTGAATACCCTTGGAAGTTTGCAGATTTGAGAAAAATTAAATAAGACCCTAAAGGTTTTTGAAAACGAATTGAAAGCACTTCATTGTTATTTATATATGAATGAAGGATTTCAGGACTCGACAAGATCAGGAGCGACAACGAGTCTGTAATGTCTGACTCGTGTCACGTCGCGCAACAAGTCGCTGCAAAGTCCTTGAATTTTAACGCCAAAGTGAGAGCGGTGACCTTGAAGACTCTCTGTGACCGAGGCGTTCAAATGCTATCGTCTCAAAAAAGTTGCCAGCCGGCGTGATTTTTTACCTGCATTTGGCGCTTGGCCGGTGTTAATTTCAGACCCTACACACACACACACACACACACACACACACACACACACACACACACACGTGGTAACCAAATGCTCTCCACGGGTCACACATTCTTGAGCAAATGCTTTCCTGACCTGACCTCTTTTCTTCCGAGTCACGCCGTGGCCGGATTGTGAGATGGTTATTGGTTGTGCCGTACATGAACACTTTGTCTGCATTAGGGCCGCCCTCTTTATTTATTTATCAAGCCTGGTTATTCAGCGTTACTCCTGTCTGAAGTGGTTATGCCTTTCATTAGAGAGCTGTGACCAGCAGAGCATCAGTCATTTGTTTTTTGAGCATGGACAGATATTAAAACTTGAGCTGTAGAGAAGGTATGCGACCGAGATCTTTCTCCCTGTTTGCAAGCACGTCAAAAAATGCGATGATAATGCGATTAAGGCGGCGCGTGTAAACACCACACTCTGACTCTATTAACGCGATTACGCTCTCGGTCGCATGACGCTCGTGTTTTTGCGGGCGAGCGTGATCGCGGTAACGTTTGTGGATTCTATTCGCGTTAACCACTTAGGACGTGTACACTTAATTAAAGTGCTTGAACTGTGCTTGAGTTTATTATGTGGTGTTATTACGACGCACAATCACGATAAATAAATACTACTTCAACTCTCCCACGAAACGAGATCTGAAAATGACAGTTTTATCGTCCTTTATGTTGCTGTGCAGTTCAATGCCATGAACGGAAACCAAAACCTTGTAAGAAAGAGTTTTTTGTTTTAGTTCATCCGCTGGGTTTTAAAACCAGGAATCCTCCAGTTCAAGTTAAAATCCCCAAAGTTCGCACAACAACACTGACATGTTAGCAGGTATCATTTATATCGAAATAATGTCCTGTGACTGTCAGCGAGCTCCAGTCTGGACCAAGACGACACTCTTTGTTGTTCATGTTGTTCATCCTGCGTGTTGCAAGACATGGATGTGTTTGGGTTTTTTGTTGTTTTTTTAAAATCTCAGAACCAGCAGAGGCTTTCAGATGATAATTAAAGGACATTTCCATCTCTGTATTGGGTAATAGTGTTTTTATTGCCCATTTGACTTGATTTTCAAGACGAAACGGACTGCATGTTTGTCCAATGAGGGTCTCACTCTCTGTTGCAGTGAATAAACAAGCTGAACCTTGTTTACTCGATCCTCTCGGCAGCGGGCGGCGTTTGGAAGATGGAAATATTCAGATAATCGATAATTTAATTGTGAGATGAAAAGTGGATTGTCAAATAGAAATGTTAAACATCACAGAACTGAGTTGAAACGCTGCATGCTCTCCTCCGGATGTATCTCCCTTCTCTCGTCTGATTCGTTCGGTCGGACATAAACGTCGTTATGGTGACTGGTGGAAAAGGTCAAGGAGGTCAAGGTCACGTCAGCTGGAAAACACTGAAGGCTGCAGTCTAAAAACACTGTACTTAATAACACTTTAAGACAAAACCCCCTCTGACTCCAACAGGTCTGTCTAGTCCTTCACTCGTATAAACGTCAAATCAGGAAATCACTTCATCTGACTTTCCTCACTCGCAGTCAACAGTCAACATCGCATGTAAACGCCGCCGCCGTGATGTCTCTGGGTCTGCCGGTCCTTTGCGGTCTCAGACGAGTTCTTCGGACCGGCTGCGTTCTGTCAGTCTGTCTGCTGAATCAGGCCAGATACTTTACTATGCATCGAGGCTCACGTATAGAGCAGCGTGAGGCCGAGTCTCCAGGGTGTTTACCCGCCACACGGATCCTCAACATAGTTGTTTAAAGCTCAGAAAGAGAAGGCGTGCATATCTTCAGCTTTACAATGTACCGGAAGGATGTTTTCATACAGCGATTCACCTCAGCTGAATATTCTTATTTTTGGGGGGATATTTGAATGCATCGCTATTCTTTCTGGAGGTGAAGGCCCCTGGGGGGGGGGGGGGGGGGTCCCTCGGGGGGGGCGGGGCCTCCCTGCTTGTGTGTTTGGATAAATACATTAGGCTGCTTCCTGGCCTCCACAGAGCCCTCAGTGTTTTAGCCTGTCATTCTTTTAAACTCAGACTGGGAACCCCAATATCTCACACACACACACACACACACACACACACACACACACACACACACACACACACACACACACGTGCTGCCTGCCATCCCCCCACCATGTCCGAGTGCGTATAGAATACACGCTCTGTTCTGGGAAAGTGCGGCTTGTTTAGGTTTGGGAGATAATGATCCGACTTGCCCCGGGGTTTCTCTCCCGACTGCATCCACAGCAGTTCGGACATAAATAAAGTCGGTGCTTCAGTGAAACCAGGCGGGGGGGGGGGGGGGGGGGGTTGCCCGCTTTTTGAAACGCTATCCCTGCTAATGCCCCTCCACCCTCCACCCTCCACCCTCCACCCTCCACCCAGCCGCCCCCAACGCAGCGCACTGATGGTCCGCCTAGACAGAATATTTAGGTTTCGGTGATGGAGTACAGCAGCGCCTTTTGTTCGGCGTGGAAGGCGAATGAAAACACGCGTATGTCCGGGGGGGGGGGGGGGCTGCAGGTCCTGGAACAGCCCTAAAACATGTTGAATCATCTAAACTGAAGGCCTTCAAATGTCTTGACTCCGTTTAACTCGAGCATCTTAAATTCAGTTATAAATGTTTCTTGGTCAGAAATCGTTTATTTCAATAACATTTAATTCTAACTGGCTTTATAAATGTCTCTTTTAAAGCTGTTAAATTTAACTCAAACTTGCAGACACCCTGATATACCCCCCACACACTCGGAGGGTAAAGGTAGCGACCCCCGTCAGTGGTAATTACAAGCTAATGCGTTGGAACGCGACCCTGAAGTCAACACGAGCATTCTTGGGAGCCACGGGACGCCACCGCCTCCGTGGGGTGGGGGGGGGTGGGGGGGGCTCAGACCGGGGGGGGGGCCTCAGACCGAGGGGGGGTGGGGGGGCCTCAGACCGGGGGGGGGGGCTCAGGGGGGGGGGGGGGCGGGCCTCAGACCGGGTGGGGGGGGGTCAGACCGGGCCCCTGTTTGCGTTTGGTTTATTTTCCTGCACGTCTGTATTTTTTCTCCCCCTTTTTCAGCCGCTCGGTGAAATGAAACGCTCAGCAACTTGGAACATATGCTTCGAGTTGGGACGGTAATCGCATCGCGTCCAATTTGAGCGGGACGGGAGCCAGAATGTGGGGAGGCTGACAGACAGACAGACAGGGAGACAGACAGGGAGACAGACAGGAGACAGGACAGACAGGAGACAGACAGACAGGGAGACACCAAAGGGGCTAACGGACCAGGGTGTCGGATCCCGGAAAGCCTCGAAATCAATCAATGACTTTAAGGGTCTTGAATCCAGTTGTCTTGTTTTTTCACTGTGTAATGACGTCCAGTCTCTTAGTACAATATGCTGATGCTGCTTCACTAAACACAACTTGGGACTTTTAATTTCCTGGGTTCCTGTTTCTTCTGCTGCCCCGTTCACAACTTTCATTAGACGTGTTCAGCTTTGTGTCTTCGTTTTGTTTTCAGTTTTAAATTCAATTCCAGCATTAAAAAAAACAGCTCTTAAGAAGTGTTAACCAGGAAGCTGCAGGACGCCCTGTGGGAGGCTGGACTTCCTCTTTCAAATTAAAAAAGACAAACACACACAAAATGTTCCTTTTTCCTCTTCCGGTTATTTACCCTATAAAACATCATTCACTCAATTCCTCCAAACAAAACCGGTCGCGTCGTCTTTTTCTCTGCCTCCATTTCCAGTTTTAACTAACTCCTTCCCCCTCCAGATGCCTTGTTAATTATTCCTGCCCTCTGAATAATTGAGAAGCTCATAAGTGTGAATCATTTAACGCCGCCTGCATTCCTACACATGTACATACCGACACAAATCTGCTGCACATTGAATCCCATCCTGGTTGAAATGTTTTATTTTATACGTGCGATATTTCCTCTCTTATACTATAAACGTGACACCAAAATGAGTAGTTACATTTTGACGGTGAGCGGAACATTTTGCGAACCAATTGGCTTATATCCTTTTATTTTGAAAGCTGTTGCTAAATGTTTACACAATAAAAGCATGTTTTTTTTGGTTTGTGTCTGGAGCGAGGGGCCTTGACGCGTCGAGTCACATGACGGAGAAAATCTCAGAACCAGCAGAGGCTTTCAGATGATAATTAAAGGACATTTCCATCTCTGTATTGGGTAATAGTGTTTTTATTGCCCATTTGACTCGATTTTCAAGACGAAATGTTGTCCAGTGTTTGTCCAATGAGGGTCTCATTCTCTGTGTTGCAGTGAATAAACAAGCTGAACCTTGTTTACTCGATCCTCTCGGCAGCAGGCGGCGTTTGGAAGATGGAAATATTCAGATCATCGATAATTTAATTGTGAGATGAAAAGTGGATTGTCAAATAGAAATGTTAAACATCACAGAACTGAGTTGAAACGCTGCATGCTCTCCTCCGGATGTATCTCCCTTCTCTCGTCTGATTGGTTCGGTCGGTTCTCTCTTTCCTCTCCATCCCCCCCCCCCCCCCCCCCCCCCCCCCCTCGGCCCTCCCGGGAACAAAGAGCCAGTCCCATTTTGTGGCCTTTTGTTTCTGGCGGCAGGAGTGGAGGGGCTTTTGTAACAGGAGAACCCTCCATTAAGTTCCCTCTCCCCCCCTGGCCGGGGGGGCGGGGGGGGTTAAGTGACAGTTGACATTGGACAGGTCTGCTGTTTTTCAGATTGAAGCCCTTTTGATGTCCTTGAGATGTTGGCCCCCTCCGCCCCCTGAGCCTGGCGTCGAAGGTGGGGCGAGGGGGGGGGGTTATCTCCTGATGATGTCACTTCCTCCCGCTATGAAATGGAGATGAGCCTGCGCCTTTTCACGCGGCGAGTCCTCCACTCATCCGGTTTTCATTTGCCGCTCATTATTCGGCGAGGCCGGCCGCCATTTGCAATGCTAATCCCTCATCGGCGAATCAGCAGCTCTGGTTGGTTTGCATGGAACTGCAATCAGTGTTTTACTTGTTACTCCTCTACGCCACTTTATTACTTTTGCATTACGGATCCAAAAATTGGTGAATTCTTCTTCTTCTTACTTTCAGAAATTGTGATAACTCGTTTCCATTTCCTGTGAGTGATGATCGGGGAAACCAAACAGCGTTGATGTTCTAATGTTCTTGTTATCCACTTTGTAAGCAAAGTAGTGGGATTACTTTTCTATCATCTTTCATCTGAACGAGCTGAGAGGATGATGAGGATGACGACGGGGGTGGGGTGGAGTCAACTTCAATCTGATGTTTAAAGGGCCGATAACGAAAGGAAACAACTTCCTGTTTGGATTAGTAATTAGTAACGTGAGATATCACTGTTGGGTGAAAACCTTGTATCTCCCAACATGTCGACCTTTCAGGTAAACAGCGTTGAGTTGATCCCATGGGGTTTTAAAGGGTGTTGTCGAAGTCTCTCCCACAGCGCGACGGGTCTTTATTGTCTTGTCTACGAGAAGCACGTGCACAATGCATGATGGGATAGGCAGCGATGCGAACCAGGCCGCAATGAGCCACATTTAAAACATGGAATATTACGAGAACCAATCACATCCGGCTAAACAGCTGGAGGTTGTTGGTCTCTCTCTACCAGAGGAAGCTTAAAGTACTGGTGGGATGAACACGTAATGTTTAGCTAGCTAGCCTAACATCCCATCACATCCAATTAGCGGTAGCCACTTAGCCAGCTAGCTTACTGGGGTAAAGCATAATTTGAGGATTATGTTTGCCATACATACACAGGCTTATGGATTTTTTTTAATTTTTTTTTAATTTCATTTATTTGTATTTTCAGCCACAAACAGCCACTTTTGACATGTTGCCTGTGCAGGTAGCGGCTGCTGTTTCCAGTTTATCATCCCAGTGCTGCAGCCTGCACCCCCCGCGCCCCCCCCCCCCCCCCCCCCACACACACACACACACACACACACACACACACACACACACACACACACACACACAGCCAGAGGCCTGTCAGCAGCACAATTAGGGGCTGTGCCGTAATGAAAGGGGCATTAGCAGAGGCAATTTATTCCTCGGTGCGGCGCCGGAAGGTTCTACAGTGCTGATATTCCATGCAGGTCTTTGTGTGCCATGCTTGCCCATTATAGCAGGAATAACAGGGAGGGGCGAGGAGGATGCACCCTGGCTGGGTAAATAGAGCTGGTGGGGGGGTGGGGGGCGGGGGGCTTCAAGACAGAGCTCCGTCATATTATGTTGTTTGAATTTGGATGTTTTTACTCCGAGCTTCTGTTCAGTTTTCTCTGTGAAATTTTCATCTTTCTGCATCTACATTTTCTGTTTCTGCCTCTTCAGTCGCCTTGTTTGCTTGTTCTCGTCTTCCACCTTTCGCTCTTCTCTCTCTCACTCTCACTCTCTCTCTCTCTCTCTCTCTCTCTCTCTCTCTCTCTCGCTCTCGCTCTCGCTCTCTCTCTCTCTCTGTTATTCCTGTGTTCATTTTGTTCCTCTGAAGTTTATTGAATTAGTGCAGACAGCTGAAACGCAGAAGATAAGAGAGGCGCTCTCCTCTCAGAGAAATGGTGTGTGTGTGTTGTGTGTGTGTGTGTGTGTGTGTGTGTGTGTGTGTGTGTGTGTGTGTGTGTGTGTGTTGTGTAGAGGTTATATACAGAGGAAATGGGGGCCAGTGTGTTTTGATGTTTCACCTGAAAGGGCGATAAAGACGGTGCAAGCTCAGTGGAAGACCAGGAAGTATTTGTCTCCGGTTCAGCGCCGATTATCTTTTTTAAAAATTTGCTATCGTGGCTTTCGGGGCTCTGGACACAAAACGGTTCCTCCGAGTGTTTGTGGCACAAACAGGGAACGAGGGTCGATCGGCTGCTGGGTGGCAGAATTTATTCATTTTGAAGAAGCTCTAGATTATACACAAAGCATTTTTTGAACCTTTTTAAATGCTTTTGACCCCCCCCCCCCCCCCCCCCCCCCCCCCACCGTCCTGTTTCAACCAGAAATGCATCAAATTACAGAATGAAAATGCTGTTACAACTGATTTCACATCTGATGTTAAATGCAGTAGACGCTCAGAAAACCTATTTAAACAAAGATTAAATATGTTATCAAATGAGTTCGTATTGATATTGTACCATTAATAACGTGGATGATTTTGCTACGATATGAATTAAAGCGCTGTATTTATGAGGCGTCTTCATACTGGTAATCATGTTTGGGCAGCTTGACTCCAGTTCATTAGCAGCCCTGATTCCACTCTTGCCCTCTGATCCTGAAGGCCTTCCTGTCTGTGGACTTATTGACGAGAAATCATTATCACCGCTGCAGTACGACTCGGTGAACGACTCGGTGAACGAGTCGGTTGTAGAGGCTAATCCCTCAGCAGGTGACTGCAGGTATAATAGACAGAGCCCCCCGTCTGGCCCGCCTCTCCCGACGTGATTGGCGTGCGCTTGTGTCTCAGACAAGTGGGCAGCTCAGAGGTCGTTGACCCCTTTAACCCCGGCAGCACCGAGGGGGCGTCTGCTGCCACGCCCCCCCCTCCGAACAGAACCAAAACCCAGCATCCCAAAACAAGACGAGTCTTGAGGATTTGATTGGGGAATTTATGAGAAAACTACAATCCCTAAATCTATTTTGGCTATTAAATCCACTGCAGTTGAATTAAGGTTTATTTATCTCACCCATAAAAAAACATGAGAAATAATGTCTGCTGATTCTGAAAAAGTCTAAATTAATATTATCAGCATTTTAGGTTTCAAATTAATTGCTGTTTTTCTGAGAAGAAATCAGCCCAGTGACGTTTATTAATTGTCCATATATTCATTCTAACTCGTATTAAAAAGTTCTTAAAACCTAAATTGAAGGCGACGTGGAAAAGAATACAGAAGAAAAGTAACATTTGCAGCAGTGAGGCCAGAAATCCTAACAGGCTCGTAAGTGGGAACTAGCAAAGAAAAACAAACATCACTTAGAATATTAAGTTTAAGAAATAAGATCCTAGCGGGGATGTGCAGCTGAAGGGGAGGAGCCGGGCTGAACAGGGATTTCTACGAGTTCAGTCATGGATTTTATTTGCAAAACTTAAATCTGCACCTGGTCAGATACATGGTTACAGGAGTCAGGAGTATGGCTGTTTCAATATAATCACTTTAATCATTTAATCATTTATTTATGATAAGAATAAGGCGCTTTAACCACACAGCTTTCTCGCGGCACAGCAAGCGGCCGCGGGTCCGTTCGGGACGGTTTTCAGAAAACTCTCGAAGCGCTGCGATCAATCAGAGCGATTACTTAACGAGGGCGGCGGCGGCGGCGGCGGCGGCCGACCTCCTCATCTGCCGCGAGTTCAGTGTCACGCCTGGAGGAGCTGAACTTTGACCCAATTTACTCGTGTGTTTTTCCAAAAGGCCACGGAGCCAAGTGTGCTCCATCAAATGAACCGACATCAGAGAGCCTTCCCTCCCTCCCTTTTACCTCCCTCCCTTTTACCTCCCTCCCTGTTTCTGTCTGTACTATATGACACATGTAACCAATAACTCGGTCTGCCTTCCATCCGCAGTTTTTCCAGTATTGACTATTTTCTGCATGCAGGCGTTTTAGGGCAAAGCACCTCCCCGAAAGCTTCCCTGCATCATTTATTTACTTGTACATTTATATGTACATTTATTGGTGCTTGTGCTGAAACGTAACTCGATGCGTTTCGGTTTCTTTGTTGAAGGATGCCAGAGTTTTTTCATGCGTTTTTAATCGAGCCTCAATCTGGTGGGTTTTTCTGCGGCTATAGGGCTGATCTCGTGTCAGCTCCAATGTCATGGCGGATTTGCGAGTGTGCTCTTGCTCTCCTCCAGCATATTAGCATTTCAACCCCCACCACCACACACACACACACACACACACACACACACTCTCTCCCTCTGCAGTCTTCTCTCTGATGTCACGCTGAAGCACAGACAGGTTAACACGAACCTTCATGCTAACACAGTTCAGTCTGTCACTGGAGAATATTCTTTTACCTGCTGCCGGATCGCAGGAAGACCGACTTTTCATTTTCACCGTCTCCATTTACAGTAGATCAGAGGCCTCCGCTGCACCGCTGAACTCCTGACTCCTGTATACATTACTAATGAACCACGGGGTTGTTATACAGTCATATGTTAACAGGGGTGTGTGTGTGTGTGTGTGTGTGTGTGTGTGTGTGTGTGTGTGTGTGAGACTCCATTATCATGGAGGTTCCTTGGCTAGGCCTGTTCTAATTGATAGGGGCTGCTGGTATTTACTTACGTTCTCAGGTTGGAATAATTCTCAAAGGAAAGGAGATGGAGCTTGTTTTTCTCCCGGCTTTATTTTAATATATGTATATGTGTGTGTGTGTGTGTATGTATATGTGTGTGTGTGTGTGTGTGTGTGTGTGTGTGTGTGTATATATGTGTGTGTGTGTTTTCTCATCCCATGTGGTTCAGCGTTCTCCCTCCTCCATGACTAGAAGTGTCGAATCCTCTAAAGCTGCATGATGTCGACGCACCACAGAGCACCAAATCTAATCAGCAGCTCCCTGCAATGTGTGTGTGTGTGTGTGTGTGTGTGTGTGTGTACTTGGTGTATGTGTGTGTGTTTAGCAGACAGACTTATTTACTGCACCCAGTCAATAACAAATATTATTATCTCTGTAGCTAGTTTTTCATTTCATTTTGTCCCCGTATTAATAAGGGGTCCAGGCCTGGTCCTCCTCAACCCCACAGCACTGACATCTGCTGACTTCTACTGACGTCTACTGAAGCTGTGGAGGGCAGGGACAGACTAGTTCTAGACTAGACGATAGGTTTACAGACTACGGATATCTACAGACTACTGACGGTGGTTACAGACTAGAGGAAGTGACTACAGACGGCTACAGACTAGAGGAGGTGACTACAGACTAGAGGGGGTGACTGCAGACTAGAGGGGTTGACTACAGACTAGAGGAGGTGGCTACAGACTAGAGGGGGTGACTACAGACTAGAGGAGGTGACTACAGACTAGAGGGGGTGACTACAGACTAGAGGGGGTGACTACAGACTAGAGGTGACTACAGACTAGAGGGGGTGACTACAGACTAGAGGGGGTGACTACAGACTAGAGGTGACTACAGACTAGAGGGGGTGACTAGAGGGGGTGACTACAGACTAGAGGAGGTGACTACAGACTAGAGGGGGTGACTACAGACTAGAGGAGGTGACTACAGACTAGAGGGGGTGACTACAGACTAGAGGATGTGACTACAGACTAGAGGGGGTGACTACAGACTAGAGGATGTGACTACAGACTGCTACAGACTAGAGGAGGTGTCTACAGACTAGAGGGGGTGACTACAGACTGCTACAGACTAGAGGAGGTGTCTACAGACTAGAGGGGGTGACTACAGACTAGAGGATGTGACTACAGACTGCTACAGACTAGAGGAGGTGTCTACAGACTAGGGGGGGTGACTACAGACTGCTACAGACTAGAGGAGGTGTCTACAGACTAGAGGGGGTGACTACAGACTGCTACAGACTAGAGGAGGTGTCTACAGACTAGAGGATGTGACTACAGACTGCTACAGACTAGAGGAGGTGTCTACAGACTAGAGGATGTGACTACAGACTAGAGGGGGTGACTACAGACTAGAGGGGGTGACTATAGACTAGAGGATGTGACTAGAGGATGTGACTACAGGCTAGATGAGGTGACTACAGACTAGAGGATGTGACTACAGACTAGAGGGGGTGACTACAGACTAGAGGATGTGACTAGATGAGGTGACTACAGGCTAGATGAGGTGACTATAGACTAGAGGATGTGACTACAGACTAGAGGAGGTGTCTACAGACTAGAGGATGTGACTACAGACTAGAGGATGTGACTACAGGCTAGATGAGGTGACTACAGACTAGAGGATGTGACTACAGACTAGAGGGGGTGACTACAGACTAGAGGATGTGACTAGATGAGGTGACTACAGGCTAGAGGAGGTGGCTACAGACTAGAGGGGGTGACTACAGACTAGAGGGGGTGGCTACAGACTAGAGGAGGTGACTACAGACTAGAGGGGGTGGCTACAGACTAGAGGAGGTGACTACAGACTAGAGGGGGTGACTGCAGACTAGAGGGGGTGACTGCAGACTAGAGGAGGTGACTGCAGACTAGAGGGGGTGACTACAGACTAGAGGATGTGACTACAGACTAGAGGAGGTGACTACAGACGGCCTCCCTTCCACGTGACCTTGCAGATGACTGCGCTCCACTGAAATGGGAGCAGGAACAAATTGCAGCCTTTTGTTAAGACGACCGCGGTGGCGTTCTGCTCAGCGTTGCATTTTGGGAAGCTGATTTGTGAAGCAATTTTCCTATTTTCCATCTCGGCGCGATGGTTTCCCCCCCAAGAGGTTTTCTTTTGTGCCGAGACGCTTATTTTCCCCATCTCTTTTAATGACGTCTCCTCTGCTCCAAAACCTCTTTATTTTGTCTGGTTCTGTGTTGCGTTTCCATGCCATGTTTGTGCACACATGCAGGTTAAGTGTGTGTGTGTGTGTGTGTGTGTGTGTAAGTGTGTGTGTGTGTGTGTGTGTGTGTGTGTGTGTGTGTGTGTCAGGTTGGAGATTGGAGCGTTGATTATGTGTCTGATGTTGTCTGCAGAGTGACATCCTTTCTAATGAAATAATGGCATGGTGGCAGAGTGCTGGAGGATTGCACATTGCTGACTTCAATTACAGACAAGATTTTTTTTCTCCGTCCTTTCATTCGGAGAAAAGTACAGGTTTTTTCTTCCCTTTTTAACAGACGTGCTTATATTGAACAAAAGAATGAATAAGAGGCTCTCCCGACCGGACTTGGGTCTAAGTGATTTTTCTTTGCATAATGGACAGAAAGGACATGGCATGTCTTAATTCACCGTCTCTTTAGCCAATCTGATGCCACAAAACAGCCATTGCCCTCTTTGTGTGCACAAATCAACCGAGCGCTGCTAGGCTTGTTTTTCAGCTCCCACTACTAATGTTGGCCTGCTGTAATGTCTCTCTTTTCTTTGAAATGCATTTGGCTATGCCACATTCATTATTTTGTGGAGCATATAATTTAATTTTTTACCGCTAATAACAATAATCATCTCAAGGCTGCAGTTTTCACGTGTGTCCTTTCTGCTATGTGGTCTAAAATTAGCATATATTTCTATATTGATTAGATCCACTTATAAAAATATCTTCTTTTTTTTTTGAGTTTCTTATGCTGTGACATGCAATTCCTTTTGTTGCCCAAAATAAGAAATTAAAAACAAATCTGGTGCAAAGTGCAAAAACTTTATCTGTAAATACATTTTCTCAAATGGTGTGTAGAAATAGCTCAATGTCAGAAGTTGCATTCAAGAGACAATTTCTGAAGGTCCTGAAGGACAGACCTTTCTGTTTTTTTGGGGTTTTTTGAAAAGAAGAAGTGGAAAATTTCACTGCGGAGAAAATTGGCTGTGATTGGTCTTGTTGCCAGGGACAACTTGACTGCTGAGGATGTGATTGGTGCATCAGAAATCCCTTCCCTACAATGGATTTAATCTTTTAGAAACATTTTCCAAGTGTAATGCAAAGTTGGTAAATTAGCTTGAAGCAGCGTGAGCCGACCATGAGGATCAGGAGGAGGGCTCAGCTAAGCTGCTACAGCAAGTTTTTAATTTTTTTTTGATGGAATAAGAAATTCTCTTCTCTTAGATATTTTCAAAATTAACATTGTTTATGAGTGCAAGGTTTGAACTGTAGCTGCCACTCCTACTACATATTACTACTTTATGACTTGGACTTAAAGGAGAATACCGCCGGCATTCAGAGTTTACCGTTCATTTACCTCAGTCTGCGTCTAGTTTACATTTCCCACAATTATTTTGCAACACATGCTGCATGTAATTCGATTTCTTTTAACATTTACTCATCGTTTTTAAAATGCAACCTTACGGTGTCAAACCTGAAATTGACCGCTAAGACATCCCAAATAAGGGGACGTGGATGTGACAAAGTTTGTAAGGCGACCTGTTTTTCCATTTCTTCCTGTGGGTGTCAGGTGAGAGTGTAACGTAACGCACACACCGAGATGAAAACACTCAACAGGCAGGCGATAAAACAGAAACAAATGAAGGTTTCCTGTTCACTGTGATGAATTATCTCGCTCAGGAAATGTTCAAGTCTGTGGAAGTTGATTTTCATCCTGTAGAAAAACGGAACAGCAGCGAATGTCTTTTCTGAAGGAGGAAAACGAGCTGATATCTCCGACTGTGTGCAGACCGACAGGAGTAATGGGAAGTGTTCTCCTTTAACCTGTTTCCCCCTCTCTGTCTTCCTCAGGGTGGACCCTATTCCCTATGACACTCCCAAGCCGACGGGACACACCAGGTTTGTGTGTGTGTCCGACACACACTCGCGTACCGACGGGATACAGATGCCCTACGGCGACGTGCTGCTGCACATGGGGGACTTCACCGAGCTGGGCCTGCCCTCCGAGGTCAAGAAGTTCAACGACTGGCTAGGTACTAAGCTGCTTAATGCATTCACACACAACGCACACAAGCATGGGGGTGGGGGGGTGCAAAGGCACGCAGACATGTTGCACGCATAACCAGTAACTGGGCCACACAGTGAACCCCCTCCGTCGCACTCGACCTCACAACTGCTGTGCTAAAGTGTCCAGTTTAACCCCTCTGACCTCACACCCTGGCCCAGTTAACCCCTGACCCCTCCCTCTGGCCCCTCTGCTGTGGGTGTGCTGGTGTGTGTGTGTGTGTGTGTGTGTGTGTGTGTGTGTATGTGTGTGTGTGTGTGTGTGTGTGTGTGTGTCAGGGTTTCATCACTTGCACCTCCAGGCTACATCTTACTGATTCCAAGCTACGCTGAAGGTTTATTGGTCCTCTTATGTATTTAAGTTTCATACATTAATTAATACACAGAGGTGCATACACACACACTCAAACAGGGTCTGAAGTTAACACCAGCTATACCACCATCAGCCAATCAAATCAAAGCAAAACAATGACTCAAACAGGCTCCTCATTGGCTGCCTATTTCGCCGCCTATTAGTCGGCGTGAAGCCACCAAAAATATTTCTAGGAAAAATTAGAAAAATTAATTATTATGACTGGTTAAAAATGACCAGAGCCTAGAAACAGGAAGTAGTTTGACATGGTAGAAAGTGAGGCTGTGGTAGTGGTGTGTTCACGTTCGTGCTACTGTCAAATAATCCTTTCACGATGGAGGACATAATGGATGGAGGACATAATGGATGGAGGACATAATGGATGGAGGACATAATGGATGGAGGACATAATGGACATAATCTTGACATTATTTGTGTCCACAACACATAATCTGCTTTTCAGAGTTGGTGCTCATTTCACACACTTTTATGAGGCTGTTGTACTAAAAGTGAGTTTCGTACTCTGCACACACAAACACATACAACGGATGCAAATAGCGACGGCTTTACACCAGTAACCAGACATGCGCTTGGGCATTGTGTGCATAAGCAAGTGCAACCCCAACACACACAGACACAGACACACACACACACACACACACACACACACACACACATACACACACACACACACACACCATATGCTGCTGAGATGACAATGGGCAGGCTTGGGAGGGTCAGAGAGTCGTGGCGCCACAGTGGCACGCCACTATGCCTGGCTGGCCCTTTAATGTGCTGCCAGGTGCTCTGCCCTTAATTCCCCCCGAGACACACACACACACACACACACACACACACACACACACACACACACACACACACACACACACACACACACACAAAGGGATGGGCACTCAGACACATGCAGGCACGTCCTCATGTCCCATTTCTTCCCCCTCTATTTTCCGCTGGGTCCTGTCCCAGCAGGCCCTGCCACGCCGCGGTGTTGCGGCTAATTCATCACCAAAAGGACACACTGGTCAGCACTTCTGTCAGACTCCTCCATCCATCAAAACGGAGAGCTACGTCAAGTGTGTTTTCTCTCTCTCTCTCTCTCTCTCTCTCTCTCTCTCTCTCTCTCTCGGCGCTAGCGTCTGCTTTGTTAACCGAGAGCCAAACGGCGATGCGCGGCCATAATGGGGAATCGATGCAGAGCAAAGTGGAAAATGACTTGGTGTCGCCAGAGCGCCGTGCTTGTCATTATCCCGTTGAGGGCTGTGCACGTGGAGCCGTGCACGTGGAGCCGTGCACGTGGAGCCGTGCACGTGGAGCCGTGCACGACGCAGCACCGCCCACCTAAACGTCTTGCTTCCCCCCCGTTGGTGATAGATTGGGACGATATATTGTTTACTAAATATTGGATATATCGGCAGATCACCACTGATGTGATACCACAGCTACATTAAAACACTCCGGAAAACCGGCCGTGAAATTTTGATTTCCTTGCACATTTTATTTAATCATTTAATTGTTTTATGTCAGTTAATTCTTCATTTAAAGGCAGTAAAGTCTCCCAGAGTTTCCCTACCATTGAATAGGTGAGGGCTGCCTTACAGAGCTGCTGACACTAAAAGAAGTCTGGTTTCAATGGAGAATTTTAGTGTCCCATGAGGCTCTAAATGCTGTTTCAGAGGCTTTTCAGAATAAAATTCTGGGGGAAACGATACTTGATACTTGACGTTGAGCACAAATGTTGGCTATAGGCATCTTGAGTCTAAAGAGGTTGGTATTGGTATCAGCCTTGGAAAAACCCATATTGGTTGAACCCTAATAGATGTGATATTTTGTATGCCAAGGACCCGGCAAATCTACCTGCATCTGCTTGGTTTCTTTTACATGAGAGGTTCCCCATTGGTGGGAGTTGATATTTGTTTGAAATGGTGAAGCTCAGCAGCTTTTGTGTCACCGACCGAACGTTACAGCGCTGCTTCTTCAGCTTGCGTCTCTTTCTGAAGGCAGGAGGCTCTCCGCGGTCTGTCTGAGAAAATGGTAGACTCTCTTGTGTTGCAGCTTTCTGTGCTTCACCTACAGAACGGTTTGATATTCCTTCCAAGGCCAGGCTTTGTTCTCCCCCGTGGAAAGCAGAGAAAGGAAGGGAAGATGGAGTTTGGTAGATGTGGAGGAGGTGGAGACACGGCGGCTTGAAGGAGAGAGGCTTTAAAGTCGCAAGGAAATGGCATTTCAGTGGCGTTTCGCTTCCGTAATCTGATGTATTTCGGGTTGCAACAGGATGTGTGGGCGGGACGTAACGTTGGGAGGGTTAGAAAGGTTAAAAAGTGTTCAGAGGTGGGTGAGGTGGACCAAACATGGAAGGTGACTCAGTGACTCTTGAGCTTCACAAACTCCTGGATTCCACAAAACGAAGAAACAAATAAACCGTTCAGAAAAACAAACCAACAAATGTTTCAACAGATTTTGATTAAATTATGGGAGAAAATAAGGAGAAATGAAAAGTCCGCCAGGGAAATCAGGAGGGTTGGCAAGTCAGGTTCAACATTTTTTGAACCTGACTTTTTTTTTTAATGTATGCCATAAAACAAAACATGTTTTGTTAACAAGTTAACAAGATGAAAAGTCATTTTTCATTGCATTGTGACTTTTCATGACGTGTTCCCACTGGCCTTGAAAATCCTTTTTAAAGTTTGTGGATTTGAGAAAAATAAAATAAGGCCTTTTAAAGTTTTTTGAAAATGAATGGATGATCCTTGAAAGTGCTTTTAGTTATTTTTGTAAAATTCCAAATTCATCAGTCTGTATCAGATCTCTGGACCTCTGATGGATAAAAACCCTGTGATGGATATTTATGTAGTTTTAAAATCAGTGTTGTTCTACAGTCTTGGAAAACCCTGGGAAAGTTATGGAATTCCAAAAATTGTGTTTTCCAAGCCTGGAGAAGTTAAAATGGAACAATGTAAGATGTGCATGTACAGACGAAAATGATCTTCTTAGCTAACTCGGGGTCAGTTTATTAACTGTCCCTGTCAAATAAATAAAATAGAGAAATGTAAACTTGTTGATCATTTTGATAATTGATAATTGTTTTCTCCAACCAGTGAAATGTTGAATGTTCCAGCTTGGCTGCTTGTTGATCCACTTCCCTTTGAGGAATAAAAACCCAGATCATGAATGTCCTGATCGTATCGGTCCTGAGAGATAGTTGGAGCAGAAATAAGACCTGGACATTCACATCACTTATTCAACTGAAAACATGTGACAAATATTGGTCATGCAAATTGTGCTGTACGTCATGGAAAAGTCTTGGAAAAGCAAAATTTAGGAACCTTGTAAAATAAAAGATTTCACAGGAGTAAAAGCCTTTATAGTCTCTATAATTTGAGTCTTTGAATTTCACAAAAAAAAAAGTCCTTTTTAAAGTCACTGAAAAGTCCCTGGTCTGTGAGCGGTGCAGATTTGGTCATGGTTTCGTTTGTGTATATTTTCACTTCCTGGTGTTTTAACGTCACGCAAACATCTCATTTAATGAATTGTGCAAAATCACGTCATAAGCAAAGTCTTGTTTTGCAAACAGAAGACAATTACACCTCCTTCCATATTCACCTCTAATTGAACTTGTCCTCATGTAGAATACGATCATTATTCCTCTCCTGTTTATGCTCCTTTAGAAAGAGTATATTTTTAGTGTTGCCAGACCAGATGTTTCTTTTTCTTTAATGCCATTGCAAAAGCACGTCTGCCTCCTTAAGAGAAACCAACAAACTGAAAACTACAGCGATGGATCTCCTTGTTGTCTGCACGTAGTCAAGTTTCTTTTCTTTCCTCTGCCGCTTGTGGATTAAAAACAAATAAAGAATATATGTAGGTGTATCTCACTCCACACACCCTTTTGTAAGATGTATCAGGATGGCAATAAAATGCAGTGGCAATTCCCAACAGAATAATGGAGATGGAGTTGTTTGATGGTAATTATGTTTCCCCCACCTTTTCCTAGCCTGATCCCGGTGTAGCAGAGAGGATGATTTGGTTTTGTTCGTGTGTGTGTGTGTGTGTGTGTGTGTAAATGGAGGTGTGATCCAGTTAGAGTGCGGGGGGACTGAGAGACGACGCTCTCTTATAGGGTTAGACTGGAATTTATGATGCTGAGACGCGACGAGAGCTAATTTAGAGCGGCGGGAATGAAACCTATAGACCAGAGAACCATGATTCTTTTATTGTCAGCATTGGAGCACACACACACACACACACACACACACACACACACACGCACACACTTCAGGCGGATGTGTTGGAATTTAATATCTTATCTGCTTTGAGCCAATATAGTTTGGCTGAATTTTTATTTTCTTTACATTCAGTTTCACTTTGTTTTTCCAATAAGATCCCAGCCACCCCGATCGCTCCCATCGCTCCCTTCACTTACTTTTGCAGTTAAAAGGAGGCGCTTTTTATTGGATTTTATTGAATTTTTATTCAGCATTTTATTCAATTTGCTTCCTCGGCGTGCTCCGTAACCTTCTGTTATCGCTGGCCGGAGGAACAAAGGGAGAATCGCGCTTGTAAGAAGAAAGGGAATAAGCTAATCGCTTCCCTATCAGTCACTGTGGTCAGGCTCTGTAATTCACCTCGCACGGCACACAGAGAAAGAAATGAAAGACATCCAAAAAGAGAGAGAGAATGGGAGGAAGAGATGAAGGCCAAATCCTTTAGCTGAGTGCTCAATCTGCCGGAATAAAGAAGTAAGTCGGTTGTGTGATGGCGGAGGGCGCCGGGACAAAGCACCTCCACAGAGGAGAGCGAAAAGGGCAAAGCAGAAATTGAAAGATGAGGCGATGAGGACTGTAATAGATGTTCCTCCCTATTTAGGTCAGGTTCGTGCTTTCCCAGCTGCCCGCCGTCCGCAGAGATGGACGGCGGTCTGCCGGGGTCAAGCAGAGCCTTCAGCCGTCGTAACCT
Organism: Hoplostethus atlanticus; assembly: GCA_034670405.1. Taxonomy (NCBI): domain Eukaryota; kingdom Metazoa; phylum Chordata; class Actinopteri; order Trachichthyiformes; family Trachichthyidae; genus Hoplostethus; species Hoplostethus atlanticus. The sequence goes on from JAXDDX010000009.1 coordinate 5,563,956, forward strand.
CTTTGACTCCCTGAATGGAGGTTTTTCTTCGCTTCCTTGAGTTTCCTCTCCGCCGCCCTAATCTTTTCACAGGGTTAAGTATAGAGGGAGTCTGCTGCAGGAGCATACGCTCGCTGTACAAAATATTAGAACCTGTTGTTTCCGTGAAATAGACTGACCGGGTGAAACCTACGATGCCTTGCCGGTTAAATCCACCTCAGTCTCAAAGGGGAGGAAAGACGTTGGACAAGATCTGTGCAAGGGGTGAAAATGGAATATTAGCAATGTGTTCCTAATAGGACCGATAATGTCCTTTTTATTAAATATCAGTTATAGGCAGATCAATGTGGTCTACTGCTGACATGATAGAGGTCCATTTTAATTTCTTGGCATATTTTAATTATTCATTTATTTGTTCAACAATGTTTTTGTAATTTACTTCATTTAAAGGAACTAATAGGTTAATAGCTGCTAACCCAAAATAATTTCATCAGTCTTGTTTCAATGGAGAGTTTTAGTGTCCTTGATGGTCTAAATGTTTCAGAGGCTTTTCCACCCTGATGACAATACAATTCTGGTGAGAAACACTAATACTTTTTTTGGCCTGAAAATTGCACAAAAAAAAATCAGCCCAAAATACCAATGTTTCCCTTCAAAATAAAACCTTGATCAAACCCTTTTTCCTAATATTTTTAACGTTAGATTCGAGCCAGGTCAGAGAAGCATCGTAGACTGGATAATTCCTGTCCAAGTAAAAGTATGAGAAGTAAGGGGAGCGTTCAAGAAACCAATGCTAACAGTAAAGTATATCAAGGCGTTGTGCAGATGAGAGCTTCACGTGTGTTTGTGGATTTTAGACCAAAAATAGCAACAACCCAGAATGCCGTCTTCCCTCCCCCCTGTTACTGACCACCTTTTCCTCCACAGTCTCCCTCGCCTCCCTCTCACCGGTTGCTCTTGTCTCCCGCAGGTGGCCTCCCGTACGAGTTCAAGGTGGTGATCGCCGGGAACCACGAGCTGACCTTCGATAAGGACTTTATGGCCGAGCTGGTCAAGCAGGATTACTACCGTTTCCCGTCGGTGTCCAAACTCAAACCGGAGGACTTTGACAATGTCCAGTCGCTGCTCACAAACTGTGTGTACCTGCAGGACTCGGACGCCACCGTCAAGGGATTCCGGATATACGGGGCGCCATGGTAAGAGTCCCGACCGATTTCTCTCTCCATCATCCTCCACCCGAACCCATTCTCACCGCTGCTACCTTTCCCCTCCATGAGCGTTGAGTTACGCTAGACGTGTTGAGGGTGTATCTGTCTGGCTGTTTTCCAGCTCCCCTCCCTGCGGTAACTCAGTATGCGCTGTACGCTCTCAGCAAGGGGCCTCCCTAACATGCAGGGTGCTATTCCCAGCACGCACCTTCCTTTATGGGCCCGGGACCTTCGCCTGCTCCCGGGGCTTACGTTACACCTGTGTTTTGACACGGGGTTAAGTGATACGCGTGGTACCGGGACACGCCGGCAGTAGGCTCTAGGGTGTGGAAGGGACTGGCGAGGGAGGGCGTGTATTCAGATGGCGGGAGGGAAGATATGTCCACGTAGCGAGTGTACATGCTTGTGGTTTTGTGACTTCCTCTTCCTGCTTTTGACAACGAATCGTTTGACAGTTGTAAAGTCAGTTTGCGATCTGGACTATTTGCTGTCGTCACAACACAGAAAAGTTCAGTGTCGGTGGAGTGGCCGCTGCAGGACGCTTTTATTGCACGTTGTTACAGTTTACTGGCGTTATTTGTTCAGTAATGTTTTTGTATGTTTTTCTTTCCCTGCCATTTAATAAGATAAGAGCTGCTAACCCAAAAGAATGTCATCAGTCTGGTTTCAGTGGAGAGTTTTAGTGTCCCATGATGTTTCAGAGGCTTTTCACCTGACAGGAGTCAAATTCTGGGGGAATACTTGTCATTTTGTGGCATGAAAATTTAAAAATGTAAAGTTATTGAATATCGGTATTTCCCTTCAAATAAAACATATTGATCAAACCCTTTTCCTAATATTTTATACACACAGTACAACGTTTGTATTCGAGCCAGGTCAGAGAAGCTAGAAAACATCGGAGCCTGGATAATTCCTGTCGAGTCAAAGCTGTGAGAAGAAAGGGGAGCGTTCAAGAAGCCAATGCTAACATCAAGGTATATCCAGGCGTTGCGAGATGAGAGCTTGATGTGTGGTTCTGGTTCTGTTTGTGTCTGTAGAGTTTGCAGGCTTTATAACCTCCTCTGTGTGAAGAGAGATTGTAAAGGCCGGGTCACACTCCATGAGTTCTATACCGGTTCTAACACCGTTCAGTCAGATTGTCCTGTAGTGTGAACGGGCTCAAGACCAGAGACGTCAGCCCTACCAAGCGACTCCTGACCAGCCTGGAGCCCGGCAAGGTTTTTTGACATTTTTGATTTGTTCGGTCCAGTCCGGTGAAGCTGGTGAAGCCCGACAGCCAACAGGGAGTTCAGCTCAAGGCAGGAAGAAAAAGAGACCTGGAACTTCACATCGACATTTTACATCAGTAGACATTCCCAACTTCACCTGCTGTTGTTATACAGTTTTATTTGGAGGAATAAATGAGGAATAAACCTCATGAAATGGGAACATGCCTGGATCAATCCCCAAAGTAAATTCAAATCAGTGTTATCCTCGTGATAATGTCACTTCAAAATACATTTGTAAAGTAAATGTAAACTGTCGCTTCTCCACCATGGAGCAAGAATCAATAGCACACCTTTTTTTTATTGTATTTATTGGTCTGGACGAATGGCGGAATGGTTTCGAGTGACGAAATCGGGTAGTGTGTGTGATCCCTCGTCTCTGGTGTGACGTCCCTAGTGTGCACACCTTCCTCATGGCAAGGCAAACATTTACTCAAGACCCGTCGCTCGGTCCGAGCTGCCCTCCATTCCAACAGTCTTGTAGTCTTGTAGTCTTGTAGTCCGACCTCGGTGTAAGTGGATGTTTGGTGATGTTTGAGGCCGGAGGTTTCCCACCGTCCTGCTGTGACTCCCCTCTGTCCTCTCGTCGGACTGGTTCACACAAGTCTGCGCTGGACTTTAAATAGCCATCCAGGTCATAACTTCATCCTTTTCGCGGCTATAATTAGCAGGTTAGCGGCCGGGGCTTACAGAAGTAGCGGCGGACGACGGAGGGTGGAGGTGGTGGAGGTGGTGGAGGCAGAGCCAGCATTCCTCAGACATCCCAGCAGCAGCTCAGCCATGCAGGAAACAGAGATCGCCGACTCTTTCCCTACATCTCTTTGACCGAGGAAGGATGCCCACCCCCCCCCACCCCCTCCTCCCTGGTGGGTGTTTAGTGTGAGGGCTGCTGAGTGTCTGTTGTGACAGCTGGGGGTCTCGTGAGAGGCGCAGTGGACAGCTTGACCACCCCTCCACCCCTCCCGGGCCTCCTCACCTCCTTCGCGCCCATATGCCACCGTGGCCCGAGGTCTGGCCTCGCTTGTCCGGTGTGAGGTCTCACTTAGCCCTGCAGTGACCCCTCACTTCATCAACCAGCCTGGGTGGCCTGGCACAGCCACAAGCCCCCTCGGCAACCTGCTGCAGGCCTGGACGGGTGGTAACACCACCACCTGACACATGGTGCTGCAGGTTGACTGGTTGGTCTGCTTTACCGGCGAATGACACTTTTACTTCCTGGAAAACAGTAAACAGTGTATTTTTAGTGGTTGCTTCATGGCATACCAAAATAAATCCAACCAATAACACCATCGCAGATTTTGAACCCTTAATCATATCAAATCTGCAATTTATCCTCTTTCAACTTTGGACGGTGAAAACCTTTTCGTTTCCTTTTCCTTCCTTTCCGGCGGCTGAAATTTCTTCGCTTGAATCCGGAATTTGTGAAGCTCGATATTACGAGCAAAGCGTTTGAAACACCTCCCCGAGTTACGTCCCGCCCCCCCGACAGCCTGTTTCAACCAGAAATACATCAAACCGTAGAAGCCATCGCCATCGAAACACCATTTCCTTCCTCCTCCTCCTCCTGCCTTTCAACGGGTAACCAACCTGGTTCTTTCCTAAAAAAAAGCAATTTGGCTGCTAAAAATGAAAAGTTGATGGTTTTTGAATCCATCGGTCACTGTGGAGAGTAGATGAAAGTTAGTTTCCAGCATGTGCCTGGACACCGCCGAAATACAGCAGCACCACCGGCTAACGTTTTTTCCAATCCACTCGTTTGAAACCAAATTAATTTGTGTCTCCCGTCATATCAGCCTGTTTTCCACCACAGGGGCAAACGAGGCTTTCACCCTTTCTACCCGACGTCCCATCACTTTGACCTCTACCTGGTAGGGCTGGGCGATATGACTAAAAATCAATATCGCGATTATTTCAAACTTTTACCTCGATTACAATTAATGAACGATTATTTTATTTGTTTTGTTTTATTTTGAAATTGACCGGATGCTCTATGCCGTTCCTGTGTCTGACTTCCTGCCCGGCTTGACACATTCGCTCGCGGCTCGCAAAAAACGAACGGTCCAAACCTGTCTGAACACGGCGTTACTGGACGGGGCGAAGGGACGTGACTGAATACCACGTAGTATTTTATAAGGGGACAGTTCATGAACGCAGCATTGGGGAAAGTATTTGGCCCATTCATTCATGGGAAAGTGATGTTACGTCTGATACACACACACACACACACACACACTGGTTGCTTTGCTAACTGCCGCTTCTAGACGTTCCTCGTTCTTGTAGCCTAAATAACAATAGAAATCGTGGGGAAGCACCAGGTTGCGTCCATTTATACCAGACGGCTTCTTCCACATCTGTGCGTCTTTAAACTGGAGTCAAATTCTGATGGGGTTGATTAGTCCCGCCCCCGCCGTCCCGTTGCGGCCCTCGCGATTGCCAATCCCTTTCATCGATCCGTCATTTAAAAGCTGCTTTCTCTTTTCCTTTTAAGAGGTTCTTTGTAAGAGCTCGACTGCAGTAGAAACATCTGGCTATTTACTGCGTTTCGATTTGGATCGTCTACTCAGGAGCAGATGCCCTTCTAGCTAATTCAGTACATACAAGGTTTTTTCATAACAGGCTTTTTTCTGACACATCTGTGTTTGCTGTCACGTAGTTGGACTACGGTGCGGCTGAGGAAACCGAAACTGTCACTGAAAATCTGCGTTTGTCACCATGAAACTGAAACTGAGGGTTTTGGTTTGAGGAAGGCCGAGTTTAGACGTTTGGTTTAGTTCATGATTCCTCCGTTGTTTTGTCTCACTGAGAAAGCAATTATCTACAAAACATCAATGATGGAGGGGAAAAAAAGCTGGTTGAAATCTGAACAAACATCAGGCCGGAGGCGTTTACACTTTACAGGAAAATTGATTGATAGATTGGATTCATTACAAATATTTAGGGATAGATTTATGAGATTTCCTTTGGAGTCATGAGGACTTCTTGTATTAATGTGAGTAGAAGGCTATGAATTAAATCCCACTTTCAATTAAATATAAAATGTCTTTTAAACCACTCGGGCATCATCAGCCTCTTTTCAGTCAGCGGCGGACGCTTGTCAGTCCCGATCATCTCAGCGGGTTAACCATCGACGGCGTCTTGCCTCCGTAGTGAAACAGGATGTCGGGGGCGGGGCCTAACACAGGGAGGCACTGTTCAAAGGTTCAGAAATGCTTCGAGTAAAACGTTGAGCTTCACAAATTCCTGATTTCTTCAACATGAATAAATTGCGACCGCGGAGTCGTAGGAGAAGTAAACAGGGTTTTCACCACGACTGGACGGGGTGTTCAAACATCTGTGATGCTGTTATTGGTACGCTGTGAGGTAACCACTGCACTTCCTGCAGTCCAGGAAGTGAAAGTAATGGGATTCTGATACGAAAACACAAGAAAATGAAAAACAATGTGTACATGTTTTGGTATTTATTGTTCAATAGTTGTAACAAGGTGAAGACGTTGTTTTTAATTCATTGTGAGTCGTTTTACTTTTCTTAATAAAACCGTTGAGTTGTTTTGTACCAAACAGACCCTGATGTCAACGTTGTGAGTCCTACCTGATCATTCCTGCATAAGACACACAACACACACTCTTTAATGACAGATGCTGAGCAGACCGAGTACCGAAGCCTCTCCTCCTCATCCGCCTTAACACACACACACACACACACACACACACACACACACACACACACACACACACTCGTATTGCAGGACGGGATGGCGGGCAGACCACAGATATGTGTGGAATCCAGCTGGTTTTCCTGACTCTGATAAGCTCTGCTGACTGATTCAGAGCAGAGAACTAAGAGTGTGTGTGTGTGTGTGTGTGTGTGTGTGTGTGTGTGTGTGTGTGTGTGTGTACGTGTACACCCCCCCCCCGTCCACCCCTCTCTACAGGGATTAGCCTGTTTTGTGATTCTGGGCTTGACCACGACCAAATTCCCTGGTCGAGGGTCAAACTGCTGCTACTCCTTCTGCCACCTCCTCCCTCCTCCCCCCCAGTCACCGGGGAATCCCCCCTCCTTTCCTCTCCTCTTCAGTATTGGCGGGCTTTCATATGTGTGTGTGTGTGTGTGTGTGTGCACGTGTGCGTCCGAGAGGCATGAGATGAAATCCGACCGCCCTCATCTGACTCACCTCAGGGAAACCTGCAGGGCTTCAATGCAGATTTGTCATTTGCAGATTTTTAGTTTTATTCATGTATTCATTTTTCAATCTAAAGGTCAGCCAGGCTCTGTGTGTGTGTGTGTGTGTGTGTGTGTGTGTGTTTTGGGATGTTTAGCTTGGGTGGTATTCATCAGGGGGGGGGGGGGGGTAGACTGGGGGCAGCAATCTGTGTGGTTTGTTTTCCAGTGGACCAGGACCATACTGCCCCCCCCCCCCCCCCCCCCCTCTCTCAGGAAGTGGCCTTTTGTTGGGTGAACATCCTGGTGCTGTAGAGTAGAGGCCCCCCTGACCACACACACACACACACACACACACACACACACACACACACACACACACACACACACACAAAGGTACAAAGGTCCGCTCTCCTCTTGGGAAACTGCAGTTTGAACGGTCTGATCGAGGGCAAAGTGATCTGTGCCGATCAGTGGATTCTGATTCCAGATCAGATCCTCCAGACCTTCTGAGTTAATTGAACACATTTCTGTTTGGTTCGTGTCGCTGAGATCTGACATTTGTGTCCACTGCTTTTGGCTAAATAACCCCTAAGTCACCTCTTTGCCTGCGCCAGCCTCTGTCAGCTTGTGTTGGCTGGCTGGCTGGCTGCCACACACACACACACACACACACACACACACACACACACACACACACACACACACACACACACACACTTTTTCTCTCGCTCCCTCTCCCAAAGTGTGACCACATGGCAGCATTACCTACGATGGAGTAATGGCCCCTGCCAACTGTCCATCACAGGAAAGTGAAAGGCTTCATGGTCATTCTGCCCTCCTTTTTAAGGCCTCGTCCACACTGGGCCCTTTAAATGTGAAAACGCATATTTATTTCTCTGTTTTGGGTCCCGTCCACACTACGCCGGCGTCTTCGACCCCTGAAAACGCTCCCCCGAGTGGATGAATTTGAAAGCGCCAACCTCACGTTGACCTCTAGGCTCCGGTCTTATTCAACTAAGTGGAACTGGACGAAAACGAAGGCTTTTAAAACAAACTGTTTACTGTCATGTGATCCAGGCTAGGCAGCTTTTTGCTAGACACGAAAAGGCCGTTTTGAGATTTGAGCGGTTTAGTGCGTGATGAAAGCGTTTTTTTTTTCTTTCTCCTTTTGTATTACGACAGTTGCTCTGTTTTCACTCAGGTGTTTTTATGCAGATTCTGACGTATTGAATTAGAAAAGTTGAATGGAAACAGCAAATTGTGATCATATCCTCAATATTACAAACGTTTTTTACGCTTTTTGAGGCTGAAAGGTTTTTTGTCAATGAATAATTCTGACTTGGCGGCGTTCTCCGTCAACCCACGGCTAGCTCTTTTAGCTTTAGCTCCGTTAGCGCTGGAAGAACAGCACCCTCTTCCTGTTTTGTGCCGTAAAGCAATCCAGCAGATTTCCCTCCAAATCGATGTAAAATGCACCGTTGTCTCATGTCTTTTACTCTTAAACTATCAATGAAACACGATAGTGAAATGATCTGTGACCATGGGTGGTTGGCGGATGGTCCTGTGTGTGTGTGTGTGTGTGTGTGTGTGTGTGTGTGTGTGTGTGTGTGTGTTGTCCTGCCGGGTGCTGGTCTGGGTGCAGGCGGTAGTCAGGTTACTGATACAGGGGGATTTAGCCGCTGCACAGCACAGACTGCATGGAGCCTGCAGCAGGAGGGGAGAGGGGGGGAGGCTAGACCAAACGGGTGAGGAGGAGAGGGTGGGGGGGGTCTCGGGGGGGTCTGGAGGGGGGGAGTCCAGGGCCGCGGCGGCGGTGGTGGTGTGTGCGGAATGTGTTTCCCAGACTGTGTCAGCCGAGTGAATGAGAGGGTTAAGTGATGGATTTGTCATCGCGCCCTCGCTCTCTGCAGCATGACGGTCCACAGCGCTCTCTGCTAAATGACTCACCGCACACACACACACACACACACACACACACACACACACACACACACACACACACACACACACACACACACACACACACACACGGACACACGCAGGCCTGTTTCTCACATGCACCGTTATGCAACAAATATGGTATGCAGCCAGCCGGGCAATAACTCAATATTATCGTTTAGTGGAAACCATATTGTCGTGATGTGAGTTATCGTGATGCACAATTCTGTCGTTTTATTAACGATGGAAACAAACTAGAGGATATTATTTGGTTTATCAGACTTAATATTACCATGCAGTTCAATGCAATACACATCAATGTGATTATTTATCATGCACATTGAAATAATTTAGGATTGTCATGATATGAATTTTGTCCATATCGCCCTAGTATGCAGTCAAACACACACACACACACACACTCACATCCATTAACACACACCCACTAAATGCTCCACATCTCCCTGACTCCTCTGAGCCCCTCTGCTGTCCTCTCCCCCCCCCCCCACCCAAGGTGAGCCCCCAATATGTCAGGGGGAGAGTGATGTGTTCTAGCTACCGTTTAATAAAGCTCCCCTCGCGCATCACTCACCCCGCCAGGCGACTCCATCAAACACAGTCCGGCCAAGCTGACGCAGCCAAAGCCCTCCGCCCGCCGGACCGCTGCACAGGAGGAAAATAATACATCTCAACACGCCGTTCAGCCTCAAACGTCTCGTTTCTGTTAAAGGAAAGAAAGAAATCTGCAAATGGGGTGAGATAATTTTACTCTTCTGATATCTTGAGTGGAGAGATCGGAATTTTCTTTCATGAAAAATGTTGAAACAGATGAAACGAAATTGGGAACAAGTGGATTTGTCAACACATATTTTTTTAAGGAATGCAAGATGAGTATTTTAGTCCAGTATTGAGTCTTGCTTATTGTTTTGGTCGGTGGGGGGGTACAACATTCACCTTATTTACACGGCGGCCATATTTAATTTAGGTCAGATTCAGTGTAAGATAGTGAGGTCGAGGCAAACTCACACCAGGTCTCCGGCTCTGATGAAATCGAAAGGACAACTTTGTATGTGTTACATTTGTAGTTTTCCAGGGAGTATGGCCTAAATCAAATATGGCCGCCGTGTCAATAAAGCTGCTGTGGAATCGGTAAACAAACTCACCCTCAACAAACGGCACAACAATCTGTAATGCTTAGTCAGCGCTCCGACAATGGACATCGGTTAGAAAGGCAAAAGAAAGTATTTATCAGGTCAAAACATTCATTAGCTGAACTCGGCCTCAGTCTCAGCGGGGGGGTGGGGGGGGTTATGGAAAGAGATGGATTGAGCCGTCTGACCTTCGGCTGGTAGCAGGTCCGACCTCCCTCCCTCCGCTGGGAGGTCAGACGGGGGGTTGGTCTCTGATGGTCCGTAGAGACAGACAGTGGTTACAGTACACACAGAGCCGCCGGCTGGGAGGTAGTTGTTCCTGTGTGTGTGTGTGTGTGTGTGTGTGTGTGTGTGTGTGTGGTCAGTCTATCTTGTCTGGAGGTGTTGACGGGTTTGTCCCTTTGATGGAGACACTAAGAGACAGATGTGGGTCTGTCTGTCTCTCTGTCTGTCTGTCTGTCTGTCTGTCTGTCTGTCTGTGTACCATAGAAGCATCAATTGACCAATTTACGCATAATAGATCAATTTATCTGTCAGGAAAACCTTGTAACTCCACGTCTCTGGTAGGGAGAAGTTCAACAGACATTCATGTTTTTCCTTGAATTGTTATTTCAGTTTCCAAGTCGTCTTTGATTTGGAGACCAAATGGATTGTAACTTCTTTCCAGAGATTTATAGCAAAGTATTTTATTTAGACTTCTTACATCCATCTGGTTTTAATTTGTGTCTATGAAGCTTTTAACAAAACACGGTCGTCACAAAGTGTTTACAGAGCGACTAAGGACACAAATACGATGAAAGATGAGAGAAGGCGACCGTGGCTGAGTGGAGCAGAACTTGTGGCCCACTTGTTTGCAGGTGTGTGTGTGTGTGTGTGTGTGTGTGTGTGTGTGTGTGTGTGTGTGTGTGTGTGTGTGTGTGTGTGTGTGGATGTGAGAGAACTCTGCAAATAGATGAAGAAGTGGCAAACATAGCAACGAGGTGTATTGGGTATACCTCTGGGAATTAGTTTCTGGGTTTCATATCTTAAAATACTCTCTCTCTCTCTCTCTCTCTCTCTCTCTCTCTCTCTCTCTCTCTCTCTCTCTCTCTCTCTCTCTCGACTGTGACAAATGGCGTTCTTCACCACGGACCCTCCCTCCACCTTAACACCTCCTGGATGACGGAGCGTGTTGGAGGGGGGGGGCAGTAACGTCCTGCAGTTTCCAGGCGTTCCTAGTCGTCGTGAGAAGCGTGAGTGAAGCATGAGCCTGGCCGAAGGTCCGGTTCCACCGTGGAATGAGACCGGAGCCTAGAGGGCGGCAGGTCTTTGTTCTGGTCAGCAGGTTAATTCACACGAGTCTCGGCTTTGTTCCCGAGAGACCTTCACCTTCTCCTGCGGCTTGTTCCCGCCGTCCACCGATGGCCTTGGACCTTCGCAGCTTTCCTGCCCTTTCATCGCGGTGAAAGGGCTTCCTATAGACGTCCTCCTACCGCTGCTTAAGAGCCTTTCCTCTTCCTCCCGTCCCTCCCCCCCTCCTCTCGCTATTCTTTCTCTCCCATGTCATTGAGTGGATTAATCACTACGAGACCAGGAGAGTTTTCATGAGAAGAAACAGAGCCCCCCCTCCAACCCCACCTTCGTCTCTGTTCATGAGAACCAGAGTGGGGGAGTGGGGGAGGGAAGGAGGGAGGGAGGAGGGGTTGTTGTTGGCCTTCCTTTCAGCTCACTTCACAGTTGCTGGCTACCTGCTCGTGTCAATGATTGCGTGGCGACCTTTGACCCCGGGGTCTGCCGACTGCGTCGACTTTAATTAGCACGCCACACGACGTGACGCTCTCCAGAGCTCTGATCCTCCACCGCAGGCACACACACACACACACACACACACACACACACACACACACACACTAGAGGTGTGTATTATGGTCTATTCGGTTTCTCCCCAGCTGCAGGACAGACGGTTATGCAGCTCTAACCACCCAATTGCCAATCGGTGTTCAATACCAGTTAGTTATTCTGTGATTTACTTTTCGGGTTACCCACTTTCCCTCAACCTGCCTCGTCTGTTTCAGTTAATCATTCCCTTCATTTCCCAGAATGCCTTTCAGCAACACAAAGGGGGCATGAGCTCGTTCTCCTGTATGATTGTTGATCGTCGGTCTAGAAAGAAGCCCTTGCTCTTTGATTCTGATTGGCTGACACCAAAACCTGACGGTTACCGTTGATGGTTTAGATCCATGAAACATTTTCTGATATCAGACTGGAAACATCTCAACGTGACGTCAGGTCGTCTACGATTGTTCAGTTTTCCAATACACCAAACAACTAAATGGACCCAGGAATACAAGGTCCATCGCCAAAAGCTGTTTTTAAGTGCTTTTTCTATTAAATCTACACCATATCTCATCAGGTCTGGCTTCCTGAGAGAGAATGCAATCAAATGGGAGTTTGTGGTCTAGTGCATGTTCTTTTTGGGGGGTGTCCTTGATATGAAAACGTTTGGGAAGCCGAGTCCTTTGGGTCTAACAGGCGGGGAGGCTGGAGGGCAGCCAGCTTCTCACCCGCTGAGACTTTTCCTAGAAGGAATTGTTTCTGGTTTCCTCTCCGGTCAAACCGCTGTAGTTCCCCCGCCATCAAAGCACGCCACTATTCCAAGTGGATTAATCAGATTAAACCCAATGTTTGCTCTGTTTGAGTTTTCCTCTCCTGCAGGACTACGAGGGTGTTTTTTTTCCCAGTGCATTAAGGAGTAATGGAGGGGTGGGTGGAGGCCGTGGGACCAGGCTGCTGTTTGTGGCTCAGAGCAGAACGTGCAATGAGAATCCAGACCGTGTTGATTTACAGTGTGTGCGCATGTTAAACGAGCCCCCCACCTGGTCCGTCCATTAAACCCCCCCCCCCCCCCCCCCCCCCAGGGTCGCTGTGTTGCGGCATGGTCACAGCGTGTCCGTGTCTTTGGCATCGCATGTTTTCTACTGATTAAAAGAAAAACAGGGAAAATGTATTGAGGGGATTCAAACGCAAGAATGGAATTAGATGAATTAGATACAAGAGAGGAAAATAATGAAGAAATAATGAAGAATGAAGAAAAAAGATTACAGCAGCATCATGAAGTTATTTCCTCATGTCATCCGGTTCTCCTGCTGTTCGGCATTTCATCCAGTTTTGTCCGTCAGGTCTGAACTCATAACTCAGTGACTGCAATACGGTTTAAAAGTGCACTAAAATCCACACAACACCATGATGGTCACTTTGTGTGCCTTATTTCCATTGTGCTAACCTGTAGCCACTATTGGCGTGCAACACAATGACTTTGGTTGGTTTGCAAAGGAAGTGGAGTTCCCCGCCCCTTAAGTCCGACCAGAGATCAGCATCTTCTTGCCTGCGTAGGTGGGAATTGTCGGGGTTTTTTTGGGATGTTTTGGAACAGCTACAACTTTCTCAGATGAAAAACATCCAGCATCGGGAGCTTTTTCAATTCCAACCAAAAAAAAAATCTCGGTTGAAACTGAAGCTGTGCGTTGGGTGTGAATAAAGTCGTTACTGCTACTGGAGAAAGACAAGACACTGGATAACATCGATGCAGTCCTTTTAATTAAAGCGGAAATGAATGTTGTCGAGCAAAAGAGAGAGAGAGAACGAGAAAGAAGGAGTGAGGGAGGAAAAGAGCAGGACTGGGGTGAGGAACACAGCGGAGGGATTAAAGACGCTGAGCGAGTGTTGGAGACCCCTGGCCAGCTTGCCGCTGTAATGAACATTAGGGCTGCGGCATAAATTTAATGACCTGTGAAACAAACAACGTGGCCGAGCCCGGTGCCTCTGAATGCTAAGTGGCTCTGTTATTAATACCGGCTCAGAGATGCCACTGTGTAAACACGCTGTAAGTCTCCTTCCCCTGTGAGGCCCGTTAAACACACAGGGCCGTGTGATGCGAACGCGCCGGCTTACCCGCCGCCTGTTGAAACGGGGTCACGTCCCCCTTGTACCTGCAGGATTAATAGCTGTGTCGCCAGTTAACGGCATACCAAGGCTAACTAACAGGTTCTGAATAGGGTCGCGGCTAATGGTGCTGCATGTTATTCAGCTAGGTAATGAAGAGCTTAGCGACGGGGCAGGTGAGCTAGCGGTAATGAATAGCCGCAGTGCTGCTTGCAGTTTAGCAGCTCGGCTAGTTGCAGTGATTGGCGTACTGTCTGTCTCCTGTGTTGTTTGGGATAAACAGAAGAGGAACTGGGTAGCTGGCATGAGTGGCGATAGCCGGCGTGGCCCGAGCAGACAAAGACAGAGCTCCGCCTACAGAAACTGAGAAACGGCAAGGAAAAACAAACAGATTAATCTCTGTGGAAGGCGAGCGTGCTGAAAGGGAAAGGGACTGTCTCCGAGTGAAGCAGTGAACACCGACACCACAACAGAGCCAAAGATGTTGCCAAAATAAAAAAACTAGGATCACACAGGTTATCCTTTAAAACCATAATGAAATGAAAAATCAATCTCCATAGTTAAATGTACACATATTAAACAATAAATGCAAATAAAAAATAAATAATAATCTTTTTTATATCACAATTGCATTACTATAACTTGTATAACAGTGTATTTGTAATGGTTACTTCATGGTGTACCAATTCCATCCCCTCCCATCATATACAACCTACAACTTGACCTTCGAAAGTGACACATGGAGGCAACATGGCAACAAATCGATAATTCTTTGCAAAGCCTAACCCTGAACTTTTGAATACTCCCTCTCCACGTTATGTCCAACCCCAACGTCTTCTTTCAACCAAATATACGTTGAGCTACACAACCAAGACACCATCGAAATGCTTGTATACCTGGCAGTAGAAAGAGGGGTGTGTAGGTATGGGGGATGGAAGGAAGGATGGAAGCGTTCAGTCTGATTCGTAGAGGTGCAGGCTTAATCAAACCATCCAACACAGCAGGGGGCACAGGGGAGACAAGAGGAGCCCAGAGCTAGCCAGATGTCCGTGACATGAGGAGGGGATGCATGACATGAGGAAGCTGCTCAAGGCTATAAAATGCAATCATAATTCCCTGGAAGGGAGCCCGAGATGGCTCAGCACCCAGCAGGGAAATATAGGCTGCACCCCCCCCAACCCATCCTCAGGCTACCTATTCAGGCAAGAGGGAATATGCAAAGCTCCAGTCTGCTCACCATCCAGCTTGGCTGTAGTGGGTTTTGCTGAATATCAATACTGTGCATCTCCATGTGGCGGCGGTTGCGAAGGAGGTGTGTTTATTTCTGACTGAATATGCCCATCTGTTTGTTTTTGTGTGGTGTCCTAGTGTAGATGTGTACACAGTGACGGGTCCCTGGGCCCAGCAGGGCGCCGTCTTGTTTTCTGTCCCATGCTGTGTCTCATGCTATGAGACGATAAATATTTGAAGAGCCAAGGAAACCCTGTGTCCCAGCGGTGGCAGCCCTTGCATTAGCTGCACCTTTTACCACGGTGATGGGTTTTTTTCCCCAGACATAAATTGCTGCTCAAAGTGTAGCTACTGTCCTGGCCATTATTCTCTGTAGCTCAAAGGGAAAGGTCACCAAACTAAGTGCTGGCGCAGCTGAATCCAACAGAAATAAAAGCTCAGATGAATAAGTAAAGCCATCAGTGACAACAAGCCCGGACACGACAGGGGAGATGCTAAGTGCTGTTGGGTTTTTGATAGGAGAAAAGAGGTGGAAGCTCTACTGAATTTCCTTGGACATTTTTTAGAAGGAAGAAACATGAATGATTTAATATGTAGGAGTGAAATGGGAAAAGATGGGATGGATGCTCAATCAAACCGTAGAAGGAGTTGCCTTCACAGGATCCCGGAGCAGCTCCTCTTCGGTCGTCACCTCGTTATGTCGCTTGTCATTTCCGGAAGTCTGATTTTGTTGTGCTGTCGGTTTGTTTGAGCTACACTAACCTCTCTCTCTCTGTCTCCACCATCCTGCCATCGGCTTTTTTAACAACCTGCTTCATATGTAAGTTGTGGAGTTCAACGTAGTCTGGAAGCAGCTCTGTGTAGGTTGGTTCATCAATCAGCTCACCGGAGCTGGTAGTGCAGTCTGCAGCAAATTGCTCTTAAGACTTAATTCAGTGGACAGCGAGTACAGTAGCTAGACTGTATTTAGTCATTACGACAGCATAAGTGCACTGTAATTGGTCCATTTCTAGCCATGACTCCTCATAGCGCTCTGCTCTCTGGCTGCCCCAGGAAAAGAGAGAAGGTAATGAAATGTTTTTAATCGTCTCTGAAGATGATTTTTGTTGACACTGTTTTTAAATGTACTGAATGTTTTAAGATCCAGGATAAAGTAATTGTCAAGATGTCAAAACACACTTTTATAAGAACACAGGACAATTATACTTCCACCATTTTGAGTGGTGCAGCTGGGTGCTCTGGGAGACCTCCACGACCTCCACCCCTTCCCTGTCCAAGCCTCCAGTCCTTCAGCTAGCCAACCGGTTGGATGCACTAGCCCTGGATAAGGGCCAGTCCTCCCAGCTCTTCCCCTCGCCTCCTCCCACCTAGACCATCACCTCTGCTGGACGCCGGGAAGAGTGTTAAACTGCCGTTCCCTACTCATTCACCAATAAGTAAAGGTCCAGGAATTGCAGTTTGTCTCAGATTGATACTCTCATCACCTACATCTCTGTCTAGATCTCCCACTGTCCACAGAAATAATCTCATTCATATTCCTTGTAAACCATTACATCCATCTGCTACCCCCTTAAAGTTCTGTTACCTTTGGATTATTGAACACAAGTCTTTCATCTCGTCATCGCCTCCAATTCAATAGACGTTTTCATTATTTCTGAAGCCTGGGTGAGTGTGGGAGACTCTGCCCCATTGGTTGAAGCCACTCCCCAGAATTATTCATCCTTTAACCAGCCCAGGTACTTATCCACAAAACTCATTTTAAATGCTCACCTATTTCCCTTGATAACTTCCCCCCATTTCGAGTCATTAGGCTTAAGACTCCTTTGCTGTGGAGTCTTATTCATTCAAACTCAAAATGACTGGCCTTGATTATACCATAAGATAAGATTTTAATTCTTGGGCATTTTAATATTCATGTCTGTTGCTTGCCTGGCCTTGCGTCTGATTTTATGAATCTCATCCTTTAACCTGGTCCAATGTGTCAGAGAACCAAGTCATTCAAAGGGACACATCCTTGATTTACTACTGGCTTTTGGATTTTCACCAACCATTGTTGGATTCAGAGAAATGTATGTATCTGACCAGAAGGCCATAGTTTTGATGTCCTGTTGCCTAACGCCTCTCATGTACCTGTCTGCTCCCGCATCTTTAACTACTGCCAGCAAATTCTCAGAGGCCTTTTTGATTTCCAACACTACTCCAATGCCTCTGCTGAACACCGAGGAGCTTGTTGATCATTTTAATATCACCTACTTACCTATTCTTGATGCTGTTGCTCCTTTTTTGAACAAAAAGAAAATACCCTTGCCATAGCTAAAAGCTCGGAAGTCTGATAAATTGTCGTAATGAAGTGTCGTACTATATTATGAAGAACTTGATGCTGAAATATCACAAAGGGGTTAAGGATGCAAGAGCAGCTTATTTCTCTACCCTTACTTGAAAGAACCACCATAGCTCCAGTGTGCTTGTTAATATTCAGTTGTAAACCCCTCTTCTAATCACTGCACTGAAGCCTCCCTTGAAAAGTGTGAAGAATTTTTGACATTCTTTGCCGAGAAGCCAGAGGATACCAGACTAATAGGTCTGACAGGGACCTATTTGGCTCGGTTGGTAATTCTGCTGTTTTGAAGCCATTTCTCCCCTGGTCTTGGAGGAGAGTCTAATATGAAGTCCTCTACCTTATTATACCTTTATTTAACCAGGAAGTCCCTTGAGATTGAAATCTCTTTTCCGAGGGAGACCTGGCCAAGACAGTTTGCCAGTTACAGTTTAAAATGAAAATAAATAAAAACGCAGACAGGGAATATAAACAGCAAAATACAAAAATAAAAACACAACAGACAGGGAATATACACATCAAACACAAGGAAGAGACTAAATCCAGCTCAATTAAAGCAGGTGCAATTCTCAGTGACATGGACCTTTAACATGGCTTTAAATGATTAATACCTGTCCCCTAGATGTTAACTCTACAAAGTTCATCAGTGTTTTAACCTATCATGAAATAGCTCTCTGGCCACTGGCATTTGTCCTTCGAGGTTTTAAGCATGCAGTAGTTCAACCTAGAAACCTAGTCTTGACCTCTCATGTCCTGCAAACCACAGGCCCATCTCCAAACTGCCCTTGGTTTTAGAAAAAGTTGTCTCAGCCAATGTTGTCTCTATCAGAGTCACAATAATATCTTTGAGGAATTCCAGTCTGAGGACAGCGTTCTGTGCTATGAAGTGCTCTAAAATCAGAGTGACCATCAGTGACCTTCTTTTAGCAGCAGAGGCCATTTTAATTATTTTAGATATCGGTACAGCCTTCGATACGGTAGACCATACCGTTTTATTAGATTGCTTGAGGAACTGGCTCTCCACTGGTTCAACTCTTATGTTTGCGATAGAACTTGTTCTGTCATCCTCATCCTCAGCAGACAATACATGTGGCATCTTGCAGGGTTCAGTTTTGGACCACATGCGTCCACTTGGTCATATTATGCGCAAACATACATTTTCACTGTTATGCTGATGACACAGAGTTATATTTGGCTGTAAAACTTAATGACTCTAATAGTGTAGCCGCTCTCAAAAACTGCCTTGAAGATGTTAAGTGCACAGAATTTTCTACAATTAAATTAATTTCATCCAGCACTTAATATCTTCAACATCTCCCAACTCCATTAAATTGATTCATCACCAATAGAGAGCTCCACTCATGTAAAACCTGTAGGTAGAAACATGTCGTTTTTGATGCTAATTTGGGTTTTGATGGGCAGGATAAGAGAGTTGTTCAATCTTGTTTCCTTCAACTGAAGAATATCTCCAAAATCAAGCGTTTTATCCTTTTAGTTGTTCATCCGTGGTTTTATCTCTTCCTGCTTAGACTACTGTAACTCTGTTCCTGCCTCAGTAAGAAATCTCTCTCTCAATCCAGCAAACACAGCAGCTTGGATTCTTAAAAGGAACAAAAAGAAAAGATCATATCACCCCAATTTTAGCATCTTTACTTTTGTTAGTTTTTACTTTAAGATCTTACTGATCATTTTTAAAACTTGGATTGGTCTGGCACCAAGCTATATCACAGACCTTTTAACACCATATGAGCCAGATCGTAGCCTGAGGTCCTCCGGCAGGTTCCTATTTGCTGTTCCAAAATGTAGATTAAAAACAAGAGGCGATCGGGTCTTCGCCATCCAGGCTCCCAGAACAACCTGCCTGAGCATCTCAGGCTGGCTAAATCTGTATCATCACTTCTTAAAACTCACTTTTATAGACTTGTTTTTATATAATGACCCTAATCATTGTTTTGACCTTCCCTTTATGACTCTTGCTTTGTTTTTATATTCCTTGTTTTTATTGCTTTTACTGTCGATTCTGTGTTTTTTTTATCCTTTTGTAAAACTGTGAGTTTTGAAACAGTAGTAGTAGTAGTAGTAGTAGTATCAAGGTAATGCCAGTTGATTCAATACAATTCTTGCTTTAGAAACAAGTGAAATTATCTCTCCCACTTGAAAGATTTTTTTCGCTTGTTTTAAGCAAAACAAGACTTTAAAGGAGTATGAAACCTTGAAGCCAATTAAGCTGTTCATCAGCATCTCACAATGCCTTTTCCTGGATTTTATGTGCAAAACCTGGCTTATTGCCGCCATTTAGCATCTGAAAAACCTTTGACTAAATAGCACTCCTGCCCACCGCTCCTCATTTTTCTAAATGGTGCAGTAGGCAGAGAAATGCTCAGTACTAGACCAAATGACATGTTGAGATGGATGGTTTTTGCAGTGGTCTCTTTCAGACATACACAAATAAACTCACCCACTCCCTTTTGCTTCTCCCACTACGTCTCCTGCTGCTCAGCGTTGCCCATGAGGGAGGTGAGGATCGTCTGTAGCGAGCCATCCATCACACTGGTAAAGACAGGTCCATAAACAGAAGGCCAGCCTACATACTGGTCTCTGGTCTGCAGTGATAGCATTCACACAGTCCTGCAGCACTTCCCTTCCTTCCTCTTGACCTCCACACAGCATAGGTGGCAAGGACAAGACCCTGCTTATCTCCTCACACTCCATCCCCCACAAAAGACACACTCCCACTCACACCAGTCTGCTGGTAGGACTACTTGGTTGTCAGCAGTGATGTAGTGTAGTAAATGAAAAGGTGGGTAAACTATGACCTCCAGTCGACCACCAATAGAAACAAAAATCAATTATATTTTCAGAAAAGCATTAAAGGAATACGGCAACTTTCTGTGACATTGCCCCGTTGGTCAACTTACTCGTTAAGTGATGAGAACATAGACAGCCAAAATCATCCATGTGTCCCCGGTAGATCGTTCACTCCGGGGCTTCATGTTAACATTTTAGTATACGCTATGTTGAGTGACAATAGGCTTCATGCAAACATTTTAGCATATACTATGTTGAGTGACAATAGGCTTCATGCAAACATTTCAGCATACACTATGTTGAGTGATAATAGGCTTCATGCAAACATTTCAGCATATACTATGTTGAGTGACAATAGGCTTCATGCAAACATTTCAGCATATACTATGTTGAGTGACAATAGGCTTCATGCAAACATTTCAGCATATACTATGTTGAGTGACAATAGGCTTCATGCAAACATTTCAGCATACACTATGTTGAGTGATAATAGGCTTCATGCAAACATTTCAGCATATACTATGTTGAGTGACAATAGGCTTCATGCAAACATTTCAGCATATACTATGTTGAGTGACAATAGGCTTCATGCAAACATTTCAGCATATACTATGTTGAGTGACAATAGGCTTCATGCAAACATTTCAGCATACACTATGTTGAGTGATAATAGGCTTCATGCAAACATTTCAGCATATACTATGTTGCAGTGATAGGCTACTTGCATTCTTTAATTTAGCATCTCTTAAGTTCAATGGTAAGTCATCTTAAATGATGTCTGGCTGTTTTGTGTTACTTGTAAAATCTGCACAAAATATGAAAGAATAATGCATACTGTTTTAAATTATATGGGACTACTTTACCTTTTTCCATAGGAAGTAAAGGTGGTTTGTGATGGGAGAGTGTGTACAGCTAACCACATTTTATCGCTGTCTGCTTACTTTGGATAATGCTAGTGGCCTACTATCACTCAACATAGTGTATGCTAAAAGGTTAGCATGGAGCAGTTGACCAGTGGGCCGATCTCCCACAAACATGACATCCAAAAAACAAAGCTGGTTGGAGATGGACCTTCCCCTCCCTGTCTTGTCTAGTCTGCATAAACTGGCACAAACCCGGATAGAAAAAACCCAACATGCTGTACCAAGTTAAGGGTCTGTGCTGCTCTGGAAGTGGACTTCATTAACTTTATGTTCAGTTGTTGGGTTGCATGGGTGTGTCTGCACAACTTGCCAAGCCCGTTTGTATACACAGCCCAGTTTGGTTATGTGTGTCTTGTTTTGCCTCTGTTCCGGCTCATTGTGTACAAACCCGTGACTGCAACAATGCCAGTTTGTATGCTTTCCTGTGCCTATTCATGCCGCTGTTTCTCCATACCCTAGCTCACATCCACTTGTTGTATGGTGGAGACAATAGCTGTGGACAGGGTGCCTTGTGTCTGCGCTGGCTTAACCCCCGTGGCCCTTCCTGTCGTCTCAAAAAAAAAAACCTGACCTTTGACCTCTGAACCACAGACTGGTTGGCCTGTCATGTCAGTGATCTACAACGGACAAGGCTGGGTGTTTTCCCGGCCTTTCAGAGGAGACTGAGAACCAATAACCAACAATCTATAACACTCAACAGTTTAAAGTATTTTTAAACTTTTTTTTTTTCTGAAGTCAGATTGGACATTAGTTTACTTCTTTTGTGAGAGGCAAGTCAATTTATGTTAAAGCAACTCACTGATATTCATCATTTGCAGCTTTCTTTGTGTTGAAACTCTGTTTGTGTCTGAAGAGCAGCTGACCTTCAGCATTGTGATGTCACAATGGCTGACAGAGGCCGACATACAATGTTCCTCTTCCTTTATTCCTTTCATCCCTTACTTTCTCCCGGCATCGTACGTGATAAATTAAAGTTTGAGCTGTTCAAACTTCCTTTTCAATGATTCTTTTTCAATTAACTTCCAGAGCTGAAGCTATAGTCATTGTGTTCAGGAAGAAAAGCAAGACAGAACAAATAAAGCATTCATAATAGTCGTTTATGTGCTCTGAAAAGCCCTGAAAGACATACCAATGTAACAAAGTACATTCCTTTGATTTCGTATCACCTTGTCTCAGTTGAAGGTTTTGCATGTCTTGGATTTCAAATCTCGTCTCATTTGAAATTTGTAGAGCGAATCACGCCACCCGGGTCCTTGGAGCTGGGTTGGGAAATGAAACCTTGTCAGTCGGTTATTGTCACTGAGGGAAGATCACTTATTTCCCAGAGAATTATCCCTCTCGCCCCACCTCTCCACCACTCCTCTCTCCTCCTTCCACCCCTCCTCTGCCCTTCATTGTTCTCCAGGATCAAGTTCATGGAGGTCAGGATGGGGAGGGAGGGGGGGAGTAGGTAATAGGACCCATGTTCCTGCTTCTCTGGGCAGGTTGAATGGGTCTCGTCCCCTGCCCCCAGCCCCACACTGGCTCTCTGAATGAGGCTAGATGGGCCCTAGATTCCCCCTCTCTTTATTAGCCTGGTCTCCGGTTTCTCCAGACCTGCCTGGTGTCCTGACAGGTCTGTATTTCAAGGTGCTGGGATGCCATGTTCACATGTACACACATCCTTATTCCCATAACCCCCCTCCCCCCTCCCTATGCTGACCTCACCATATCCACAGGCAGGGAATTAGACCAGGGTTAGGAACATAGGAGCTTTGTGCTACTGCTACTAATGCTATTAGTACTATTACTACTATTACTACTGTGACACTCACACACATAGAGAGGCATTTATTCAGTTCACACACTCACAGGCATTCAGACGCTTGTCATTAGCATGTCTATCCAAGGCTCTTGGATTGTGTGTTTTTCTCTTCAACCTCATTTGACATTCCTTAGTGTTAGTTCTACTGGAACAGCTTTGCTTCCATCTTTTCAGAGATAACCTTACAAGTGGTTCATCAATACTTTGCTCAGGTCTGGGTACGCGTTGAAAAGGTCGGACTCTGCAGCACTTAGACGGCACAAAAGGAAATTGAAGCTGCAGCCATTCAAACATTTTCTCTTTTTTTTTTTTCAGGGATGACACAGATTTTGACATTTCCCTGACGATCGATGGCCAAAACACAAACATTCCACCTCCTGGCCTGCAGAGGTTTATTGCAGTGCCATTGTCACAACTGTGAATCTGCTGGCTTGATATGCAAAGAAATGAAGTGCAAAAGCCCAAAAGGGATGAAACAATTGACACAATAGAAGCTAGGGCAGAAAACCACCTCAACCCAGATGGCAAAAATGTCCATCTGACAATTTGTAAGGTGCTTAAGTGGAAAAAACTGCGTACATTTTCAGTTCACCTCAACAGTCCCTCCATGTTTCACTGGTCTGAGGGAGGTTGAAAGTGCAATCAGCTGTCTTGGCTCCTCCGCTCACCTTTCTGTCAGCCACGCTCAACTTTGATGCCATGCACACACACACACACACAGATATTGAGTGCACACTCAGTTGTAGTTGGGATGGTCTTTGATGGCAGTGTCTGCACTAATCCAGTGCACCTCCGACTGCAGAGGAAGTGTCAGGGAG